>JARJLF010001188.1:0-94024 GCA_029378395.1 Mycena leptocephala | reverse complement strand
CCGTCCTGGGGCACATTGAATGAACTGCGAATCCGACTTCCGAAAGACACTCCAGTCCAAGCCTTATCCGCCACTTTCCCACCTCACATTATGTCCACTGTTATCGAGAATCTCAATTTTGATCCGAAATCCTTGGTTTCCCTCGCAATCTCTAGCAATCGCCCGAATATCATGTACGCCGCACACCGTATCGTCTGCTCTCTCTCCAACTTCCGAAATCTTGATTTCCTTCTCTCTGCCTCGTTCACCTGTCCCTTAAAGGTCGTCGTATTCCATGACGACACACAGCAATGTTCCGATGCTGCTAGTTATCAAGATGCCTTGCTCCCGCCTGAGTTCCGCAACAAAGGCCTAATTCGACATTATCACGGAGGGATGTCGAAGGCGTATTTGAAAGAAGTTTTCGATGATTTTTCAAAGAATGACAGCGTCTGCCGGATATTACATGGGACTGAGGGCGAAACGGTCGCGCCATCAGTGGCAGTGTTAGCCTCGGAATGGCGGGGTTGCCAAGATGCTTGCCTGAGTTCGGAAACCTCCGGTGATAGAGACCCAGTAGCAAAATAATTTTCTAGTTTACAGCTCTTTGCGGTACAACAGGCACGGAGCGTTTTTTTTTCGATTTTGTAACTTTTTGACTACACTGACTCGGAAAAAGTATTGGATCACCAACTTTAAAAACTTTCGGCCTCTGTTGGACCAGTAAAACAAATAAGACCAACCAATTTTATAGTGCATCAGGGACACCCTGCGGCAGCCTACCTGCCAGTACAAAATCGAGATCAAAAGTGTTGCCGTTCGGCAGGGATGATGTAAACATCGCGCACATGTGATCCAATTCTTTTTCCGCATTTGGAAAGCGCCACATTCCACCACAACGACGCATCGCAATCGCTCGAAACTGCATATACACCTTTCTCTCCATCATGTCGGACACCACTGCTGCTCAGAAGGCCGCCATAGTGGCATTGAAGGAGGCGGGGATGTCAAATAGGCAGGTTGCTGACAAAGAGAATGTAGCGCCATCCACCGTGTCGAGGATCAACAAGCGATATTGTCCAACCCATAATTACGACTCCAAGGGACACAGGAAAGGTCGCCCACGCAAATTGGGTGAGAGAGATATCCGAAAAGGGCTTCGGATGCTCTCATCGGGTCGCGCGAAGAATGCCACAGATCTGCAGCGGAAGTTTTTCCCCAGTGTCCACGTGGATACACTCCGCAATTCGCTCAGAAACGAAGGGCTTAACGCATATGTGCGTCAATCCAAGCCGCTGCTCACTCCTGCCCACCGGAGGAAGCGAAGAGAGTGGGGGAAGCTCCATTGTTATTGGACGAAGGATAATTGGCGGGCGGTCATATGCTCTGATGAGTCCAAATTCAATCTTTTGGGTTCTGACGGCAGGTAATGGTGTTGGAGGGAGAAAGGGAAGGCCAATGAACCCAGATACACAAAGAAAAAGGCCAAGCACGGTGGCGGGAGTGTAATGGTCTGGGGGTGTATCACCCGACACGGGGTCGGAGAACTTCATCGGATCGAAGGGACCATGGATCGATTTGTTTACACCGAGTCGGTGTAAACAAATCGATCCATGTCACCGACATCCTTTCCCAATCGCTCCTCGGCACCCTCGACAAACATAACCTGGACTGCAGTACCATATATTTCCAACACGATGGGGATCCGAAGCATCAATCAAAGCACGCCAAGGGGTGGCTTGATCTCGAAGGCATCGATGTCCTTCCCTGGTGCCCAAATTCACCTGATATGAACATTCTCAAGAATCTGTGGGACCATTTGGACCGAATGGTACGCGCTAGGAACCCACTACCGAAGAACCGGGACGAGCTGTGGCTTGCATTAAAGGAGGAGTGGGAGAATATCCCCAAGGAATTTATCGACAAATTGTACGACAGCCTCCCGGACAGAGTGCGGAAATTGTTGAAGGCAAATGGCGGGGAGACTCATTATTATGTAACGCTCCGTAAGTTTTCTGCATTTTATTCGGGCCTTAAAACCAATTTTCTGACTTGAATTCTCCAAGCCGATCAAAAACAGATTAATAATTGGATCACCTTTGACGGTCGAACCACGGATATCGCTCTGAGTTTTCCATGCATCAATCCACAATTTTATACGTGTATACTACATCCCTTTACCCAACTTCTGAGCAAAAAAGATTTAGTCAAACGACATCAAAGGTTGAAGACAAGGTTGATCTTTTCTGACTTTCACGTGATCCAATACTTTTTCCGAGTCAGTGGTGGTCGGCAACGCTGCCAGAAATCAGTGATGGAAAAAGTGGTATTACCGCATTTGGAAATAGCACCCCTATCTACTGCTCCACTCTGCTACGACTTATTGACACAGTCCCAGCATACTCCCGATTCGCAGATGTTGATAATAGACTACCTAAGTGTGATTATACATCGAATTAAGTATTATTGGTGAATTAACAATTATTCGTAGTCCTCCAGCATGTCTTCTTCTAGTGCATCTTCCGCCGCGTCCCAACTCTCGACTATCGGGATGCCTACACCAACTTGGCCGTCCGCGATGCCCGCCGTCATTGCCGCCAGCGCCAGCATTTGAAGCCTGGGAAGAATGTCGCGGTTATAGCGGTGAACAGCTGTGATCAATTGCGTAACCTTGTCCGCTTTTGACATCTTGTTAATCAGCATCTTCTGCGGAATGGTGCCAACCTCGACGAACTGGCGATGCCAGTTGATGTTCTTGACGATGTCTGTCACCGCAATGTTCTTGTGATTCGCCTGGATCTCCTCCGCGTCCAAGACTGGCGTGAGGCTTTGCAGTTCAGCCAATATCTCGGCTGCCCGCGCCTTTCTCTTGGTCTCCACCGCCTTCTTCTCCTCCACAACGACCTTAGCATGCTCTATGAGCTCCATCCGACGCTTTCGGTCCCTCCCAGAGTCGACTCTGCGCCGCGCTTCAGCCCGTAACCAGCCTCGGAAAGCTTCCGTGACTTGGGGACTGCACAAGAAGTCTCGGGTGTCGTTAATGGTATATTTTGACTTCGCATTGTGCACGCTGAGCGAAAGACGTGCCGCTTCGCGGACTGCACGCCGCAGACGACCCAAAACACCCTCGTTGTGGTCGTTTGTCGGATTGATATAGATTTTGGCCCGAGCAGAAGCAGAGAGGCGAGCAATGACGCCGTCCGGGTGGTACTCCTCCCCAAAACGTTTCCAAACGTCCGCTGCACCTGTCATGAACGTCTTCAAGCATCCCGCAAGGTTCGGCAGGTCTGGGGCCATACGTTGAATCGCATAGAAGATGTCCGGGTGCTCCCACGCACTGCGTTCCGACCCCATGTAGGCACATGCTGTGTCTACCGGCGTAGACAACACGTAGACAAAGCTGTTTGCCTACATATACCTACAGCATGTAGACATTATTGTACGTGCATCAGATGGTAGGGGGAGCAGTCACGGGAACGCCTGCCTCCGGGAGGCGGAGACAGACTCAGAGCATCAAGCTCCGTGACTGTCCCCCCTCGCTTTCCACGGACGCGCGACCCTGAGGGCCTACACGCGTACCCGTCGTAACATCTGTGGGGGGGCTAATTTTGCGAACTCGAATCCGGGCTCCTCGAGTCGGAACGGCGGCCGGCCAGGGAACAGCAGGGAGTCGCTCAGCAAAGTGGAGTGCCAACGCGCGTTGACACAGCGGGGGAAGGGAAAACTGTGCTTGTGTGTGTCTGTCCATGCTTCAATTACAGGTGCTGCTGAGTATTCTGTGTCAGATCGAGGGTTGTGGATCATCTCCATGCCGAATTCGCAAGCAACCGTATCGGAGTGGCTCGTATCTATCTGAACCTCGAGGAAGCTGACCGCCAAACCCAGATAAACTCTTGTCTGCTCTCTGGAGGCAACTGGTAGGTTCGTGACCAGCCTGCCTACAAAGAGCAACAAGTCAGCAAGTGCGTTGACGTAGGCAGGCTGGTATTTCTCGTATGCTGTGCAAGGGCTGAGCGCGAAGTTTGAATCTTTTCCTTTTCACTCATTCTGAGCTCAAATCAAATTATTTTGAGAAATTCCAAAGACGAGTCTGATTTAGATTGAATGCATCTCCAATTCTGTCACTTCAAAAATTTTCACAACTGCGAGACGGGGGTATACTGAACGGTCGAATTTGACCGAGAATTGATAAGATGCATAGCCACAATGATGCCGGCGATCGGCACCTGCCAAAAATTCAAACCGTGTCCTCAGCTCGAGAAGTATCATACCAGGCTGCCTGCAGCAACGTGCTCGCCACATGTATTGCTCATCACAGGCAGACTGCTGATGAGTCTAGCTCCGATTGCCCTTGCAGCTCTTTGCGGAACTTATGGTGCAGGTTGACTTTTTATTTATTTCACGCATTTTCAGGAGACTTGAGCTTTGGGGCCATTGCATGCGCATGGCAGACCGAGTCTATTTCGGTTTTGATTCTACTTTTTTCGAACTGACGTTCGGAAGGGAAGTTGCATCAACCCAGGCGAGTGGTGGACAGTCTATACTTCGGCACGGGTTTCTTTGATGAAGAACCCGTCAGCCACATCACAGTCGTAGCGCTTCACAGCCGTCCAAAATTCGAATCCAAGTTACTGAGACTCCATCTTAAATTGAGATAGTTCATTGCCTCAGAGTATCCGACCTAAGAAAGAAAGACACAAATTGAACTAAATCACATGAGACAACGCATCTACGATGGAACCGTCAATCTAGGAGTCGTCCAAAACCCAAGTGAGAATGCCAGGGAGAGATACACCGAAAGCATGCAGAAGATGATGAGGGAGAAAGCAACACCGGGACAAAAATACTGTGGGTACACCAAGCGACGTGAGCCTGCACAGAGTACTGTAGTATTTCGTTCAATTCGTATGGTCACTTGTCACACGGCCCAAAATCTACGAAAATTTTCGTAAGTCACTGCGTCACAGAGGCGATTTGGGCTTAGCCGAGGCTTGCCGGCGGATCAAATTACCAAAGGGGCTCGGTTTACGAAAGGTCCAGTTCGTATGCGAAGTCACACCCCAAATGGCCATACGAATGAACGAAATACTACAGTAGACCGGTAACCAATCTGTCTATGAGACAAAACCGTCAGTAGACAGACCGGTCGATCTGGCTTTAAATTTGAATGACGAGCGGCGACACCGCCACAACGCGTCATTGAGCGCGTGAAAGTCACGTTTGATGCGCCGGACTTTGGCGAAACACATCCAAAATCCATGCAGAGAACGCAATTTGTGAGCTTTCAACATGATTACAAAGCCTATAAAAATATACGAGGCATTTCCTACCAGCCAAAATTTTGCCGAACTTTTCAGCCAATTCCAGATGCTTCTACCCAGTATTTTACGTATTTACATCAATATTTCACCAGTATCCCAGGATAAAACCTCAAATAAAATTACCACGATCAATATGGTGTATATTACTCCAGCTTCAGACACTATCTCAGTCAAATAAACCCTAGAAACCTCCGAACGTGCGTTTGGGATGTGTTTCGGCAAAGTCCGGGGCATCAAACGTGACTTTCACGCGCTCATGACGCGTTGTGGCGGTGCCGCCGCTCGTCATTCAAATTCAAAGCCAGATCGACCAGGGACCTCCACTTCGTTCGAGTCCTCGCTGCCTTTTCCCCGCACCTTAATCTGCTTTCCTCCCAGATATCTGTGCGCTTTCGGACAGCACTCGTCAAACATCGCATAAATCCACACAAGAAAGTTCTCCAGCCTCTCAGCCCCAGTAGATTCCACAATTCGATGGAGGTGCTAGAATCACACATATGCATCCAAGGCGGGGTCTCGTCGATTTCGAGAATATTTGACGCAGGGGTTTTACCATTCTCACTGGCACTGCCGGATCAGCAGGACAGGGATGATGCCAACACAGGTTGCAGCTGTCACGTCACGATGGCCCTCCGAAATCGAGTATTCGTCACGCCCTTCTCACCAAGCAAATGGCACTGGAGGATGAAATTTCGCAGCCTTCCCAACGTTTCCCGACGCAAATGGCGGCGCGGGCTGGGGCTGCTATTGAAAGCATTGAGTTACCCGAAGTCGACAGCGAATACTCGGATTCGGACGACGAGTGCCGGCCCCGCACATTCGATCCTCCTCCATGGGCAAAGTCTCCTGATTTGCGACAGGCCTTAGAGGTTCAGAGAACAATCAATCCGGACAATGTCTTCGGACCTATAGGCCCTGTGAAGATCGATGAACTGTTCCCCAACAGGAGTGGGAGCTTCAGTTCCAGGGCGAGCTCGGAGAACTGGACGGGTACGGATCTGGTGCTGGCTGAGGAGGACCGTGAATACGTGAGGAGGATGGGCTTTCGATAAGGCAGGCCGATCCGGCGCGTGTTATGTAAACAAAAACATCTCCGAAGAAAAAGCTCTTTTGACACCACGGTTTTCGAAGGGTCTTATAGAGCCCAAATTCGAGGAGTACAGCTTGTAGTTCCTCATCAGCATTCACCAGATTGTGACATTACCCCTCCTACCAAGGGGAAACAAATTTAAGAAAATATGATATCACCTGGCAGTATACATAGGGTAGCCGCACTGGTTCTGTATCATTTCAATCAGGTCGAAGCCAGGAGTCCTTCGTAAGGTTGCGAGATTCGCCGGCCACGAACACAATGTCCGAGTCCGAGGCAGCTTGTTCCTCGGCTACATGCCTTCGAAGATCCGCCGCCGCTGGACGCCAGAATAGGTAGTGTCCGGGGGCCTACTTGCCATCACTAGCACTGATGGGCGGTCCCGGGATCTGTCCCCTCAGATTCCCAATCTGGCCTTCCTCGATTAGCGGAAAGCCTCTCAAGGGCTCCGTCGTTCATTAAACTGACGGAGGGCAAAGGAAGTGAGGTATGGAAGTGAGGTTGACGCCCGCAAATCCAAGCAAAACTTGATCAGCTCGAGTTTTTTTCACCCTGGTTGGATTAGCGAGGAAGCAAAATTGGCTCTGAAACGATCAGCGCCTTCTTCCAGAAAGTGACCAGCTCTTCTTCTCTATCGAAAGTTTCCACAGGGATTCCCAGTCCTGCCATCATTCAGTTTAAGATAGAATCCTTTCGTTTCCTCCGGCGCTGACCACGCCGCATATTCTCCCGACTCGCTACCGGATCTACAAAGCGTGTCAGATTCGGAATCGGAGAAGATGCGGATGCTAGGGAAAGTGATGCTGAGTCCTTACTAAATTTCTACTCTGCATATGTATGGCAAATATACTGTATCAAAAGTATTTACATGTTCGGCGCTCTGTTTCGGTAACAACTTTGCTTTGGGGGTCAAATTGTGACGCAACTTCCGGTAAGCACAACTTGAAGAGCACCGCAACTTGATTTCCGATAATTTATGGAAGGGCAACTTCCTGTGGGTGGCACGGATACAATTTGCGTGTTCACAACTTCAAGAAGTTGCAACCTTGAGGACAGCTCCATTTTTCAGTCGGCACCTTGGGATTGGACCAAACACAGCTTCGAGGAGGCCATTGCGGGTGAAGGGCAACCCTCAACAAGAGGTTTTTCCATGTTCAGACTTAGCACCAGAACCCATCTGACAGACGGTCTGGGAAGTTTTCATTGATTAGTTTATTCCTCAAAACCACAGATATAGTATAATATAATGGCACGGAAATACATCCACTGCATAGTAAATTAAATACCGGTCCTTACGGCTCGTGTTGGTTCTCGCACGCTGATACTGCTGAACGTTGAAAATTTCCCAGAGAGATACCTAGAACTCGGAACTCAGTTTTCCTACTGGCGCTGTTGGCGAGAGTATTTCTCAGTTTGTGTGAATTTACCCCAATTTCGAGAGGAGGGAATTGTTATGTGGGGGTGCTGCGGTCCGCTTTGGATACATTACCAGTTCCGTTCTTGCGGGATATAGAAGTAAACAAAACACAGAGTTGAACAGAGACTTGAGACAATCACGATGTATTATATCATTACAACTCATTCCCGTGCTGCCATGAAGTACTCCTTGGCGTTTGAACTGCCTGGAAATATGTGTTAATACCCCAGTTACCATCATTCGCTATAACATCCAGGTTCCCCAGAGCCTTCTTCATCTCTTTAACCTCGTTATCGTGATTAACGTACTCGCTATCACAAAAAGTAACCGGAAATGCATTTATTGTGATAGATTACGTGCACTGAGCTGGACCACCTACCATTCACAGATACCTTAGGATCCTACCAGGAGATATGCCAACTTGCTTTGGAAATCTGAGTTCACTGGCACCGGCTAGAGCCACCGAAAGATCAATAATGCTGATGGCAATTATGTCATTTGTGGGTCACAAGAAAGATTGACCTCGAATGGATAATCTGAGACCCAATTAACAGTGGGCGAACTATGTAATGAGTTCTGAAGCATATTTACAGAGTTCTTGACAGCTAAAAATTTTGAATATCTTGAAGGAACAAGTCAGCAAACCGTTCTGCAACAGCAACACAAAATCTCAACATGCATCAGGTAAACACCTATTATAAACTTAATCCCTCCCAAGCGGTATCCTAGATGAGTGGTATAGACCGTCACAAGTATCCTCATTGTTTTTAATTCAATAATAAAGCACTCAGGCACAAATTTTGGGGCTAAATAGGATGATGCTTCGTGCAAAGACTTTGCCGAATTGCCTTGCTGAATGTTTCACCTATTTTCACTTATCTATCAGCTTCCCAGCCTCATATTTAAGTTTCAGAAGGTGGAGGGCATCCCCAAGATTTGTCCTCGAGGATCTTCTGCAGCAGGAGTGGGAGAGCTGGGACTCGGGGACCCTTCAAGACCAAAAACTCATGTACAAGAAGAAGTGGGAAATCATGAGACACGCCAAACGGCCGATCTTCCCCTTCCAGTTTCGACATATTCCAAGGCCGACATTCAGGTCTGGTGACAGATATCCTGAAATCAGCACCCCGTCTGTAGAATGCTTCATATTTGGAGAAACCCCACCCACAAAAGAGTCCAAGAGATTGGCTAAGGAGAACTTGAGATTGTTCCATGCCGACAAATTCGACTTTTACCCTTGGAAAGAGAGCGGGCTAGACACGGTGCCGAAGCAGTTTGCAGAGTGCTCACGAGATATATCAATTAACAGTAATCTGTACTGAAAGGTAATAGACAAGTAATAGAAAGTAAAATGAAAAGGCTGATGTTGACTTTTTTGTGAGACTTTTTAAAAACTTGATCCAGCCTAATGTCTTAGCTACCGTGTACCCTGGTACTCCCAAAAATTTAGACGAATTGGACATCCCCAGGTGGAGAACAGAATAGATTGACTGTCCCATTGAACGGTGGATCAAATCCACTGCCAAATCGGGAATTGCAATAAAGACACAAACTATTCTTGAGACGTGCGTGGCGCTCTTCGGCAGTGAAATTTATGCTGGAAACCCTCCCGGTGTTTACGCCCTTGATTCAACCAAAAGATTGGTGGGCATTCCACTCCTGCGGCTTGAAGATGTAAAATTGTGAGCAAGCAAGGCCAAACACAGAAAATATTGTGCAACTTGCTTCGGCGGTGGTTAATTTCCCTGCAGTTTATGCTGGAAAGGATTCGGCCAAAACATCGATGGGCATTCCACTCCTGCGCCTTGAAGATGCAAAATTGTGGGCAAGCAGGGCCAAACACCGGAAATATTGTGCAACTGGTTACAGCTGTTCCTAAAAATAATGAGACTTGTTGAGTTCTTTTCCCGATCGCTTCCCAAAATGGAAGTCCGCCATTTTCGGACTATCCTGTCTCTTCTGGGTTGGATTTCAGCGAGATTTCATACCTAGGACACTCAAGCGAGGTTTGGTGGCCCGAGACTCTCTGAGTGCATGAAGACGTGCTGAAAAGGCAGGTTTCGGACCTCTTCGGACATGATCGGCTGAAATGACGGACCGAAGTCCGAGTCCAAAAAGAGAATTGATCGGAGGGTCCTGCATCCCTCAGCATGATCTCTGTGTGGCCTCGACTACCCAGAAGGAGTTCTAGAGACAAGAGACGACCTCCAGAGTCACCCCTACTGCTCCCGAATACCCAGTTCATCTCAAATTCAGCGACAAGCCGGATGTTTCCATTTTGGGAAGTGATCGAAAAAAACAGTTTGTCTCATTATTTTCCGGAACAGCTGTAATTTGCCTGAAATTTATGCTGGAAACCCTGTCAGTGTTCATGCCGTTGATCCGGCCAAAACATCTGTGGGCATTCCACTCCTGCGACTCGAACAGGTAAAATTGTGGCTTCATGGCCAAACAAGCAAAATATTGTGAAGCTTGCTTCGGCGGGGGTTAATTTCCCTGAAATTTATACCGGAAACTCACCCGGTGGGCATGTCGTTGATTCACTGAAAAAAATTGGTGGGCATTCCACTCCTGCGACTCGAACAGGTAAAATTGTGGCTTCAGGGCCAAACAAGCAAAATATTGTGAAGCTTGCTTCGGCGGGGGTTAATTTCCCTGAAATTTATACTGGAAGCTCACCCAGTGTGCATGTCCTTGATTCACTCAAAAAATTGGTGGGCATTCCACTCCTGCGACTCGAACAGGTAAAATTGTGGCTTCAGGGCTAAACAAGGAAAATATTGTGCATCTTGCCTGGGTATCCAAAGTACCTGAAAATTAGCCTTGGGTCTGTTGGAATCCACACCCAAAATTTAAGGGGCGGAAATACCTCCTTAATGCCTCCATGAATAAACTAAAAAGCGGGCAAAATCACCGCCTTAATCAAAAAATGATTTTCACAGAAACAAAAGCAGACCAGACCCTAATTTTTAACCTCCAATGTTGAGGTATGCCCCTTTGTTAATTCTAGACATAGAATCTGCCAAGAGTCGCTGTATATCCCGGGGGTACACCATTTCCGGTTACTTTTTTGTCATACCGAGTATTATTTCGGTCAATTCGACATCGACCCTGACTTTTTGGCGACAAAAGAATTCTCATAAATCCTGAAAATATTGTTGCCGCATGAACGAAATGGTCGATACACTTACCGCGAGCTCGATCTCCACGTTCTAATAATGATCAAGAACAATTTAAACATGGCTTTTAACCTTTGCTCTTTCTGCGTGCGCAATAAATACTGTTCATTATCTCAAGCTGTTGAATGATTCCTGTAAGAGTCAATTGGCGTTGCGCACCACCACAAAGATGCTGCCCGTGTGTTTACGCTAATAAGGGGTACTTTGACTTGAGGAGATGATGGGGCCAGGGAATAAGGCAGAGCTATGGGCCATGCGTGCGTCTTTAGAGCATTCATCCTGACTCAAACTCAATCGATCTTAGCCAATGATACCTTTCAAACGAGCGGACACGACTAAATACAGACAAAGAGGCTGAAGCACTCGCATACGCCGAGGATGATGCAGCATCTGCAGAAGAAGAACCCGTTCGGGAAAAAAAGCAAAACCCACCACGTTAAATTTGTACCGTCGGAGGAGGAAGACGCTGACGACGAGACCACTAATAAACGCGCCAAAATTGCTTCCACATCTACCTCCAGAGCAACACCCAAAAAAGTGTGCACAGTTCAATCTCTTGTTATCCCACAGCCCCTTACGCGGGCAAGGAGATTTTGACGCAGCACTGACGTTTTGACGCATGCAACGTCAGTCTGCGTCAGTTGAATTTGCGTCAATGTTTGAACTTACATTTGCCGCCGTCCCTGAGGCCTGATATTCCAGGGGCATCTAGTAGGGTCCTTAGTACATCATTTACAGCAAGAAAACATACATATAGTCGTGGTTGAGGTGGCCAAAAACCTTTGACAAGATTCCGTGCAACGTCAAACAACGTCAGTAAACGTCAATGTGACAGCGTCACAAACGTCACTGCGCCGATTTTCAACGTCAATCCTGCGCCTCGCAGCGTCACTTGCAGCTTTAGCTAGCGTCAATATGCGTCAGTCTGCGCCGGTCTTGCGCCGTGACACAACGTCAGTGTGACCGGTCCGCGTCACCTCAACGTCAATTGTAACTTTGTATGCGCCAATGTTGCGTCGCTCAACGTCGCACTGTCTGGCCTCTGCAACATCACTATGCAAGATTTCTCTCTAATATTCAGACTCAATTGTGTCAATCTATGATCTCTTACCCCTCTATCTCTCACTCAATGTGTTTAGCTGCCAACAGCCACGCACTTTCTAGGCTGTCAACGTTGCGTTCAATGTGATCGTTCCCTGTGTTTTGTTTCAAAACTGTACTGCACTACTGGTATCTGATAGGAATTCCATTCACAGCACGTCGGAAAATTTTGCGCCTCTATCACTTGCATGTTGACACTGTTTCAATAATGCTTCTAGAGGTTGAACCAGCGTTGCAACTTGCACCAGCTTCCATGAATGTTTTTCTTTGAACTTCTCGGGCTCAAACCATCAAGTACTTTCCTTATGAGTCAAAGTTAGCTTCAAGAGTGAGAATGCACACTTTACAACTGTTTGCGCTGCTCTGCGTCAGTCCGTGCGCCGCTCTGCGTCAATGCACAGCCACCCTGCGTCAATGTTCATTGACGTTGCCTGACGCATCAGCGATAAAATCTGAGACTAACATTGTGAACAAGTCTAACGGTTCTCTAGTAATGCCTGGTAACCACCGCAACCGGGCTACATCAACCCTAACCAAGATATTCCGGAAATAGTCATATAGTCGGAAATAATGTCTCGACGAATACACCGCAAATTTACCTCAGACCATCGGCAGCGTTGATCATGGGTTGTCCGTACCACCCCAATTAATACAAGAGAACGTTTCAAGCTTCAAGTATCATTTAGATTTCTGTCCAGCAGCCACCAAACGTCAACTTGTATGCCGTCAATGCGCCGACGTTGCGCCGCTCAGCATCGCCCTGTCCAGCCTCTGGCCATCACTGTATAGCATTTTTCGTCTCATAATTAGTCCCAACCCTTTCTCTCACCACTTTGGCTGCCCATCTATTAAACACTTATAGTCACTCTCGATGTTTTCCGCCGTCAACGGCCATGGCAAATTTCTAGGTTGTGAAAATGTCAACCAGTCTCCTATGAGCCCATTTTATTTCAAACTGTGCTGCCGCCCTAGTATCTGATAACATGCCATTCAAGCACGTGACGATTTGCGCCGCTGTCATTCCGTGTTGGCGCTGTATTACCAGTGAATTTTAGAGATCGGTTTCAACGCGGTTCAACTTTCCACCAATGTTACTCTTTGAGGCTCTCAGGCCTTCCACCACTTGAAATTTAGCATGAGTGGCAAGTCAACTCAAGTAGTGAGCATTCACACTTGCACCGATCTGCGTCAGTACATGCGCCGCTCTGCGTCAATGCACAGCTGCCATGTGTCAGTTGTACATCGACGTTGACTGAAGCATCCGGAGATGAATTTCGAGACAAATTTACTGAACAACCATGATAGAGCTACAATAATGCCTTGTAACCGCCGCAGCATGGGAACTTGCACGCTAACCAAGTTATTCAGGAAATAATCATCGGGCCAGAAATAGTTGCTTGATTGCAGAAGCTGCAAGATTCCCCCGATGTGTCGAACAGCGTCAATCAGGGGCTCACAGTAGCATCCTGCAATCAATACGAGAGGGAATTTGAACCTTAGGGTCATCCCTTACATTTTTAACAATCTTTGGCTGGACAACCCAAAAAACCTTCTACGGTTCAACCTCCACACTGTCACAGCTCCTCCGCAACCAGTATCTTCTTTGATTCAATTCACCCAAATCAAATTCTAGTCTCATCAGGACTCAAGTGGCAGCCGAATCCATGCTTCACCGATGCGTACGCCGGCCAGCGTCAATGGTGCGTCGCTCTGCGTCAGTGCACATCCACTCTGCGTCGAACTACGCATCCACAGACGGTTTTCTGAATCAGTGAGGAAAATTACTACAGATTGCCTGTGGGGTATGATAGAATGCAGAGCCTGTTATTTTAAATGTGCCCCGAGTTATTTACAGAATAGTCTTCAGTTCAGGAACACTTGCGGGTACGTGGACGTCATAAATAATTGCAGTGAAGCGACCTACACCGAAGATCAAGGCGAGAGGAGCATATTTGTTCTGACTTGGCTATGACTGATGTTTCATACATACTATCAAGTCCAATCTTAGGTATGAACAGGTCAATTAGCGTCAGATATTATCGCACCTGGCCTGCAATTCGCGTCAGATACACAGCAAGTCAAGGTTGTTGGCGGTGGATGTATATTAGGTTAAAGAACTGAGTGGAGCCTGAGGTGGGTGAAGGAAATAGTTCAGTGCAGACACATTGAATCAGCCTTTGTGGAATCTGTGAAATGAGGTACAGTACATCCCCGCATCTCCAGTGCTGAACGAGGTGTTGATATCTGAACAAACAGAGATTGCCTAAAGTTCAGAGTTAGAGATATGGAATTAAGAATAAAAAACAACTTGTGAGAGCAATGTGAGAGACGGACTGAGTACATGCTAGACAAAAGTTGAAGTTGAACGGAGGCATTGATGATAAGCAGCATGTCCCCCTGGCGGTGCGGCATTGGCTCGGAGACTGCGAGGAGTGGTTGCTGTAAAAACTCAACATATATTTGCGATGCATTGTTGCGTGTTTGAAATGACTGCGGAATGTTCAGTAGTCACCACAACGCGGATGTCTACACTTATCAGGATATTCCATATGGCCAAACATTAATGTCTCAAGCACATGGACTGCAAAATCAACCCACACCGACAAAGAGCGTCAGCCATGGGCCCGGTAGAATGTCCATTACACTTCCAACAATCTGTTATCTGAACAGCACACAAAGGTCCACGGCTCAACAACCTCACTTTATCTGCAAGAAATTCCGGGATAATCCGCGACATAGTCTGCCTTGCCGCGAAACCGACCCAGCCATATCCCAAGGTGGGAACAAAGGCCAAGACGTGAAGGTGGAATCGAAGATGCCACCGAAGCGTAACTCGCAGCGACCGCGTTCGAGCGATGTGTAGTTTACATTTTTTGTGTTAGACTTGACTGTGGCAGAACGTTCAAATCCATGTCGTGCTTCCACGGCGTCAGTGCATATGCATCAGTGTTTGTTTCAATAGAATGTGTGAGATGCAAATCCCGTGCCAATAAAGACTAAGGAGGCCGACCGATGGTGGTTCAATCACGTTCCCGAAACATAATGTCATGAATTAATGCCGTGCTAGATCTCTCCGTTGGCATTCAAAAAGATTGTCCCGCCACGAATTCAGAATATGACGTCTGCCTGAAGGAGCTGACAAGAGAGTAGGCCATATTACCTTTGTTGTGTACTTGATTTCGGCTTGAACAGAACCTTGACTGGGGGAAATATCCACTTACAGAACAATCTTCCGTGGTTCCACAGTGCTGGAAGATGAGTTGTTGTCTTGTTTGAGCCCGGTGGCGAGTGGTCGTGGGCGAAGTTCAGAAGACGCTGGCTACATGCATGGAACGGGGTATGGCACTGGTTGAAATGTTGAATTGGCGAGGAGCAAGATTCACCGTCTGCTGCGGCGTCGATGGCATCTAGAAGTGTACAGGGCATGAGAACATACCTGATTGTGGTGAAGTTGAAATATTTCTTTGCAGCTGGGAGCAGGGCTGGATATGTGTGCGTCAATCAGCGTCAATAAGGAATCCTATAATATGACTAGCTGAGCGTGACACTGCGGCAGTGTGACAGTATGCGTCAATCAACCGCCGATCTGCGTCAATCGGCAAACGTCACAACGTCAGTCAAACGTCAAAGCGTCACTTTCACCCTGCCCGCGAGAAGGCTGGTCGGGGATAAGAAATGATGTCCCCACGTCCGGCATCTTGTTCGAAACTCCCTGACACCCAAACAGTTCAAAGATTTGTACATGGCTCGTGTCTACTGTCACCTCATCCACGGATGCGAGGTCTCACCAGATAGCGAGGACGTCCATGCCAGACAGCTGGAAACTATTCAGGTTGACTTTTTGCGGCAAGTTCTGAATGTTCACTCCCGATCCATGCTCGTGACCTTCTTCACTGAAACGGGGATCATGCCGATTCGAATTCGTCGCTTCTTGCTCCTTGGCTATCTACAGTACCTTCTCTCTCTCAGCAGATCTCACCTTGCTCGTGCCGCTCTCAATAACTCTATTGAACTTGCAACAGCTGGGAAAAAATCTTGGGCTAGAGAGGTACTCACGCCGCGAAGAAACTGCCGTTCTCAATACCACCACTCGATTTTATAAATGCTACACCAAATAGCATCGAATTCTATCGAAAATTGGTGGAAAAAACTGCCGAGAGCTGGCTACAGCAAGAAGTCGACAAATCAGACAAACTCTATATGCTGCACGGAAGACGAGAACCTCAGAAGGACAAACCTGCCGTCCAAAAATCCCTGTACCTAAGGCACTATCTCTTCATGGTCAAGACCCCAAGCCATCGCGAAGCCCTGACTTCGATCATGGTGTCAACCCATTTACTAGTCTTAGAAAGGTGGCGGTACGCTGATCATGCACACCAGCCTCTCCCCCGTCATGGGCGCGTTTGCCGTTTCTGTAAAGCGGAAGTTGAAAGCCCAGAACATGCACTCATCGAATGTCAAGCATCCCAGAAGGTGCTTGAATTGCGTGCTAACTTCTTGGAAAAGTTATTCCGCACTGTGCCGAAACTGCAAAACAAAATGGTGCAACTCACAACGGTTGAGTTCCTGAAAGCCATTATTTACGAGCGCTCGACTATTGTTCTGGTTGGAAAATATGTGTATGATGTCCTTCAGGAATTTTATGCCACTCCGTTGCAACGTCCATAGAGTGAGTAGTCTGATCTGAAGCTGAATGATTCTAGGTCACTGTTTTTGCTGCTCTTCAATGTCTGGGTTCTAAGGCGGGGCACGGGGAGACCTGTGGGATCTGCTCACTGGGGCTTGGATGGAGGAGAGTGGTCCAGGGGCGATGGTGTAATTTTACTTGCTTTGTACACCGGGATAATCCCTGGAAACCGGCGTTCGTTATTCGGACCGTGCCGTGCAATGCTAACTACCTACCTACCTACCCGCAACGTTTGATTGCCGCCTTCTCTTGCCTTCAAATTTGACATCCGAGGTCCCCATAGGTCATGGTCCGACCCACAATCACCAAATTCGAAGATTATACTTTGCACCGGCTTATATTAGGCAAGTGACCGGTTACCTAGTCTGGCCGGATAGGCAGTCGCTGATAGTATGTAAAATAGCAGGGTCAACCGGCAATCAAACACGGTCACACGACTCATTTCAAGCTTAGGACGAGTTTCCAAGTTTGCAAGCGTACTATTACATGATTCACTGGGGCAAATATTCACTGTGCACGAGACACCTTGTAGCGAATCCGCCGTATGCGCTTAGAACTGAACTCAATATTAGTGACCATAACCTGAAGTACTCGTGTGTACGTACCTCGCAACCAAGGTGACCGTCGTGATTTCCTGTAAACAAACACGTAGGGTCAGCATACGGCCACACAATGAAACTGACGACGGATGATCACCGATGCAGTTGTCTAGGAAAAGAACTTGTCAGCTGCTGCTCCGAATGAGAGTCTGGTGCTCACTGAGTTCGAGGTGTGCGTCTACGTTTTTGCCGGCATCGTTCTTGCAGGTCGCGTGCAGGACGGTGCCAGAGGAAAATCCTATAGTGCTGCAACTTCCCCCGTAGCCCCCGCCCGCTTGACACGCAAGGACCCCATTGCTCCACAAAGAATTAAACTCGTCGGCAGTGATCAAGCACTTGGTAAAATCACATACTCGTTCGCGATGCACTCGTTGAGAGAGATGGTGGTGAGGAGGAATTGCCCCCCCTCACTCTCGCAGGCGGCATCCAGCGCGGGATTGCTGCCGCTGAAGAGCGTGAAGGTCCTGCATGTCGCGGCAAAGTCGCCATCGCGCGCAGAGATGGTGGTGTTTGGGGCGCGGACAGCTGCGCCGAGTACGGAGGCGGACGAGAGAAGCAAGAGGGTGGCGATGGAGCGCATTGTGTCTACTGGCAACTTTGGAGGAGGGAGTGCTCACTGCTGAAGGAGCCCTTCATTAACCGTTTTTTAAGCAAATCCTCGCTAAGCTGTGCTAATTCTCCATGTAACGTAGGTGTATCTTTCCCCCATATATGCAGCGATATACTTGCTGCTTTCCTCTTCCTCTCCCCGACCTCTCGGGCCAACCCGTTCTACAGCCCTTTTTGCCGCGAAGGAAGCACCGAAAGACGCGCGTTTTCGGGCCAGTCCGCTACTGTACACTAATCGCGAGCACTCCAAAGCGATAGTGGCGTCGTACCATGTAGGATATTCCCGCTGCGCGCCCGAGGTTCCGACAACGACAATATACTTTCTGCTTACCTCCTCTTCCCGACCTCTCGGACTAATCCGTTCTACAGCACTTGTTTGCTCTTCTCTAAGGCATCTCGTGTTCAACTACATCCGCATTAATCAACAATTTTTCTGCGCAATGCGGTGCATCTACCCCATGTAGGGTAAATTCCCGTTACTTTTAGGTATTCCCGCGTAAGGTTTTTAGGGAGCTCTAATTTTAACGACTCGCAGTAAATGACATTTTTTCGTCATCTGTTTTTGCGTGAGCACCTTTTGTACGAGATGTTCTCCCGCTGATGATTACCAAGCCAAAATTATAATCCTGCTTATTCTCACAATCTGAATTTCGAGAATGTCGCCCCTAACTCACACCTAAGAAACACCTTTTCACGTACGACAACACTTCCCCCGCACGCGCCTCTGCATCTCCACCTTTGACACTTTAATTTCAGCGCTAATATTGCATCTTTACGCACTAAGAATCTTTTCCAGGCGCCCCATCGTGATACAAGTCAGCCCCGTCAGTATTACTTAACATTTACGTTTCTGTCGTGTTTCAACAGCTCCGCTATTTCTCCCATTCGAGTATGGGGCTATGAAGACACACGGAGGCACTGCTCGCCCGTGGAATCAACATGACAGGAAGGTGTATTTGTTCCATATTTTCCCGCCCTATGCATTCTGACCTACTTTCTTTTATTCCACAGATTTGCGGCCAGCCGTTGACTGTGACAACGTTGACCAGTGTCTGTTACTCGAAGATACCGCTGCGGGGCATGCGCTGTGAGATGCTTGCTGACTTAGTATAGTCCACTTTCGAGCCCGGTATCTTCAACAAATGCGTGCACCGACAACATTCGGTGGTCGACGCAGGGTATTATTACACTCATGCATACTCACGACCTACATCTCTACTGGAGCTCTGCTCCCACCGCGGTATTTCCGCTTCGTGCCCGCCCCGTCGCGGTGTCACAAAGTTTCGAGCCTGATATGATATAACCACCTGGAATTTGGACAAACTACAGTACAATTAGATAGCTTTATATCTACCATATGTCTTAGACACCCTGGATATAAAACAAAGCTTCAAAAGAAAAAAAAACCCCCGTGAGGAACCCGATGGGTGATACTTCAGATCTCACAAGCATTTAATTTTTTAACCACTTGCTACTGCCCAAATTCCTCATATTCGACTATATTTTAACTCGTTACAGTTGAATCGCTCATATGGAATAATATCATATGGAATAACTGTCATAATGAATCACTTTTGAGCCTGTCCCATGTCGGGATAGGGGAATATTTGTAACGGATGGGCCGGACCGACAGCACCCGTGCCCGAGATACCCGGAAACAGGTGTTCATTTGCAGACAAGGTCGCTACCGCGCCCGTATCCGGTTTCCATTAGATCTATATCATATAAAGGGACTGACATTTGTAGATACAAGGTAGTAAAATACAAGAATATTAGATACTATATATTAGCTGGTGTGTAGGTAGTTCAGTAGTTTTCTGGAATCCAACACCTCACCCACTCATTTGCGTGACTACTTGGTTTCTGGACGATTCTTGCGGGGTCCTTACCTCCTATTATTGGCGGACCTCACAATATTCCATCAACCATCTTCTGGAATATGGAATAGCCCTAGGGCAATTACTTTGGGCTGATATTCCATTGTGCAGATGGCCAAAATGTAAAATTTTGAGGCAAACTGGCCATTTTGGGGATACTTTTCCGCAATTAGATTTTCAACCATCAAATAAAGCTATTTTGCCCAAATAATTGATTTATCGATGTCTTTTTCCTCATGATCCTCAATTGAACCACAAAAGGGATGAATCTGCATAAATACTGCGCTAAAAGGATGCAGGAAGCCGAGAAGGCAATAATTCAAACCAATACGGCTATTCCTGAACTCGACAATGATCCTATAGGTTTCAAAAGAAAATCAGTATTTTAATTGATTTTATCTACTGTGGAATAACCGGCATATGGAATACCCTTGGGCCCTATCCCGATGGTATTCCATATGCGTGATTCAACTGTATATGTTATAGTATCTATCTACTTGAATTCATTACTGAGTACGAACTTCATGGTGGAAATATCTGCAGTTGTCATACAAGCAGCCTATACTTATAATTTCCACTGGAATTCGCAAGCAAATCCAGTTCAACCTCTTGTTCGGCGTATCATGCGATTCTTGCCGTGCCAGCACTGAGATGGCCATCTGCCAAAAATCTTTAACATCTCCGCAGTCAGAACTTAGGCGATAAAAATCAATCTCGGTAGTGGGCCGTGCCGCTTTATTCTATGGTGCCACGTCGCCTCGACTACGCACTACGCAAACGTCGCGGGAGCGTTCAAGTGATCCTAGGCTGACACTATATCAAAAATTGTTCAACAATTACACTGGTTGGTAAATTTGTGCATGATGTCCTCGAAGTGTTCTATAGATTACCCGTGTATCGCCCAAGTAGACGTGGAAACTGATAGGCTTAATCCAGGTGTTTGTATGCTTTTTTCTGTTGGCTAGTTCCTACCGTGGGGCATGGGCGAACCTGTGGGGTCTGCGAGCTAGGGCGATGTTAGCAGGGAAGAGTCCAGGGGCGATGGTGTAATTACGCTTGCTTTGTACACCGGGAAAATCCCTGGAACCGGCGTTCGTGATTCGGACCGGCCGTGTAATGATACCTACCTACCTACCCCAGTCCAAATCAAATCTTACAGTTCAACATAGTCTCGGACCAAACCCTCATGGAATCCTAAAGGGAACCCTGTCATGAGGTCTGGGCGTAAGCCGACCACTTAGCCGTACCATTGCACTATCAATTTCTGATGACTTGACCTATAAAATGCTTGTTTCTTCTAGAAAATTTCTGAAAAATGGATCAGAACCATTCAGAGATGGTCCAGAAGCTGAAAGCCACCAGAGTGAAGAACAAAAATTTGTTAGGTCTGCACACATGTAATTATCACCAAAGAACTAAAATCCACCGCCAGCAGACAGCAAAAAGAAAAAGAAAAGGCATGCACAAGCAGAATACTTGCAGAAAGCTGTCTCGGTAACCCAGACGTTCTAGCGTGATCCTGCTCATTCTCAATAGGCGGGATTTATCTTATCAGTGCGCCGGAATGATCCGGCAGAGTTTCAATAAATGATAAGAAAAGTTCGGTCCGGATCACGCTAGAACGTCTGGGGCATTTGGTATAGCAACACCCCCCATCCGGTCACAACCCTTCTCCCCGTCCCTCCCTCACCACTGCTGCCCTCAAGACTGGTCATATTAACCCATCTGTCTCTTCTAAATGGCTCTCCCATTTTTGCGGAAATTTACTGCTTATTTTTACGCCGTCGCGCGCCATTCCTATTTGCACCTTTTCTATGCCATATTTCGCCAATTCAACCTCAAACTATGCTGAAAAAAATTGCACTGTGTTCTAACCATTCATTCCATCCTTTAATACATTTTTGGCTGTCATTTGGCCCTCTCGAGGCCCACAGTACAATATTTTGAAGATTGTGTGACACTGCAAGTGTGACTTGATGGGGTGTGTTGCTATACCAAATGCCCCAGACGTTCTAGCGTGATCGTTGAAGTACTTTCTTATCATTTATTCAAGCCCCGCCGGATCAATCCGAAACATAGATAAGATAAAACTACTACAGCGATGAGCAAGGTCACGCTAGAACGTCTGGGTTACCGAGACAGGCAGAAAGGCCCAGTGGGAAACTGCGTTAACCGACATCAAAAAAAACCATCAAAAATTGATAGCACCATAGTACGGCTAAGTAGTTGGCTTACGTCCACACCCAAGCCAATTCAACGAAGTCACTTACAGCTAGACATAATGCTCTGCTAAACGAATGACATTGAAAGCTGAGTACTGAATAAATTGAATAACAAAACCTGCCGTGAAAGAAGCGCCGAAAGACGCGCATTTCGGGCCAGTCCGCTACTATATACTAATCGCGAATACTCCAGTGGCGTCACACCATGTAGGATATTCCCGCAGCGTGCCCGAGGTTCTGGCAACGACGACTCGGCGAGGATGCCGAACCATGTTGCGGGAATATCTTAGATGGCGGAGCAGAACTTCGAAGTTCTCGAATTATTGTTTTCTCCAACAGATTTAGGGCTTTTGATGGTGGGCCGGTCTTAACCAGTGATAGCCGAGTGATGCCGAATACCCGGTGGCTGTGCTCCAGTGCCAAAGTTATTACAACCTGTTGTCCACACGAAAAGGACTTGAGTTCAAACACAATTAGGTGGGCATTACTATTTGAGATGATTCTTTTTTTGAACTTCCAACTCAGATTTGGCCTTCTGAAATGAAAAAGTTTACCCACGAATCTGGTCATTCTGGGCACAAATCTCAAATCTTGGATGAAAACATCCCAAACTCCGAGTTGTCATGAATTTTTGTCCGCTATCATACCTGTTCCGTATTAATTGACACGGGCTCAGGATATATGCCGACATTGGCGGAGAAAAACCTTCGAGGGTGGTGTTTGAACTTTGAAATCAGCATCAGAATGGATCAAGATAAAAAAGAGAACAGCTAATTTGCGTTATGCTCCTGGTGGGAATCGAAGTCAAATGATAATCAACCCAGAAAATCGGGGTCCTTACACTATACGCTTCCCGAGTTCCTGGCTTCGAAGGTACACTCCCAGCTGTTGTGAGGATATAGAAATATATTTGAGAGAAAAACATCCATTCGCCATTCACACTCAGTTGATTCGTACTCAACTTGGCAATGAAGAAGAAAAAAAGACACATTGAGGACGAACGCTGCTGGTTGATTCGAATCCACGCCTTCCTCACAGTCTTCTGCAGGGGAATGAACAGAATAGGATGCTCTACGCTGAGCCACAGCAGCTTGCCGACCATTGGATTACACTCCTTATACCACACTTCATGGTAACCCTTTGCGTTCTATTATGAAATAATAATGAATGGATGTAACGTATTACAGACCCTCCGTGTATTTGTCTCAGAGGTTGGATGTCGAGACAATTAGGCCGTCGTTGGAAGCAACATCGGTGTATTTGAGATTTTTTTTAAACCCGCACTGATTCCATATACTACTGGTGGGATTCGAGCCCACAGCTTCCTCAGAAACGGTCTGCAGAACAGATTGAGAGGATACTCTACACTGAGCCACAGCAGCTTGCCTCCCAACAAGCTCGGGTCTCCATCTCTCACTGTCGCACAGCTCGAATTTAAAGGGTTGGAAAAAAGATATATGCCGTTTGGCCGGACAGCGAGAGCTAGGGTTTGAATCAACATTCTTGAATTGAATTTTTGCAGAATGTTCCTTCAGCGCTGCAAAAACAGCCTGAAATAATTCAAATGAGGAGTTCAAAATTTCCACCTCGAATCGAACCCGGTCTTTGATCAAAGTTCGTGATAGGAAATCAGACGATGCACAGATTAGAAGAGAGACCTGGAACCTAAGTCGGTACCAGGACTACTCGCTGACGACAAAAGTAATTGCGCATGGTGGTTCTCAGTATCCTGGGTACCGAATCACTCCAAACAACTTGTGGACCGAACATATGAGTGAATAGAAGATATTTGGGTATGTTCAGAAAATTCTAAAATTAGAAATTCTGGAGCGTGTGGGTAAAATTTGATTGCACAGTCTGAAAGTGCTCGTCAAGTAGTGCTGAATACCACTTTGAACCATATTAATACCTAGTGATTTGAGCTCACAATCGCCCTTAGAAGATGGCCAAAGTAGCCAATTTTGAGCAAAAATGGCAAAAATAGCACTTTTCTATGGGCGATTGTGAGCTTAAATTACTAGGTATTGATATGGTTCAATGTGGTATTCGGCACTACTTGACGAGCACTTTCAGACTGTGCAACCAAATTTTACCCACACTCTCTCTATAAAAAGCCGGTTTCAAATTCTGAGCAAAAACGTGCTGTATCTCCAGAATTTTCTGAACATTCCCAAATATCTTCTATTCACTCATATTTTCGGTCCACAAGTTGTTTGGAGTGATTCGGTACCCAGGATACTGAGAACCACCATGCGCAATTACTTTTGTCGTCAGCGAGTAGTCCTGGTACCGACTTAGGTTCCAGGTCTCCCCTCGATAATGTAAAAAATCGATCGTGTCGGTTCATCGGTCCTGTTTTACAGCCGTTGAAAAGAATACCCTTTTTGATGAGGTAGTGCTCCTCGATTTTCGCTTACCACTGTTGACTGATTTGCCCTCGGTTAGCGTCGGCTACACCAATATTAATACTCCACACTTGCTGCACACCTCTGAGCCTCGTCCGCGCTATAACTTTGTATTTCTGGACCCACCCACAGTGTATCTCTTCCAATAAAAGACCAAGTAATCCCTCTATACCTCACGGCGCGCAAGCCGATTTCGCAGAGGGCTTTCAAAATGTGCGGTCAACAAAGAAGCGGCAGCAATCAATGGTAAACAAAAATCGAGTAGCACCACCTCATCAAAAAGGGTATTATTTTCTCAAAACAGCTGTACTTAGGGGCGCTGAGGTAGACTGAAGTCCTTCAAGCTTTTCCACACTGTCCTTTTTTATTCGAAGAAAGAAACTGAAATTTTTGCCAGGTAAGTTTCTAGCAAAGTGCATATGGTGTGTAAGCGAGGGAGGTGAGTCGGCCGAGGCACGAGGCCGGACGAGACTTGCGGGCGAGCCTTTAAGCTTCGAGTTTTGGCTTACTAGTTCTGGAATGGTATCAGCACTAAGGTACCAGGGATGCCCTGAGGGCCAATGTATTCTCATTCAATCTATTTATTGTTGTCGCATTCACTCCAAGCCAAGTCGTCGACTTGCTTGCGATCACCCCCCGATACATCCCGCGACCCCTAATCCCCGTGTTTGGATATGACCCTGGACCTATTCTGGTGATATCGCGTCAGCTAAGTTGCCTCTGGAGATTATTGTGACGCTTTGACTCTTTGGTCTATGGATTCAGTGCCTTTACTGCTTGCTTGGTGTCCTGGGTAGGTTGGAAGTTAGGGCTCGTTGCGGTCTTCCTACGGTCGAGTTTGGGTCGGGGACATTCTTTTAGTCTGGTTGGCATTCTACGGTGAGCAATATAAAGTACTTTAGGTCCCAGAGGTATTGGGTATCATAGTATGTCGCAACGCGCAACATTGGATAAATCTCCGACTCGACACTAGCATAAATGTATGGCGGAATCATTATCGCTGTCATCTGCTCTAGAAACCTTGGAACGAGTCATCTTGTCTTATGCCGTTTACTTAAGCACGGAAGGGTCTTACGAAGAAACGATCCTAGGTACCGCTACTCCATGCGCTCGTGGTGCCATTACATTTCTCCGTCGCCAATAAGGGCTGAAATGAACCCACCATCAGCTCAGGTGTTGAGTGCAGAGTTTCAGTGACGTGCAACAGCGAACACGAACGATGAAATAAACCTCGTTCCACAAAGACGAACAGGCGCGCTGCCCGAAGGCGGTCTTGGCTTCAATTCGATATTCGGACTGGATCACCTTTGAGGGCCATGGGCGGATTGCATCGATCGGGGATATTGGAAATATAACATTCGCTCGCCTAGTTCGAGAGAGATGCAGGCCAGTGATCGTACGTTAATCCCATGTTCGTTGCAGCTGGATGGACTTGCAGCCGTATGTCCTGATGCACATAGTGAAGTGGCAAGCCCAGGTCCGAGAGGTGTGACACAAACACCGTACACGCGGTGGACCACTAAGCTCCGCCAGAGGATGGGCTAGAGTCCGTATTATGATTTGACCCAGAGAAATTGAAATTATAGCATCGACGTGGTTGCGTGGTTCGTGGACGAAACTGACTTCGACTGCTGCTGCGGGGATGTTGGTGGTATGAAGAGAGAGGTACGGCAAAATCTTTCTTCCCTCTCACGTGCTCAAGTGATCCGGCATACCCTAAATGATATCCGACATTATACTAATTGATCCCTCTCATTCGTATTGGGGCTCTATCCTAAATCTAGTACACGGAACCGGGTATCTTGTTCCGTAGTTGACCTGGCGAGTGGGTAAAAAGAAAAGTCTGAGTTCGAAAGCACACTATATAGTACATACCAGTAAGCGAGAGTTGCGAACTAAATTTGGGTCTGGAAACAAGGAACCCTGGCAAGAATGCTAACGAGAAAAGTAACCATATTGCCGCCCCGATCGCTTTTCCATTCCGGGCAGAGTAAGAATCCTTTTTTAGTGTGCGGACATAATTGGGCGGAACTGAAAATGCTCTCCAGTTTAATTGCCGGGGAATTCGGAATACAGCCCAAACTGCTTGGCGTGGCATGTCAGTGTATAAAAGCACATTCGGAATTCGGCAAAACCATGAATCTCCATCAGCCATTTATTAGACTCACTCGCGACATCTCAGTGTCTATATCTTAGTAATTCAATGTTGCCTAGCAATGTGCACTAGAATGACATGAGCGCAGGACGAATGGCAGGGGTCGGTTCCGGAATAGTTGATGTGGATACCCGGGACCAATATAACCAAATCTTCGATGCCAAGAGATACAGACTTTGGAATACCATCCCGATCCCTGTCTTCACGGAATGAAAATCCGGAGAATCACAGTGACTTGGCAAAGCGCTGTATGTCAAGTTCCGTCGTGCGCAAGTGGCACAAAAGGATGCAACCGTGGCCGACAGAGCGGAAACGTCATGCGTCTTGAACTTCGCAGCAAGGGTCGGACCGAGTACAACGAGCTCCAATGAGTTCAGATGATAAAATGAGCGTTTCCGACACAGCGGTCAGAATTGCGGGATATATCACAGCAGTTAGCGGGAATGAGCAGAAATGCATCCATGGGACCAGTTCAGACTTGGAAATACTGCAGCAGTGAGTAAATTGTCATGACAAGGTAATTGGGAACACCTTTCTAGCTCAATCCACCACCCGACACCTTATTGGTGAGTCACCCGATGATCTCTGGCCATTATTTGGCAATGCCAGACATACGGCGCTGGTAAATCGACAGCGGTACCGAGATCGAGGAGGATACTACGAAAAAATGCCGAACCAACTGAAAGAAAAAAATTGAAGAGACAGCAGTATCCAGGGTGTATCCACCGCCCAATATTGAACCGGATTCTCGCTTCCAGCGAATCATACAAGGAGAGTTTTTTTCACTCTGTGGCAGAACACCGCTCTCGCATTCAATCAGTACAGACCGAGAGATATTGATCCTTGATCACGCTTAGCGCATCCACTTTTGATGAGTTGTCTTTGGGCATTCCACCTCGAACTTGGCTGAGATATTGCACCGGTGCCAAACATCTCAGGATACACTCAAACCTCAATCTTTCAATCATTTCAATACAGCGTAGTGCTTTAGAATCGTGAGTCATATTTCCCATATTAAGTTGAACCAACAGGTGTTCGATATACCCCACAACACTAGCTGCGTTTTGAATCCTACGATAAGACCTGATACCATTCGCGCACTTCCTGGCGCCCTATCGTGCGTCTCATTTCACCACCATTTACATCTATGCATGCGCTGTACGTGGATTCATCGCATCTGATTTGTTAGGTATTGAGCTGCCTGCAGGATACAGAGTGGTTGGTAAATGACCTGGATTATCAGCATCTGAACCGTTCGATCACTCTATGAAAGGATGCTAGTGCGTATTTGTACTCCATCTCCCAACTCCTCGATCATCCCGACCTTTTCGGCGTTTGAATCCAAGATAATAGAGCTGGCAGTCTGGCGATTGCACATTTTGTATTCGTCGCTCGAATGGTGGGCTCACCGTGGTGCTTGGATGCAGCAATATCCGCACACCAGCGGTCAACCGCCCTATCCAGTCGACCTACACACCTGGTATCATCACGTCCTTGAGTGAGCCCAATCAAGAAGCCACGATTATCGCGTCTTTAGAATTAAATCAATATCATGACCTCTGCCACTGGCATCTACGTAGGCAAATCCGGGGGCTCTCAATGTCTGCGGAGGTCGAGTTGCATCTCGGTCCACTATATTATCCTTCGGACTCTCAACTGGAGGACTCGGTTAAGATTATATCGTTGGCTGATTTGGCCACGGATATCTCTCCTTGGCCGAATGGTGCAGATAAAGAACTCATGGATGATGGCTGGACCCGGCATTTCCTTAATGTCTGCGTGGTTTACCGTGCGCCTCGCTGGGCACGAAGAGGCCGACGGGAGGCGCGGCACGCACGAGGCGACCGAGGACGTCGATGCTAGGGAGCGTGGGCGGGAGGCCGGAGAGGCCGGCGAGGAAGCGCGGGTGGAGGGCATCAGGCCGAGGCTGGGTCAGGGTTAGGCCGAGGCTGGCAAATAAGGAAGAGGGCGACGGACAAGTCTGATGTCGAGAATCAATTTAATGGCAGTAAGTTGAGGGGCAGCAGAAGTGGTCGAAGGGGGGATGTGGCCTAAATAGTAGGAGGAATAATGTAGCGACCATGGCTAGTCATTATCGGAATCGGAGAAAGTAACTTCGCTGGCTGCTGCGAGCGGTCGACCTCCGAAATTCCCTTCTCGTCAAGTTTAGAGTTTAGAAGAGAGTATGAAGAGGCTCTGGATTTTCGTTGAACTCCACGCAGCACTACATTTCGCCACCAGCCCTCTCATTCTGCTTCTCGCCGCCTCTCTGGCCTCTGCCGCATCCCTGCCAATTGCACGCACTACCACTTACCAGGTCTGTGCCGTTTGCCCTCTCTTCGACATGGAAGGCAACGCTGCCTCGCCCCTTTCGGGCTATGGGTTGACGCCACCTGCCAAGTTCTGGGGTAGATTCTTTCTATTGTGCTTCTCGATGAAGGTGTTGAAAGGTTTGATTAGTTTTGGTAACCTTGGACAAAACGGGTTCATCACTAAATGCTTCTACGATGTTCGTATGCCGCTTTTCTTCGCGATTGATTCTTATCCGAATTATAGAATTCCGGTGCTCTTGTTGAGGGAACAGAGTTCTGTCCTCCTGGACCATTGCAGTCGCTGAGCCATCGAACTGCCTCGTGGTCACAGAGTAGAGGTTTGTCGCTGCTAATCCACTTGAATGAAAGATAACCGTGCTTCAGGGTATTCAGAAATAGTTGCTGTGAGCATAGGCTCATTGAGATATATAGATTTGTATGCACCTGAAACTTGTTGTTGGTGACTTGATTCACGGGCCTGAATATATAATGGTGAACTTGAACCATGCTGAACTCCAGTTATACTAACGGTGTCAACTGTGAGCATTTACACTAGTGCTGGGTTGAAACTCCCATGTTCAAAACATGCCCGATTACATCTGCCAAATAATTTTCAACCCAGCACTGAGTGACCCCTAGCTCTACCAATCTGAACGATTAGGCATAAACTCACGGCTAAAATCGTTGCAGCAGCTCTGATATAGCACGATCCCGCAGCGCAACAATATTGCACTTATGAGAATGCAAATGATGAGGGAACGCTACTGCGTTTTATTCGGTTCCACTCCAAGAAGATAAATATCACTGCCATCTGTTCTTGCCCTAGTAGAACTCATCAGAGAGCTTACCCCGTTTATATACACCAAAACGTGCACACCCAATGAAAAACGGAGAAAATTAACTCGAGCGTGTCACAAGCACCGCTGCGGTTTCAATGCACAGCACATTTTTTGAATCCACGACACCTTTTTGTGAAACACGACAGATATCATTCTGGGTAACTTATGCCGGATCACTTGAGCACGTGAGAGGGAAGATAAAATTTGCCGCACCTCTTTCTTGATACGATCAATATCCCACCCTACGTCCTCACATGTGGACGACGTCTCAAACAGCGAACACGATGGGTTCGGCATCATCGCGTTCAGATGAATATATATGACCTCAGTGGGAGTGGGACTCGCCCAGTCCCACTCCTCCCCATTGACACAGTGGGACTGGTCACGGCAAGTGGGGTTCGGGTCGGCTGTCCCATCATGCCATTTCTCGGCAACATTGTTGGGCGGAATTGCGTGATGTGGGTTCACAGTCATATGTCTTGTCACACTGCGTCCCATTACCGGGGTGGCCTGATTTGACCGCTGAGTTCGTGTAAAAGGACATAATGTACCAAGTTGCAGGGGAACAACACCCCAGGACTGTGACAGAGCTGTTGCCTGTTTTTGAGGCAAACGGCAGTACCGTGAGCGTTATCGTTGCATGAAGACGCAACCACCAGATAATTTTCTTTACATTCTCAAGGGGACTCCAGCAGAGTTAAAGGTGTTTGAGTGTGGATAATCTGTTCCACAAACCTACACTGCGGCGATTAAAAAATATTATCAGAGGAAAAAGAACCTAGAACTATTATGTTCGATTTACGGCCCAAATATTACCTGAGATAAGATATCGGTGATAGCCTGGATATTACCTGTCGCATCTCCTCCGGCAATAGTCCGGCTGTTTGCCGAGGTAAAATTCTAACTTTTACTTTCCTTTGTTCTTTCCTTTGTTATGTAAAAGTCCGACTTTTACCTCGGGAAACAGCCAGCCTATTACCTGAAGAGATCTGACAGGTAATATCCAGGCTGTCACTGATATCTTATCTCAGGTAATATTTGGGCCGTAAATCGAACATGATAGTTCTAGGCCCTTTTTCCTCGGTAATATTTTTTGATCGCCGCAGTGCTACCAAGGGTTTCCCGTCATTCCTGCCGCTTCAGCAGGTCTTGAAGAAAACTTAAGAATTTTATTTCATTTTGTCACGATTTTTTCAAGCAACCAACCTCGTCGTGACCGTGACCACCCAGGAAAAGGCGACGCAACGGGCGGCCCGTTACCGTGACCGTTGCTCCTCTACAACTTGGTACAGTACGATTAATCCTTACCCGGAGAAAAAAGCCTGCAACAAGTACTTTCATCCCATCATAGAGTAGTGGTAGTTTGTGCGTATGAGTGACTCACTGTCTATTGATTTCCTGGCCAGAGTAACAACAAATAGCAGCTGTGCTGCCGCTTTCTCAGTCTGATTTCTGGTGGGTCGCTGCTTTCCAAGTCTCGACGGCCCGCATCCTGCCGCGTTTTACATCACTAAGGCCGTCTCTAGGGTAGTCAGCAACCGGTCACAGTGTCCTGTATCCTCAATTCTCATTACAGTACCTTGAGCACTGGGTCTTACGGGGATTTCCAGACCTCTCATGTGAAAATGGGACAAGAGGCAGCGGCAAATTTACGGCCCAGTCCCGGGTTGAACGCAGATATCCGTGGTCACTGGTAAAAGCATATGCACCTGAACTAGGGAGGATTATTGACCCAGTTGGATTCTGTCATCTCTCGGGGTTGTTTTTAAGGACGAGGACACAATGAATTCGGAATACACGAGCCAAGAGCCTTGCTCTATGATAGCTGAACTTAAACGCCTATATTTCTAGTCGGCTCGGGACCATTCCATCTGCCAACAGCTAATATTTACAAAGATGCCTTCACCACCAGCTCCCTTAGATCTGCTGTTCGAGGGACCTAAGTTGCAGCTCACTGTCAGTGGGATTGTATGCTCCGCAAAGTCCACTTCTATTCCGATGCACAGGGAGTGAATCAATTTGATTTCTCACCGCTCCCAATTCAACTGGGATAATACCGCCCAGGACCGATAGCGGCTGGTGCGTCTCTGCTTCAATTTGGGCGGTATCGACGAAATATTGCAGAAACAAACTTCGAGCATGCGGTGACATAGAAATGTGTTTTTCTTTTTCTTAATCGATTCCTGATCTCCGTCACAATTATGAATCAGGGACGTACGTAGGGGAGAACACTGTAAGTTTTGGGGATGCAGCAGGGGCGAGGATATTGTATTGTAGGGACCAGTGTCGTGGTTGGGCATCTGATGGATCGATATTCATTGTACGCCGGAACGGGAGACCGGATGTATACATACATTCCGGCGCATCTTGGCCCGAATTCCGTGGTTGATCTATGTAGACAGTAGAGCAAAGCAGCGGCAGACTAGAGTCTCGTCGTGACGAGCGAGGCACAGCCACGGCGATCGGATGAGCGGAGATGAGCGGATCAAATTGGGTCTTCTCTCCACGTCTCTCTGGACTGTCTTAGTAAACCCCTCGGAGCCTCCAAGTCTACCCAACATGCGCCTGATCTCGAGCGACGTACATATAGTAATCCAGACTCACCGCAGCCCGCGACCCATCCAATCTTATCTGCCCCGCCCGCAACGCGCTCGAACGTGCTGCTCCGGTGCATTCACGATTCCTTTACTTCGACGCCAACACACTACTCTGCTCCGCGCCCGCCTGGCCCTTTCTCTCCGTCCCTGTTCCCCGTTAACCGAATTCCAATGCCCGCCCGACAGAATGCTTCTCAGGCCTATACGCACACTAGTGCCGGCGCGCGCATCACCTCCGAAGCTCGTTTCCCCGCCTCAGACCCCCCCCCCCCCAGCACGCCCAACATTATGTTCCCGTCGCACGCCCTTCCCGCTTCCCTCCCCAAAAAAGCTGGCGATTCGTACCGAATGGTGCCGATATTGCGGCATGCGCATTCACCGCTGCTTTCGGTATCCTTGAACTTTGAATTCTTTTCCATTCCTTCAATTTAAATTCCAGTGCAATACTTTCGATCCTTGCTGAAAAGAGGCAGGCGCCGCGATGCAGGAGCTCGTGCCGCCCCTTGTCAATGAATGTCCAGGCTGGAACCTATTCACGCGGACGTGTAATGTAGGCACACGCACTGCCGGCTCGCTGGTCAAAATCGCGTCGATTGAATCTGGATTAATAGTTTCGTTGAACCCCATATCCTTTAATCTCCTTTCCTCAATTCGTTCTGCAGTCGGCTCTTCCCCTCCGTCCGAACTTACATACTCACTTCTCGAACTGCCCCACCCCTCAGTGTTCCGACTCGACTCGACTCGCCGCGGATTCTACCTGTCTCCTACCTGTGCACCTGCTTTTCCTACCTGATCCCGCCGTCCGAGTCATTGCTTTCCTCCGGCTTGTTATTTCTCTCTGCTGAGGCGCATATTCGAAGCGGGCTCCTCGCATATTCGAGTCTCGGGTCGTTCGCATGCGAGAAGCGGAGAGGAGTCTGAATCTGGAAATCTGAGCCTCAGGACGTTCTGGGAGAACCGCGAGTCGACAAGTGTGCCCATGGCCTGCATTCGATCACCGTTGACCGTTGGGCGAAGCATCTGGCAACTCCAACTCTCACTCGATTTCGACCCAACACATCACATCGCGCCTCGCATTCCTTACGACCTTTCTTACATCTTCTTTTCTAAACGTGGACCGGTGGCACTTCTACAACGCTCGCTGGCACGTCATTCTCATTCTCATTCTCATCCTTATTCTTTTTATTATCATGTTTTTGCATCCGATGACCCCTGATTCAACAATCAATTATATCGTTGTCATGCACATGCATCCAGTTCCGAGCAGACTTGGATTCACATCCTTGCTATTCAACTCGACACCATGTGCGTGTGAGACATCGGTTCGTCGCCAGGCCTCCTGTGCAAAGCTTGAACTAGGACAGAGTCTCCCAGTAGTCTCGCCCATTGGGACAAGGAGGTGATCGCCGTTCGCTCACCGATCTTCGCTGATCTTTTCTTTCTCGCCGCTCGCCGGGTTGGTCCTGGCAATTCTGATAAAGTTGCTGAGAGCGAGCCAGCGAGTCCGGGGATCGAATTAGTAAGATACAAGCCTTTGAATAACGCGTCTGACTCACTGCGTTCACCCGGTTCTACAATGGCCAACATCCAGGTACCTTGAGGCACGGGAGCCGTGTAAATTTACCTAGCTTTGGCTAATGTCTGCCTAGACACAGCGAAACGGTGGCCCGTTGATGTCCGCCGTGAACTCCCCGACCGGGGCTTTGGTTAGACATACTGGTGGGTAGACAGACAGGTTGTATGTACTGCTAGACTCCGCGCCGGGGATGGCACTACAGTTGAATTGCTCATGTGGAATAATATCATATGGAATAACCATCATATGGAATCACTTTTAAGCATATCCCACATTGGGATAGGGGAATATTCCACCCACCATCATCTGGAATACGGAATAGCCTTGGAGCCTTGGTTTAGGCTGATATTCCATTGTGCGGGTGGCCAAAATGGTAATTTTGAGCCAAACTTGCCGTTTTGGAGAATCTCTTACATGGTGAAATTGCTGTTTCAACTATTATATAGACCCATTGTGTCCAAATAATTGATTTATTGCTATCTTTTCTCATCATGATGCCCATTAAAACCACTAAAGGGATGCATGTGCATGAATTCTGTGCTGACAGGGTGCAGGAAGTTGATAACATGATAATTTAAACAAAATCCTCATTGTCCCTCAACTAAACAGTGGTGCTATAGGTTTCAAAACAAAATAATTTTTTATTGATTTCATCTGCTGTGGAATAACCGTCATATGGAATAGCTTCGGGCCCTGTGCCGATGGTATTCCATATGAGCAGTTCTACTGTACTCGGAATGGTCTCAACGACGTCGCAGTACAGAACGGCCTTGGACGCAGCCACTGCCTGCATCTGGAAACAGAAAACAAAATACACATCATTGTTTCAACTGTTAGGGTTTGAAAAGTTCACCCGGTGTGGCAGAGTCGGATGGCCGAGGCGTGGAAATCCTTCACACGGCTGGTTGGACGGCTTCTCCATCAGCGGTAATATTTTAGGTATTTTTCTTACTTGCAGCGTATTCTGGTTCAAATACTGGAGCTGCATCAGTATGTTCAATCCATTCCATTATCCGAGCTACTGACTACATTTTTCTGTCTCGTATTTTTCACAGATTTAATTCCATGTCTTGCAGGCGCCTGCCCGGCGTTTAATGGACTTGGCATTATTTTATTCGGATTATAGACTTGGTCGGCACAGTGCAAGTTCGGCTGTTGCATTCACATTTCAAGGCAAGTCCCGAGCGATTTACGGGCATCCACTTCCTGTATTTTGTTCAGCATCTCCGAGTTGCGTGCTCGGACGTCTTTTATTTCAAGTTGGATTTTTCTTGGTTTTTGGTTGCGGTGATTTGCATTTTTACTCTTATAATTGTATTACCTTTCTTTGACAGGGATTCAGGCGACGAAGTCAGTCCTCAAGTCCATGGTTCGTAGGTCATGCACATGAGAGTGTCGTTGGGCCCGGCACTGGGACTGTTGGCGGGCAGTCTCCTAGCTCATGTTGCGATTATTTGACTGAGTTATTGCATTGTGCATGCCATGGATGTAGGGATTGATCAGTCGTTTGGATTCCTGGCTTTTGCCTTGACATGGGCTACATACTTATTTTTGGTATATATTGCAGCCCCGGCGGTCTTTGAGAACGGACGCGCTGGGTGATTTGGTAATTTTGTTTGTATCGGAATGTAGTACCAAACATGGACCCACCTTCTTGCTTGCCTATTACCAGCCACTCGGGCTTTCGCATCCACCTCAAGTCGCGTCGTCTCTTCGTCTAAATCGTCCTACTCGTTCTCTCAGGGGTATCGAAGCCTCTGAGCAGTCTATTCTCGTATTCCTCGGCTGATCGGCTCAGTCTCGCGTCGTCATCTGACATCCTATCCATTGAATTGTGCTTCTCGGATCTATCTACAACCTCTTCGTGGTTTTACTACGGAGACGTTTCGATCCATCAAAACCCACGGTTGCACTCGCGCAGCCATCAACTAATCTCACACTCGCATCTCAGGCCACACGCCCGATAACTCGTATCATTTTATATCTCCTTTCCACATTCATCTCTCTAAACCACACCTTCTACCCATTTCCCACGTATACCTTCACCTATCCCTTCTCACCCTCCAGGGATCCAGAGATCCTTCATTTATTTCAGACCCTTCCCGAGCCGCACTCCGGGGACATCTCCCTACTACACCGGGCCCAGGGATTATGTGTTGATTATGCAGCCCGTACAGCCAAGTCGCCGTTCAAGAATTTTGAATCGACTCTCGTGTCGGCGATGTAGATGGATGAAAGATAGAAACAGTGATGTCTTGAGGAGTCGAATTTAATTTTCAGGAAGCGGGGACCTGAAAGTGGGGCGGCGACTAAATATGGCGACTCAGGTCACGGACCTCGCTTTCCATTGGCCATTTTGGAACCGGCTTGGACGCAGCAAGTGAACATCAAACCGCAGCTCTGCATCTCACGTTCACCTTGCTCCTGCGGATCATTGAGCTTGCGCCATAGGACGTTAACTAAATTTTTAGCAAGACAGCCACGGGTAACCCCTGTAGCCCTTGCCGCGCGAGGCCCACGTTTTGGGATATTTAGTTGTTCCATTTATCACACCGAGAATATTTATAAAGAGCCCCCGAATTCAAGTTCATGAAAAGGCTGCCCATGAAAATGGGTCTGTTTCGCGCTCTCCCTCTGATGCTCCTCTCGAGATCCGTGCTTTCGAGTGCTATGGTCCTGCACGAGAGCATTTCTCATGTCCCGTCCGGTTTTGAAGTATTGGGTTTCCCTTCCCCCACCCAGGAAATCGAGTTGCTTATCGCAATCGTTCAATATGGCCGGACTTGCGAAGGTGGTCGATGCGGTATCCTTCTTATCCAGCCCATCCTACAGACAGTATCTCACTTCGGCAGAGGTAAGCTTCACTGGTACTATTTGTTTTATTCGGTTTGGAGTGATTTCACCAGGTCACCGACCTCAGCCGTGGCTGTGTCGGCCGTCAAAATGTGGTTCACACTCAATGTCGCATGATGTCCTGAAAGTCTCCCCCACCGTAGAGCAAGCGGAAGGGCTATTCAACGCAAAGTTCAGCACATACACTCATTCTGCCAATGGGCAGGAGATGAACTATTATTTGCCTTCCTATCTGCAGCAGCACATTGCCCCTCTCAAAATACCATGTACAAGCGGAAGGCGACCCTGAATCGCAGACAGAATCTTGTACCGTGTGAGGATATTGCTCGACCGGTGGGTCCAGCATTTTTTTTTCACTGGCTTGGCTGAATACTTCATCGACGTCTAGTACCTGCCTTCTCTTTGCCTTTGTTTTCCTTCCTTACAAAAGTGCTACCAATCCTCCTCTTTTTACAACGCGACCACGCGAGTATAATAGAGAGTTTGCGGTGGAGCCACCAGATCAACTGGTGGCTCGTGTTTCAGGTTAGTGTCGGGATCGTCCGTTGCATGCTAGCCACTATTTCATCCTCTCTATGGGGGCTATAAATGGTGGCTACATTAGCCTCCAAGGACGGGGAGTTCCTGAGAAAATTAGCCACCAGTTGATCTGGTGGCTCCACCACAAACTCTCTAATAGAGAGTTTGTTCCACAGCGGCATGCGGCTTTTTTTTTTTCTTCCTCTGAAGGCCATTACGACTGTGTAATAGCATTGTGGTGTTGAAATTGAGAATTTATAAAAAGCTGCATGCCGCTTTTGCACAATGCACAAAAGCGGCATGCCGCTTGGCACAAGCTCTCTAATGTAGCCCCTCCGCTTGCTCGTGTCAATTGTTGTTGTTGTTGTTGTTGTTGTGCTGCTGGTGGTGGTGGTCTGAATTCTATCCCACATATCTGCCTTATTCTTGTTTAATGTGTTGTGTCGTGCTAGACTTGACTCTCTTGACAGTGACTGCAGGTCGAAAGCAAGGGTAAGTTTTGGATCTGTGGCGCAACTGGCGCAACTGGCCGACTGTGTGCGGAAGCCAAACCCAGTTACACCCATCTCTGGTATTTCCTTACCATGTGGCAGCCACGGAGGCCACGGTCACTAATTCTCTAACCCTAGACTAGTATCACGGAATACTTATGTCCATATTCCCATGGCTCAAAGCGGTAAGTTCACACTCGGTTGAAAGATTGCCTAAATATTTCGTGAAATTCTCGCGAAAACATCTATAATGTAAGTGCTGGAGGCGTCTAGATTACAGATTGCCTGAGACTATCACAATCAATTGCTCTACCATGATAGCTACACTGGCAGGCCTTCAAGTTTGTTGTAACCCCACTTCCCTACGAGGAGCCGTGACACCACTGATCAGTCCACGCGTACCAAACGGCGAAAATGCTGCACATGTGGATCGCAGCCCACATCCTCCCATTCCGCCCGAGTGCGCTCGCGGCCCGGGTTGACATTCAATGCGGCGGCATCCAGAGGAAACATCGTCTCGACCTCGTATGACGAGTGCCCATGGGATGCAGCCGAAATTTTCTTCAATAACTTATGACATATATGTAGACAACAGTGTACACCTGCCCACTTCAAAACACGTGTAAACTAGATTATTTCCCTTCTATCCTAGAACGTTTGATGCTGGGCGGAGATAAGTGGGCGTTGCGAGCAAGTAATAGCGCAGTTATCGTACCTTTACAAAACATCCCGCCCAAAAGTTAGCATGTGACATCCAAGATAACCAGTATTGAACCCGGCCTCGGAGTAAGGAAACAGGTAGAGCCACTTGCGTTTAAACGTTTCGAATAGAGTGGGATCGGCGAGTTCTGGGTTTTCATCGATAATTTGCTGTCGAATGGAATCCGTCATGTTCGTTTCGAATCGAATGTTCCATTCACGTAGAGTTCGTGGATAATCTGCCGCGGAGCATGGACTGGATTGATGCGCCAGAAACGGGAATTACTTACGTTCTGCGTGATTTTCAACCGTGTTGAGAACCAGTCGTCCTTGGGACCCGTCATTCGCGGCCTTGATCAGCGCAGTTGGGCTAGGGTGGGCTCCATTTGGCCACACATAGTATCTGCAGAAGTCTGGGGCTCTACAATGATGAGGTTCTCTTCATTTCATCAGACCACTAAACTCACTGATATGTGGTGTATCGGGCCTCGGCTCTCGTTGCAGACGTAATAACGGCGGTAGAACGCTTCTTCTTTAAGGCCCAATCGACCACCTGAAAATACTGGGCGTAATGCCGGGTACCGACATGCTGTGCAACAAATTCTTGGTAATTTTCAGTACAGAAATAGTATATCCGCGTACCTCGATCATTTCAATACTGATCAAAGCGTCAAACGCGCTCTCAAAGGACGGAGGCAGGCAACGATAGTCCAAAAGATGGACCGTGATGAGAGACTCCAGGCCCGCTGCACGAATGCGGGCCTCTCCGAGCATCTTTTGTGCTGGAGAAAGCGTGAGTGTGTCGACGCTGCAACCAAATTTTGTAGCGGCCTGGCATCCATCCCAGTTAGCACCCACGATTTCGAAGGGATTGCAAGACAACCTGAATCGCAAAACCGCACCATCCGGAACCAATCTCTAGGATTCGATCCCTAGGCTTGACGCGCGCATTCGCGAGGACATGATCAATTTTCGCCTTTTGCGCGAGCTCAAGGTTAGATCCAGGCTGATATTTCTCTGCCAGGTCCCCATTTATACCGCCGAGATCATCTGTCCAGAGTGCACACGAGTACCTGCCAATAAAATAAGTACTTGAACACTCGGCGGCCGTTCAACAGGCTCACATCATCTCCTGGCTCAAAAATGCCTGGAAGCAAGAGTAAGTTCAGTCGCTGCTACAGCAGCGGCAATCACACCTGGAACATAGTGTTTGAAACGTCATAGCCTGCGGTAACATTGAGGCGAGCACGCGAAATGTTTTGACCAAATAAAGTGCTCGTCAAACTGTAAAATGCGGAGAATAGCTGGTGTAGGATGGTGGACAACCCATTTAGGTGGGTCGCATTCATGATCCATATCTTACGGAAGAGTTTTCTTTTTAGTGTCGTTGAGATGAATGAATGACCGAATCTTACTTCGAAAATGGCTTTGAGATTGTCGACCCCAACCTCGCCCAACATAAATGAGTCGGCAACTAGAAAGATGTTAGACGTCGTTGCTGCGCGAATGGGTGAGGGTACATACAGCCCAAGTCGCTTGTCCTACAAAGATTCATGAGCAAACCGTCTTGTTAAAATCTCAAAACAAAGACCGACAGGAACATCCTCAACCAGAAGGCTTCGTCGGTGACCTGTAAAGTCGCTTTGGGCTGGTTGATGTCCAGTTCAGTTTGTCCAAAAATTGAAATGTTGTCGTGCTCAATAATTTGCAGTTGGCCGCGTTGAACCCCTTGATTCAAGACCGAATGAATATATTTTCTGGCTGAAAGAACCTAAGACAGAGTATGAATACATCAACGAAGGGCACCGACCATAGGAGATGAGCGTAGCCCTAAGTTGAGTAGACATTCCAGAATTCGAGGGGTTGATGGCCTGAGACATGTACCACGATGTTCAATCGAGGGAATACGACACACAAGGAAGCCGTCCGGGGGTTTTAAGGTGTCAAATATGTGAATATAGAAATACCCGGATGGGAATGGTCTCGGTAACCAGACATTATCGTGACATGAGCGCATGAAGCGGAATCCGCCTCGAGATAGCAGATAGACGAAATCAAACTACAGCCGACAGCGGACACATTGGGAAGCTGCGTGGTTGAATGGATGGCTGTGGAATGAGAACAAAGCGTAGCTGAATGCAGGGATGCCTGCCGTGCTGAGGGAACACATCCGCTCTTCTGCCGAAGCATAGTCGTGGTCGGGACTCGGGAGAGAGAAGGTCCAGCAATCACCAAATTACTCCCCGTTATAGGACTTTGCACGGCCATTCTGAGCTCATTAACGCCTATTTCATTTAATCAAACCTAATGGAGAAAATCAGGACAAGCGGGGAGTAGGTAAAACAAAAGGAAACGCCGCACCTTCAAGATCCACATCCACTGGGTGCCCGTACATGTCGGCATAGCGGGGAACGAGCTGGTCGACGGTTGCGCGAAAGAGGCTACTCTGGGCGACTCGACACCGCTCTCGTCGCGCATCACACTGTTCGAGAGCCCGCTCTCCTTCAGCAAAGCCGCCGCCATCGCATATGGCATCAAATCGTTCGTCGCCCGAGCCTAATGGAGAGAGGATCAGAACAAGCGGAAAGTAAGGTAGGTATCAATACACGGCCAGTCTGACTCACGGTTCCAGGGATTTCCCGGTGTAACAAGCAAGCGTAATTACACCATCAAAACGCGAAGCGGGACATGATAAATGCTCGCAGGCAGCGGCATCGCAGATAGCGAGCCACAAGCTCGGAAATTCAACAGACACCTCACACAGGGACTTTGCCAGTCGGAGCTGCTGTTTCCACCTATAAGAGAGACTGACAGGTGGCACGGACTTCATCCTCTTACAACATGTCTGCTACTAGCGAACTGCCATTGTCGCCACTTTTTTCTGGATGCCGAGCGGCAGAGGCATATCTCACCTACGAAGAGAGTGCCATGCTCTCTCTGGCGAGGGCCAAAGCGATTGTTAGAGCGTATGGTTTGTGGAACCTATGTCCCTGCCAGTACGCCTTGGGGATCTGATGAATTGATACATAGCTTTCACTGTAGAGGATGTCGAGAACACAACGCCTATATTCTGGAAAATGCACGTTGACCCCATCATGCTGCTCGACACGGGCGCGGCCTTTTTTGCGACCATTCAAGTTAACCAGGTCGCCGGGACATTGACTATGTACCTGAAGACCCAGCCGTACCTTCGAACGAAAATTGCAGAAATCCTGCGCTTTGACGTTCTGTAAGCCACCGGTGTCTATGGATCTGTTCTCGCTTATGATCTCCTCTGTAGTGGGCATTACTGCGGCACAGAAGTCGGACATGGGTTGGATGCTGCAAATCTTGAGACCATTGCCGTCGCATTGCCAGGCGGGGGCTTCGATCTTCACACCCCAACGGAATCTGCTGCAAAGTATAAGTGGTGTCAGTTGTAGTTTCCTCGGCTAACCTCCGTGAAGGATGTTTGCGCCGACCACCCCAAATGGAATGTCGTCCATTGCGTTGGTTCTTGCTAGGCTCGTTTGTGATGGTGTAAATTGCGGTATCCGCCCCTTCGTGGTCAGAATCAGCGATGGGAAAAAGCTCATGCCTGGAGTTAAAACCAAGTACGAAGTCTAAGCTTCTCGCACACCCTTCACCGACTATTCACAAATAGATTGCTGCCACCTCGCGGAGAGAGCACGCCGGTCAATCACTCTCTCACCTATTTCAACCATGTATTCCTGGGGGAGGAAACCCTGCTAGGACACAAGGGACCTTTATCCGACAGCGCAGACGCACACCGCCTGAATTTCATGCATCTCACGTGGAGAGCCGCAGTCGGGGCGCTCGCATGCGGGTCCATGGGAATACCTTCTCTCCGAAGGGCTGCCTACATTGCCGGTCGGTATTCAAAGGACCGCAAGATTGGATCCAAGGAGAACCTGACCGCCATTATTTCTTTCCGAACCCAACACAGCCCTGTCTTGGTCGCTTTAGCGCAGGCAGCGGTGTTGACAGAATTCTGGAAGGTCGTGACTGACCTCTTCAGCGATAATGGTTTGGACACCCGCGTCCGGTATGCGTATGCGACCATCGCAAAGGCAGTATGCGTACACCATGCGCAGAGCGCAAATATGGAGCTTTCAGAGCGATTGGGAGGCCGAGGACTCTTCCGATTCAGCGACCTAATTTCGCAACATGTAGGTTGTATGTCATCATAAACCGAATTCTTAGACTCGTCCATAGGGCGTATTGCGCGGAATCGCCGTCGGCCTGGGCAACATCCTTGGCTTGTCAATCCGTAAATCGTGTCCAAGTCATATGATGACACCGGCTCATTCTGGCCACAGGATTAGCGTTCGAGTTGTTGTTGGGTCGGTATAGTCTTCCCGCGTCCACAAATCCGTCCAGCCTTCTGGCCAGGCACGAAATGGGCCTCGTGAATGAGGGTAAAAAGATACTGGCACACACAAATCACCACCGCAGCAACATCGCGAATCGATTCATCCTTCCACGTTGCGAGGCGATTGTTCGAGCCGTTGGCCATCGCATGGCGTACGACGCTGCTGTCAATGCAAAACTGGATTCAAGAATTATTGACCTTTACGAAGCCGCCGCTGTCAAGCTTGATTCTGCCTGGTACATCGCCGGCGCAAACTACGCGCTCTCCGCTCAGATGGCAGACGAGGACAAAGCTCTGGAAGCGGCGCTTCCGTGCTTGGACAATTGGTTAGCTGATAACGGGGTGGAGCGTTATGTGCAGGTGCCGATTCTCTCGTCTGAGAATTGGCAAGCTTTCGTTGATGGGTTGCCGGAGGTTGAGAGTTCTGATAGCTCGTTGCGGCCTCGATTGTGATTCCTTAAGAAACAAGCTAAACATTAGTATTTGTTTATATCGCAATATCCAGGGCTCTGTTGTTTCACCTCTTAGTAACTTGTGGGCGCGAAAGAATTATACCCGAGAAGACTTGCTCTAAAATTTGAAATTTAACCAGCGCGCGCCCCTGCGACTGAGGTGACTCCGTGAGCCTGCTCGGTAGCGAGGGAAGACTCGGGCTGGCGTTTGGAACAGTCCGCGCGGGTCTTGCAGGAAGATGTGCAACCAGAAAGTCGGTGCACGTGTGGCGAGCTTCAAGCTTGGTGGCGAGAGAAGGAAGGGCGAGGTCACGTGTCTGGCCCGGCCCGTGTTGGTCCGTGTACCTCTTGAGTCTTGACGAGAACGTCCACCATCAACGCTCGCACTTGTTTGCTAAGGCCCTCCCTCGGAACTCGATGAAACCTGAAACCATCCCCGGAGTAGGAAGGTGATACCGGTTCAAGTCGAGATAAGCCAGACACCACAACACGGTGAGCCAGTCGTCGCTGGCTCGCGGGCATTTGCTCGCTACGACCCATTCTGCTGGCCCGTTCGCAAGACTGACATGAAAGTTACGCCAAAGGTAGAGTTTGATTTTTCCGCCAATATTCTCCATGGCAGACGAAATGGCGTCGATTCAACAACTGGATGCAATCGCCGGAGGGATGGACACCTCATCGGAAGACGAAAATCTCGAAATATCTACTTGTGTCGATCCAGGTGCGAGGTTGAAAGCAGTATTCAACTGGGTGTGCCGGGTAGATATAACGGCCTCCAAGCAATCCTCGAGATGCCGGTGGAAGGAAGAGAAGAGTATCCCAGGAGCGAGGAGGGTCGAAGCGGTGAGCATTGACAAGTTTTGAATAGGTCATTATCAAAATTGGAAGAGTCCAAGCTAAGATAATTAGTTCCTTGATATTTGTATATTACTTTCGCTTGAAAGTTCGCGCTCCATCCCGGCTCAAATCCGAAGCCCATCCACGACCTGCTCCGTATGCGCCCACATTTGTCTCGCAGTCTCGCTCGACCCGCGCCCATACGCCGGCTCCTTCTTTATCTCGTCGCCATACTCGCCCCGGTGGTGCGCCCCTGCGCCCCCATCCAACAAACTATAAAGCTGGTACTCTGCCGCGTCTGCCTCGCTCTTCGCGACCACGTACAGTGCGAGCTTGATGAGCGGCGCCGCCAGCCGCGCGGCCCAGTGCTTAAAGTCAAATAGTGGCGTGTTGACGAGCCCGGGGTAGCTGTGGGTGAATGCGATGGACGGGTTACGGCGGCAAGTTCCTACATTTTTGTCAGATGGGCAAGTGCAGATAAATGCTAAAACGCACCTCGACCATGAGATCCGTGTAGGTCGCGCTCGCATCCATCGCTTTCGTGCCCGTGTACCCCTTTACCAAACCTAAGTCCCCCAGATCCACGCTCGGTCCGTGCCCCGCGCCAAGCACACTCAGTACTCCCGCGGGCTCCCCTGCGTCGCGTGCGCGTTGCAGCGCGGGCAGCATCCCATTCGCGAACGCCCAGCGCGCGTAGTAGCTCAGCACGAGCTTGCGGTCGAGCCCCTCCGGCGTTTCGTCACGCCCCGCGAGGCTGAAGTACCCCGCGGAGATCACGAGGAAGTTGACCCGCGGAGGTCGGGGCGCGCGACGAGGGCGGACACAGTCGCGTGCACGTTGCGCAGCAGGGAGGCGTCACATCTACAAATTCGTGTTTCCAGCTCGACGATGCGGAGAGGGGTTTGGGAAAGGAAGCGAGGATGGTGGCGGCGGCGGCGGCGTTGCGCCCAACGAGGATAATGTGTGCATTGCCGTTGGTGTAGCGGGCAAAGGCTTCTGCTGTGGCGCGGCCAATACCGGAAGTGCCGCCGACGAAGATTGCGACGGGGAGGTAGGATGGCGAGTATGCGGCGTTGGCTGCGCGGACGGCGGTGATCGAAGGCATATTTTGCGGAGATGCGAGTAGGTGTTGAACTTTAGGGATTACGTTTGAAGTGGAGTGACCCTTAATAGCAAGGATCCAGGAGCACTGCTGCTGCCGTAGAGAATAGTAAGCGCCACTCAGCGCTCTGAGAGCATCTATCATCCATGTCATGGTCTGTAAGCATCTCCGTCAGCGCCATCAGCGCTGACGACCACTTCCGTTTTGCCGAAATGTGATGCGTAACGCGGTGTTCCTGTATTAGGCAGCAAGCTCGCTTTCGAACGGATGAATTCATGACATGAGATGCTCAGGCAGACACTTTCGCGTCAAGTGGAATCGAAGCCATCTCCTTTGGACTATAGTCGTCTCGTACACCAGTCCGGAAACCTGGGGTATAAACAATTGCGTACTGGACACGGCCAAATGGCTAGTATTCTAGTATATTATGATGAAACGCAACAGGAAAGAAGGGAAAAAGTCCGATGTCTATAACATCATGTACGCCACAGCTCCAGCGCCCGCTCCCAATACCAGGGCATTGAACCACGCAATGTCCAGGCGAGTCGCTCCGCCGGTGGAAGTTGACGGCGCGGACGCTGACGCACTGTTTGAAGATCCACCGCTTCCGGTGGATCTAGAACAAATTATCAGAAATTATAAAGAAAATGACGTTGTATTCAGGACTCACGCAGGTTTCGTCCCAGTGCCAGACACACTCCCAGTCGGTTTAACGACACTTGAGCTTCCACTAGAACCCGTGTTTCCGGTGGAATTGGCGGTGTCAGACGGTCCAGTGCCCTTAAAATCGAGCAGACCGGCAGCGGTGACGGTTCCAGTCGGTCCGGGAGCATTTCGGTAAGCGCCGCCGGTATTGATGAGACGGGCGGCCGATTGCGTGTTCCAGCCTGCGGACTTCATGAGGGGATACGCCGCCATGAATGCAGCGACCGATAGATTAGAAAGCTCGTGTTCAAGGATCATCAATCCGGGGCTTTTGGGACCTGAAACGACACGTGAGTATGTATGGAAGTAATGTTCGAGAGGTTGGGGAAAGCTGACCATTGAGCCAAGTATTCATCTGACCAGCGATGGTGGCTGTGCTGGTTAAATTTTGAGGCGGGGCCTCGGTGAGACTCCAGTCTTCGGTGTCTTGGTTCCAGACGACCATTTCCATTCCAAAGACGTACTTGGCGATAGCGCGGACCTATATATGTATGTGAGCAACAACATCCAGACGAGCAGAAACCCTAGCGTACCCGGTTATCGGCATCACCGGTGGGCGGTCTCCAGAATCTGGACGAGATGAGCATTGATATACTAGCATTGGACGTAGCCTTACCGGGGACACGACCGCCGGTCGACAGGTATATAATGTTCATGCTCCATCCGAGCTGTAATTGGCTCAATTGACGCAAACGTAACTCGTGAAAAAGGTACAGTACCTCGGAAACAACCTCCATATCGGTCTGCGTCGTTAGCTGCCGGTGACTCCATCTAAACAATCAATCATCAGCTCTTGACTTGACAACGACGGGGAAACCGACGTATGGGCAGCCAAATCGTGCCCGGAGGCCAAGAGCAGTTCCCAGCAGAAACATTTTGCTGGATGCTGTACCCAATGACGAAATGCGTCGCAACTTCGTTGTTCGTCTTCAGGAAGTCCAGGAGCTGGCCCGTGAACTGAAGGAAGAACATTAGCCGTTGGATTCCAGTTGGATGAATGACTAGCATACCTCTGTGGGCCCGTCGTCAAAGTTGAGCGCCAACGTCCCATCAGGCACGTTGAAATGGTCCTCCGGTGCTCGACATCCGATGTAGGAAGAACAGATGTCGGTGCTCTTGGGGTCCAGATTATTGGGATACTGGCCACCAGTCGTGCTTTGAGGGATATCAGGGATATTTCCGGCCGCTTTAGCAGCGTTGTAAGCGTCAACCCAAGCCTGGGGGAGCTTCGTGATATCGGGTGTATGTGACCCATCAGGGGTGAATGGCGGCAGGGAAGCAACCCATGCTAGACAGTATGCTCAGCCTTTTGAATCAGCGAAACACAGTTAGGTTTGGCGTACCGTCTGAACCGACAGCGGGAAAATCGTCTCGTGCAAAGAGAGCGCTAACGGCGTGGTCACGGGGCTGAAACCAGGTGCCGGGCAGGGCGTTGCGGGCGATGTGGTCGTGGTTATGTACAGGAGAATGCCCGTATGTAGGAAGGATGTGGAGGACCAAAAGAGTGACGGCGGCGGCCAACATGGCGGTAAGGAGCAAAAAGAAAAGTGGGCGCTGACAGACGTCTTGAAACATCTTCGGCGATAACTTCCGGATCCGATCTCACGGCAACGTCGATCATTCGATGATATAATTAGACAAGAATAGAAACAAAGGAGACAAGAAAGACGGCGGAGCTCACTTGAGGCAGAAATCCGAACCAACTTTCATATTCCATCCTCTGAATCAGGCATCGAACTCCCAGCGCCGCACGGAAACCTCAGGAGTGAAAGCGGGCATTACAAGCCGGCATGAGAAATTAAATGATCTCCTGTAACACGTGGATGGATACCAATAGATACTCGGATCAGCTCGGATCATAGTTACGAAGATCTTTGTATGCATCTTGACCAGAACGTCGACAACGCTTAGACTCGTACTCGTTTGCTTCTTCGGAACTCGATGAAACCATCCCCCGGATAATACCTACTGCTGCTCTACTGCTCCTGCATAACTGGCCTCCGATTCGAGGCTTGGAGCACTGGGCAGAGCTGGTCAATGACGAGCAAAATTGGATTTGCGGGTGCGGTGTGTTGTTAGTGAAACCCTCCGATCTGAGCAGATCCATGACGAACGCATCCGATTTCCTGCGAATTGTTCGTCGTGCAAGCCAGTGATACATTGCTGTGACGCCATCGTAATGATCGGGGATTCGCGGCGCATACCACAGATGTGCGGCGCATAGCACATAGCGCTTACCTGCATTGAGCCCCGAAACGCCGATCCCTGCGCGAAATTTTGTCTGATACTACGATACGATGTCTTACCCGCTCAGCTTCCCCGCGCGAACCCTCTAGTCACCGTTACTCATCGTACGTCGCCCAGAAACATATTACGGATTCTTGACCCGGCATTATAGCGAAGGACACTATCTGGGTCATCGAGCTGCACAATGGCCAGGACAATCGGCTGATCCCTAGCCTCGTGGACCACGGTATCAAGCCCGCACTCGACGCCGTGGAACGACACTGGCGCGAGCAGTGGCGGGCAGTGCAGAATCGAAAGATAAATCAGCGGCAACGGCGCGGTGATAATAGTTGGACGCAGAGATCAGGACAAGTTCTTCAGTAATGGTGGGACCTTATCTTACAATCGTACAAGTACCCCAATTATTTCCTTTTTCTTTCATCCTTATAGGCCTTGACTTGTCTTTTGTGCCCTTCAACGGCAACTTTTTCCGCTGTACGTCAATTGCTATGGAGCGCAACTGTTCATTCATTGAAAATGTTCAGTGACGTTCAACCCTCTGCTTGAGCGTCTAATAAAATTTCCAAGTATGCCGATTGCTCTTCCAGAGCGCTCTTTTAACGGTTGCTGCTCTACTAGTCCCCACCATCTGCGCAATCAACGGGCACTGCTTTGCGGGGGATTCATGCTCAGTTTAGCATGCGACTACCGCGTAATGACAGACGGCAGCAAGCGAAATGCGTGGCTTTGCATGGTCGAGGTTCGGTCATTGCATCTCTTTGTTGTTTTCCTATCCATTAACATGGATATACACGTAGGTCGATTTGGTCTTGTGTGGCCTCATCATTCGGAGGCATCTTGAACGCAAAGATTGGTGATGCACAGATAAGGCGTAAAATCGCGTTGGAGGGGCACCGTTTCTCCCCTCAGGAAGCACTACGGCGGGCATCGTAGACCACGTCGTTAGTGGCGACACAGCCGCTGTCCTTGCAAAGGCCGAAGAACTCGGGTTAACCGTGGGTTCAAGGCTCAAGGTCTGTACTCGATAGAGTTCTATTTCCGTTTCCCAATATTAACCTCGTCGCTCACCAGGAGGGGTCTGGGGCCTCATCAAAGTACGTATTTTATCGCAATGAAATCTTGATCTAACCGGGTACTACTCCAGAACGACATTTACTGGGATGCGCTCGAAGGAATAAAGAGAGACCCACGAATGACCGACGCGCTGATGGAAGACGCCGCTGCAAAGGCGAAACTGTAGCTACTCCCAACTTGAACCTGTTCCAAGAATACTTTCGAATTTATTACATTTCTTGGCAGAACCAGCCTCCTTCGTGGAGGCTTTTAAACACAGACATTGCCCATCTGCTATGTGCTACAAATTGGCATGTCGGCTTCAGGGCAGACGAAACTTGGTCAAATTCAATATCATCATATGTATCCAAAATAAGTAGCGTTATTGCTCCTTGACAATCTGCAACACGTTCTGTCCCCGAGTCTTCACTGGACAAGATGCCGTTGACAATCTGCGTGGTTATATATGGCGAGGGTGTAGGTTACAGCCTTTGTTCCTCGCCCGGCGCCTTCTCCGCGCCAGCTAACTGGTCGGAATTCAGTGAACTAATTGCCCATTTGAGCATGAACAAGTCGGCATTGAATTCCGCCGGTGGTTGTATGTACTCAGGAAAGGGATTTCTGCGACACGACGCAAGGTTGGTTAATCCCCTATTTCAATTTATACCCAATGGTCCGACCTTGCCGCTGCTTTCCTTCTGTCCATTTGCTTTATTCGAAAATTGAGGGTAATTATTCCTTGGTCTTTATTACAGTGTCTGACGGGAGGCGCAGATTCCGGTTTGAATAGCTTCGCACATCGCTATTCTTGCCCATTATATGTGGTGGTTAAATGACAGCGAGTCGACGTTTGTTCGAACGATTGCCTAAATATTTCGTGGACTTGTCAACCTTCCGCGAAGCTATCTATAATCTAATCTGAGCGCTGGAGGTGTCTAGATTAATGTTACGGATCGCTTGAGGATATCACGATCAATTGATCTGTCATAATGTGCTTCCACGCTGCTGGCTGTGGATGAGCCTTGTCCTGTAACCCCCTTCCCTACGAGGAGCCACGCCAGTCAACGCGTACCGAACGGCGAAAATGCTGCACATGTGGATCGCGGCCCATGTCCTCGCCTTCCTCTCGAGTGTTCTCGGGGCCCGGGTCAACATACAATGCGTCTCGGACTCCCAGAGGTGGGTCTTTTATTTATCCCAATCAAGTCATCTTGAATTCGTACCACTCACGGAAACCTTGAATCTATGTACGCAGCAATTCAATCGGCGCTTGCATCACCCCATCTACAACGAACCACGCCTTCAGCTCCACGGTCTCTGTCTTCCGGAGCACGCTCACCGACACTCCGCCCGCGCCCACGTTTAGCGCGCCCATATCCACATCACCACTGGAAAGCAACGCGCAGGTGTTTCAAGGGTTTCCAACCTATGGCATCAGCGTAATCGGCGAGTTCTTTCTTCCTCCAGCTCAACGGCGGGCTACCGAGTCCTTTCGCTAACTCGATTGTGTTTTGGGGAATTTCTAGTCATCGGAGTGCTCCTCGCGATCGTGGTGATGGTTCTCCTCGTTAAATGGAAAAGAGCTGGATTCCCGCTCCGTCGTAAACCTGCCCCAGCGTCATCGCTATCTCAGCCTACCGTAGACGCACCACATCTACAAAGCCAGCAGATCCAAAGTATGCCCGTGGCGAGCACCACGACGACGGCTGGGGTTGGGCGGGATGACGAGATACTGGTGGAACGGCGATAACGCGTTCATTCACTGCTCAGAATTAATGGGACTTGCCAGTTGGAACAATTGGTCTTCGACATGTGCGTTGTATGACCTCATGTGTGAAAGCCCAGAAACCAGGTATTGGTCTCGAGAATATTACTCAAGCAAGTTCCTCGCCCCCTGACCCCACGCTACTGTACTTGGCAGCTGCGGCCAGGCATGGGCAAATTCAAATCCCACTCGCCTCCTTCATGTACAGTTTCTGCTTCCAGCGCCCGTGATTTTCTGGCTTGAGTTAACATTTCGGAACGCATCCGCGTCGTCTGGACGGTTGAAACTTGAAACTTCAGCGCATGAATATTGGTCGAGGTTCAACACGCGCAAGGGGTTATCAACCAATTTAGCCCATCTCCTGTGTCAGCCTCGCCCACCGAGAGAGTCCGAGTCCTTTTGAGTCATTCTTTGATTTGTCGTACTTACGGAGAGCTTTACTTCGAGCACAGTAACTGCTGCCAACCTAAATGTCGCTCCTGGTTTGAATAGCTTCAAACCTCTCCATCTCATCCCTTCGTTCCGAGTGCACACAGAAGGTACCTCGTCCACGCAATCCGACCGTAAAACGGACCACGAAGCCGCCATTAATGCCAATCACGTGGGAGCTGGCGCATCACCGCCATCAGTGGTTGTGATTCCTGTTGCTTTCGCAAACAAGATTTTACGAATTCGCCATTGAGGTATCATAGGTAGGTGGTATTTCTTAGTCTTCTTTCAGTGACTCCGCGCACGATATCGAAATGTTTTCCGTTGTCCGTTATACTTCGCGACCAGCCTCTTCTAAAAAGACGCTACCTCGCTTTGTCGTAGACCAGGACCAATAGATTCTAAGACCTAAAGGAAACAACTGAGGAAAGTAGTAGGAGACTAGGAATCCTAGAAATATCCAGGGTGACAAGATTGTCCAGGATTTTTGCCACGGGCTTTGATTCACATCCACTCCAAGCTGCCTAAAATGAGTCGTTCCTCCTCTTCTTCTGAACCACCGACCGATTTCGTCTGCACCAGCCCCGCAGCACGCAAGTTATCATCGGTTGGATGCTCCACTTTCTCCAGCAGTGAGTCAAGCTCGGGATGGTAGCGATACAACCATATGGCATGGAGGATTCCAGTTCCATCAACCGACCGATCCTTGTCATCTGTTGAGCGCTGGTAGAACAATAGGGATGCTATGGCCAGCAGCCTTAAAGTTATGGATATCGCAAGGCCGGCCGAGACCTGAGATGCATTAGCTTGAAGGATAGTGGGCGGGGTTGTTGACTGCGCACCGCGATTATACTCAACTATTGCGGGACAGTCAGCTCCTGAGTTGGTGCAGCAGTGGGTATGCGTACCTCCAACTGTGCGTGTGTAAATATTTCGGTGACAGTGGCAGTTCCTTGAACTAAAATTGGCGGTTTAGGAATGTCGAAAACGGAGCCAAAGGAGGTCCCATTTGGTAAGCTTGCGAGGTCGAACGCGGTAGCTCTGTGTGACGGGGGAATATGACCCACTGGAATTTGAATCTGCCAAGTCAATAATTTCGCTGTCTTTTATGCTTACATGTCCAAAACATGAAGGCAACGATGATCGATAGGGCATTTTCGACTTCGTCAAGTGTTAAATTCAGTGTATTATTGTGATTCGCCGCAGGCAAATTAAGATTCTGGATCAATATTTGGGGATGTGCAATCACGCAATTGGATATGTCCAAAAACTGTGGTCCACTTACATGTCTGCCACAGAATTCTAGAAACAGAGGTCATCAAAGGAGAATCAGGAAATACAAACGAAAAGTCAGAGCGGGGCATCCAACTATGCCATGTCGCCCACTAGCACAGTCAGCGAAACACGAGAATGGAAGTGAATCACGAATGGTGTTTATAAAAGAATTCCCATTGGTTGTCACATTGTTCCCTGGGCTCACGCATGGCACCCACGTCGACGCAGGTTTTTTGAGATCCGGACCCAGTGCCTGTATTAATTGCCCGGATTGGCTATCCACAGTTGCGGTTTGGGTGGCCAGCGACAGAGAGCATCGAAAGATTGGATGGAAGAAACGGATGTATCCATCGGTGGACCGATATTGACCGGGGGTCCAGTTTGGAGATTGGAATCTACGATTCGAATGGTGCTATAAAGAACGATGGAGGGATCAAAACCAAAATTTGGAAACGTCGCTGTTGAAATCATGCCTGGCTCTGTCAGGGGATTAGCATTCCCAACATTCCAAGATGAACGATCTTACTTGCGAGTTGCATGAATCTCATATTTAAGCTGCTTTGAATCTGTGGGGGTCCAGATATCCGAGTCGGAGGATTGAGGCTCGGCAACGTCCGCCACGTAACCACAATTAACGTTGAGGTCGTAGCGTTGCCTGGTGTTCAGCACATCATACAATGTTCGTTCATGTAACCATAGGTTTGTCACACTATCGAGGATGGACGGGAGAAAGTACAAAGATCCGGTGGCATAGCCTCCATGTCGAAACTTGACGACACGATATTAATATCAATGGCTTTCAAGTTGAACCGATCAGCCTACAACTCAGGGGACCGAGACTGTTGTTGAAACTCGGTAAGCCGTGGGTTGCAGCGCCAAATGAGCGGGTTGAGTCGACTGATACTAGAGAAAAAAGGGGGGAGGTGACGATGTGAAGGCCCAAAATGGTCATAAAATACAACGCGGCAGTAAGGACTCCAATCATCGATGCACGGGCAGGAACTGTCTTCTGCAACTACAGATGCGAAATTGCTGCACCGACTTCCGCCCACGCAGCGGCGGTGTCATAAGTAGCCGTCAACACTTAATCCATTTGGAGGCTCCTTCTTATGAAAAGTGCCTGCACCAGCAGTGCGGAATATATCTTCAATACAATTTAAAATGTCGTGCAAAAATTTGGAGATCTGGAGGTACACACGATTCCGAACGATGTCGTGGTGGCACTAATCAGGAAAAAGACGAACTGCTGATTTTCTAGAGCGACGGTGAATCGATGCTCTAATTCTCTGGCTCAAATTTCGACGAGCGCAAAATGGATCGTGACCTAGGCCGAATGGAGAATCACCGATGATAGACGCAGGGTGCGGGAGGTGGTGAACCACGATCGTTTCTGTGCTCCAGACCTTGGATGTTAGGAACATACCTGGTCACATTATATGAGTACTGTTACCTTCACGTCCCATCTGCAGCAAAGTGATAGCGAAATCAAGGGGGGTGTCAGCAGCGTCTTCGTCCTGCGTAGAACTCGCAATGCTGTTATCGTTGATGTGGAGAGAACGGAATTTGGAACGGTACATGGAGGCTAGGAGCGGAGAAGGAAACAGAGACGCTAACCCTCGGTCACGAAGATGTCAGTTTATACCATCGGCGCTGGTCAAAACAGTGGCTAATCACCAGTTGCCGAGGGATTGAGAAGATCCAATGAAGATCGGGAGCCGAACAACAGTCAATCTCCTCAGATCCGAGAGACACCCCTGGAGAAGTGGATCTTCGAGGCCATGGTTGCAGACTTGGATGTATCATGGCCCAGCCCACAGATGCCAGTGGACGTGAATCCTGACAAGCCATAGCCTTATCGAGCTGAAAACGGATGGCAACCATCCAGGATCCCTTCGGAGTTCGTGGGAGTCTTTATAATCGTATCGAAGCCGGATCATCTTTTCGCGCCGCCAGCAGTCGTCTCTTAGCAGTGATGTTCAAGGCCCGGCCGAGGGGAGGGTCGATTTCTCTTATTCGGCAATCAGCTGGTATACATTGGCCCTCCGGGCATCCCTGGTACCTTAGTACTGATACCATTCCAGAACTAGTAAAACAGGACCGATGGACCGACACGATCAGTTTTTTACATTATCAAGGGAGACCTGGAACCTAAGTCGGTACAAGGACTTACAAGTTTAAAATATTGATATCAAGACTTAGGATACGAAATAAGACCTGAGTGAGAAATCTGGAAACCCGAACAACGCCTGAAAACGGAGGAGTGGAAAAGCCGGAAAGATACAGACTCCTAAACGCTAATCAGTTGCCTTGGGTAACGGATCACGGACCGAGGGACCGATACGATCGAATTTCTACATTATCGAGGTGAGACCTGGAACCTAAGTCGATACCACGAATTACATAGATAGTCCCTTTTGGATTCTTAGTGCCACCCAATGGCAGTGCCGGTTGAGGTCTATGGACACTTTAGATACTGCATAAGACATCCAGTCAACAGAATTGCTTAGTGAATACTTTCTGAGATTTTCTGGAGATTTTCCTGTCCAAACTAGGACCATGCTGGACCCGAATATGTTTTGTGGAAAAATTGTCAGGCTTCACAAGTAAGGGTGTGGGAAAGAGCTACGAGGATTTCAAGTGTGCAGAGCACCGTCTCATTTGCCTGGCCACCCCCTGGAATTTCTTCTGCAATAAACACAAGGGTAAATCGGACAAACAGGTAATTCAATTCAGCCCCATGTGCAAATAATTGCCAAATTATATTGAGTCCATGATTTAACTACTCACTGTAACCAAGTTCAAAATCTTCAAGGATCTTCGAAGATCTTTGCTGAAGATCTCGCGCAAATTCACGTGCTCGAACGAACAAAAACCCTTTTGTCCCACAAGGACCGTCATAGATAATGTAGCTCCGGTAAGATAACTCTGTTCTTCAGCTTCTGCCCGCGAGCGCAGCGAGCGACTGTACGACGTCTGGGAACGAGACTACCGATGAGGCAGTGACTGTTTGGTAATGTGGGTCGGATTAGGCGTGTACCCCGGCCCGACCCGTCGCGAGCGAATCAAGCAATGCAACGTGGCCTGAGATCTAGATCTCACCCTTCAAAGCACCAGATTTGAATCAATCGGGACTCCGTTCAAGTCGGTCCCCATCACCCTCTGTATAAAATTGAGCCTGAAGCCTTTACCCCCATCAAGTTATATCATGAGTTCAGCCTCTCCTTCCCTTCCGCAACCATGCATACCAAGGCCTCCCTCACCGTTGCGGCGACTGTCTTTGTCCTCTTGTCCTTGCGTGCAATGATTCGCCGCCGACGGAGCACGACTGTCCGCGACATCGCTGGTCCGGAGTCCAAGTCGTGGGCATTTGGTGCGTATTACACTTTCGCGACATTCCTGCCTCAGATTCACCTGGCGCCGATCTCGACAGGCAATCTAGCAGAGCTTCTTCTACCGTCATCCTACGGCCAACATGAGTTTGCGTGGACCAAGTTCTTTGGGCCGGTGTACCGCATCAAAGGATGCTTTGGCGTAAGCCTGTGTTTTTCCCCTGTATGAAAAGTAAGCCTTGAAAAAAATCCAGCAAAACCGCCTGGTCATTTCCGACCCGGTTGCTTTGCAATATATCACGAACAGCCCGAACTTCCAGTTAGGCCCGGTGCTGGCGGTTATGCGTAGCTGGCTGTACGATCACAACAGTGTCATCACCGTCCGAGGTACGTCTAGCGCCGTCGTCTGAGTGAAGATTACATGCAATGTCGTGAAGGCGAGGAACATCGACGTCTTCGTGTGGCCCTCAACGTTGGATTTACTGCCTCCGCCGTCCGCAAGTACCGGCCTGCCTTCGAAAAGATCGCGCAATGGGTGAGTGCTGGATTAAATCAGGAATATTCAAACTCACGCCCACCAAGATCTCAGAACAGCTCGACGCCACAGTTGAAAAATCAGGAGAGGTGGACATGTCTCCCATACTCTCTGGTGGCGCACTCAGAGCGATTACCGATGGTTCATTCTTTCACCATGGCTGTTCTCAACTAAACTTCGTCTAGTTGCGCTGGGTTGCCCCATCGATGACCTGGGGCCAGAATTTCTCCCAGTCAACACTCGTCTGTTGTGCGTGGGCCAAGGTCGCAATCCAGTCCATGCACTTATCGTTGTCATTTTCGCAGGGACATCGCCTCAACCCGCTCCGCCGGGCAGATCATCTTCGACGCCATAGCCGTGCACATCCCCAAGCCGCTCCTGCGGGCAATGGTCCATCTTCCGACGGCCGCCTTCCGCGCGCTGCGTACGGCCAAGTTCCTCTCCCGACGTGAGGGGTGGCGGATCGTGCGCGAGAAGCTGCAGGCCCCGGAAGGGAGCTATGATGCAGATATCTATAGCCTGTTGCGTGCGTGCGAAATTCATGCTACTTACGATCGCATCTCTGATGCTGAGTCCCTGGCCGCTGTCAGTGCACCCGGACGAGAAAGATGGCACGAAGAAGACCCTGCGTGCAGAGGACCTGGTCGCGCAGACTAGTCTGATTCTTCTCGCTGGGCAGGACACCACGGTAGGCTGGTCTCTGGGCACAGAATACTTCTATTTAGGTCTGACCTGGCTTCCTCCAGGCAAACACACTCGCCTTCGGGCTACTCGAGCTTGCGCGGCGCCCAGACCTCCAAAACAAGCTCCGCGACGAGATCCACGCTACTATTTCTGCTTCCAGTGGCGATGTGGCGTATGACAACATGCCTCTGCTCAACGCATTCATCAAGCTCGCGTACAGTACTCTGCCGTTTCCATACCAAACTGAATTGCCTTCAGGAAACCTTGCGGATGTATCCCGCCGCAGCGCTCTCCGAGCGTGTTGCGCTGCAAGACTCTGTCATCCCGCTTGCAGAGGGAATCACCACCAGTTCTGGGGGGAAAATAGATGCGATCCCGGTAGGCAAAGGGCAGGTCGTGATGCTGGGCGTTGCTGCGTATCAGAGGTGCGTTCTAGATGCATTTGCCAGTCATTAGCTAAATATAGTGTATGCGAAGACTTGACTCTCGCTGGGGCGCGAAGAGCGAGGACTTTGATCCAGACCGGTGGTTGGATGGACGGGTGCGCCAGGGCGAGGCTATTGGGCCGTATGCTAACCTGTACGCGTATTTGAAATCTCGGCGAGGTTCTTCATTGAAATCTCTTTCTTTCATTCTTTTTTTCTCCATCGCAGGCTCAGCTTCTTCGCCGGCCCACACACGTGTCTGGGGTAAGCTGTCTCGACGCGCAGCGAATTTTTTCAAACTTACTGACTGATCGTTCTGGCGCTTGTAGTTGGCGATTCGCGTGAGTTCATCTTCTTTTCAAGGCCTACATGCTGAATCACTGGCCGCGACAAATTTAGGATCCTGGAAATGCAGACCGTCTTGTCCGAGCTCGTCGGCAAGTTCGTGTTCTCCGTCCCCGAGAAGGAAAAGGGTCCGTTCCGCCTGCGGCTCGCGACGACGCTCCTACCGCTTGACGCGAAGGGGGAGAAAGGCGCGAAATTGTGTGTCGCCCGCGTGGTATAGTAGCAGTGTCTCTTGGCGAAACTCATGCATCTTTTTTCTTACCATCATCCTTGCCACCCTGACTCGGTTTTTAGCTCAATCGATTATTTGTTTCCATGGCTAGTCGTCGTAGCAGCAGTAATAGCAACAAACTGCTTGTCATGTGAGAGCGAAGAAGTCGGCGGCCGCGTCGTCCGTGCGAACAATTGAGAGAGAGATTTGTGATTTCACCACAAAAAAAGTGAAAAACCTTTGGACGCTTTTCTCTTACCCTTTTTGTGTTGTGGGGTCGAAAGGAGAGATAATCATGCCAAATCCATGAATTGGATAGAAAACAGTTAAAAACAAGAAAAAAAGAGGTGAGGGTGAATAAAGTGCATTTGGAGCGCCATAAATGGACATTTCTCTCTCATCCCACACTGCCTAAAATTCTTCCTGTGTTCTCTTGTTGTAGGTCGAGCGCTCTGGGTCGTAAGCTTTGTCCAAGTCGTGGTTGACTTCGACGAAGCGGGTGACATTGACACTTGTGAGCGGGTATGAAGCGTTTATACCTTCTTGTCGAGAGCGAGAGGTTGAGACTGAGACAGTGGGGTTTGCAGATGCCAATCGGTATATAATCAGGCTGAATGCAATTCCCTGTAGAGAAATATTAAGCGAGCTCGACGAGAAGCATGTCCACTTAACGCGCGATGGGCGATGTCGTCTGTATACTATTAGAGACCCCTTAGTTGGCCACCCTACTTAGTTGGCCACTTGACTCCTATAAGACCAGGGCTTCATAATTATGACTAGGCATAATATATAAACAGAATACAACCTCCAACGAATGTTCAGGCCAAATTTCAGCCGAAAGTGATGGGTTGATCGGGAGCTACGGCATCGCGGATCGGGATCCGAAGCGTGGGGACATCAATTTCTTATCAGTCGGACCACTCGCCTCATTTGCCATCGCCATTCCTCCACCATTCGTTCCTCGATCCACGACTTTGGGGGCTCGTTCGGATCCTCCAATGCTGGCCGTCCATCTGAAGAGATACTGGACGGCAACTGACTGATCTATCACTCTTAACACACACACACACCCGGGAAAAGCACGACTTCATTTGTAGGTCAGTCATGCTGGCACCGTCGCGGTCCACGAGACCGCTATGCCATCGGTCTGGAACCTTACACAGGACTTCTCAATATATAATCCTTCATTCCGAGACCCTTTTCGAGATTTTACCCAATGCCTCTGATTGCTCTGGAGGCCACTGTCCAAAATCACCCAATTTCAGTCGTGCTGATAGTCGGATTTTTTGCAGGAGATGTCAGCAACTTGGAATGGAGTTGAGCATCCAGGTACGTCCAAATACTTCCCATTAAGTAGCCTGGATCCTAATTTGGCCCATCGCGGCCTTTTTCTGAGTAGCAGAACACTCATTCATCCCGCGACCCCAATTTCGAGGTTTCCGTCGATCGCAAGCATGTATTCTGCCCATTTCTATACCTTATATCTACACCATAACTGGTTTAAATAGTGAATATAGCCTTTATATATGATTCTGGGCACAGGCAACCGTCATTTGAGAGCTCAATACGTTAGTTGGCGCGGTGGCCAACTAACCTGTTGTTTGGCTATGTTGGACTGCCGGTCAAAATAAATTCCTTACGCACTCAAATCTTCGAGTATTTCGGTGCTGGCAGACTCGAACTCTTCGTAGGATGCATGCCCTCATTCTGACATAGTTTGGCTCGCACCGGCACCGGTATAACACCAGGGCTGCGGCATAAATGCTTAAGTGGCCAACTAAGGGGTCTCTAATAGTAGGCACGAAGGGCTGGATCATTTTTTGGTACCAAATTGAGGGACGCACCCAGTCAAGTACAATGTATTGAGAATTCAGGCCAACACCGTACAACACCAGAAGGACGGTCAAAGAGAGCGAGTACATGGCCGCTGACTCGAGAAGCACTGTCTGAAGCGCGCCATTCAGCCTTATAGAACCAATTCTGGTCGGAAGAAGTTATACCAAAGCAGTATTCACATAACCTTTGCCTAAGCGCATGTTGCGCACTCTCATGTGTGACCACATGATACGGCCCGCAATCAGGACTGTACATAGAAATTATCATCAGAAGCTACAAGAGAGGAGAGGGTGTGGTTCTTGGCGCCTCACACGTGCAGAGAACGTTCAAGGTTAGTGACATGGTGAAGAATGTCAGGGCCCAAGCGTTGAAACGAACAAATGTCTGTGCCCAGCAGTAGTAGCATCAGCAAACCCTGATTTTTGCTGTAGTGGCCTGTAGTGTTCTGTAGTGAAACCTATTACTGCTGTAGTGGCTTGTAGTGTTCTGTAGTGAAACCTATTACTGCTGTAGTGGCCATAGTGTGCTGTAGTACTGGCCGCGCTCTGTAGTGCTATGGAGTGTCTTGCTGACTCTGCATAGTGCTCTGTATTTTCTGATCAAAGTTGCTTATCATGATTACGGGAGCCGATTCCATGCAGGAGTGCTGGGCTCGACTCGGGGACAGCCTTGACGATTCACGTTTCATTTTTGTATCTTTTCCATCTGGCGCTTCTGTCATTTAGACTTATACACCCTCTCGATATGCACTATTCATGGGGCCGCCTTTGATTCCGAGATGATACCAACCATAATTTCTGTTACCAATATTTCTCATCAGACACATGCTGACTCCTATTACACAACCGTACGAACCTATCCGATAACACTTCGAGGAAAATGTCGGCCTGTAGCGCACGGTGCACACCTGTTAGATGTGTATTTGCAATTTATCTGCAGAAAGCCCAGTTCGACTCCGAGACAGGCCTTGTCAGCTTTCCCCCACGATTTTGCCTTTTCGGTTCCGTCCTGCTTTCCCTATCCAAACTCATCTATTCCGAGCACCGTCTCGAGATTCACTGTTCGTGACCGCCCGTCATCGGGGAACGATAAATATCGGTCCGTAGCGCACGGTGCGCACCTGCTCCATTGAGGGCGATCGCGGGCAGCTATGCAGGAGGACTCCGTTCACCTGTCCTCCTTTTTTAATTCAAATTCAAACTCGTTCACTCCCAGCATCTTCTCGATATGTATTATTCCTGTCATCGCCCTTGGTTCGGGCACGATACTGATTTCAGTGAGTAGTACTTCTGATTGTCGCGGATCAAACTAACTTCACAGTCTACTTCAGAACGGGCGTGCCTATCCCAGAAGCATGGGTCTTCCTGTATCCCATATCTCGTCAAACTCTCAAAGAGAGCAGCTACCCACCGTGCACTACAGGCCAATAATCCCCTTGGTCAGATCTCGGGTAGATGCGTCCGCATTTCGAGTCGGAATCAGCCAGATGCGCGACAGTCAGAAATGTTTTTTCTAACAAATAGTATCGTCTACGACGCAAGGGCTGTGTCAGGAATATAAGCGTAGAAGGTGCTTGGAGTTGATGAGTCGGGATGAAAAAGCGGGACAGAAAAGAAAAAGGATCCTTAGGCACCTGGACAAGGCCTGTCCCCGAATCGAACGGGGCCTTCCCGCATAACCGTATCGCAAAAGGCGGATAAGGGGCAAGCGGGCACCATGCGCCACAGACCGATGATTTTATTGACCAGCTTTTGAATAGGTGCGTCCATATTTCGAGTAGGAATCAGCCAGGTCGGTGAGAATGGAGATATTGCTCACAGAAATTAGTATCGTGTCCGAATTGAGGACAGACATGCAGGAATACATACATACCGAGATGTTCCGAGACGCTGAGAACGAATGAATCGGGATGAAAAGAAGCTGGAGAATCCCAGTCGAATGGAGTCCACCTGCAATGGATAGCAGGTGCGCACCACACGCTACAGGCCGAGAATTACCATTGCTGGCTCCTGGGTAGGTTCGCCTCATCGGAACCGCAATATTCCAAAAGACGTACGCCGCAAAAAGAAAGAAACACATCCAACCTCGAACGTTGGTGACGACGAATGGGAGCGGCAGAAAAAAATGACGGGGAAAAATAAGGAGCAACGAGTTCAGTCCTCCTACACGACCGGCCGGCCCGGTAGCGGAAAGAGGGCAGGTGCGCGCCATGTGCGACAGGCCGTTATTTCAAGTAAGGGAGTCGTGGGTAGATGGTGTGTTTCCGCGCGAGGACTGACTGGAATGGCATCCTAGTGCGCTAAACGCTTGAAGCAGTGCATCTGGCCAGCTGGTCTCCAGCTACATCTCGAGAGGAAGGGCAGTCCGCCAGAGGTGGGAGATTCCGGGTGGGGAAGACCACCTGAGTGCTATTGAGGACTCGAAGACTGGACGTGGTCCAGACACAAAGCTGGGAATGCCAAGCAATTGAAACGCTGCCGGTTAAGACCGCGGGCTACGCGCGCACCCAAGGCCAAACAGGAAATGCCGTTGAGACGCGCCGCGCGGACCCCATGCGGGACGCATTCTGAGTCCGAGGGGTGCGTGGTGTGTATCTCGTTCATGATCTCTATTTCGTGTCCCATTCGCCTGCGTATATTCACCCTTGATATCCCGTCGCCGTTCATCCTACCTATCGTTGTATTCGTTTTACATTACACGGGGCCAAGTTCTCGTTCGACACGTGTGAGTCTGTGAGAACCCCGCCGCGTCCATGTTCTTGTTCACGCTCCAGCCCCAGGAGGGCTGTGCGCGCACGCGTCTTCCTGTGTTGCGAACGAGAGCGGAAGGAGTCTGCGCAGTGTGGTGCAAGATGGGAGCTGATCACGTTTCGGGGCGGTGAATGACGATGAGTTTACTAAGAGATGTTCCTGCAGTTATAATATGTGCTCCCACCTCCCATATTCTTCCTTTGCGGATACTATTGTATTTCTCGGCTCGCATCCTGCTGGTGCAATAAGCCACCTACAGTATTTTTTCCCGCCACTTTACTTCCCTCCCTTGGCCTGGATGTATATGCCAGCTTTGAGATTATTCAAATCCACTACGTGCTAAACCTAGACAGATACTACCTATATCTTAAAACCCGTATTGCATGTACGAACAGTCTCCTTCGAAAATCTCAACGCAAGAACCGTATCGAATTTTCCCTGTCAGTCTGAGGACTCAACTCTGCGACATCATATTCAGAACGCCCCAGTGGTGCTGGGAAATTCAGTGACTTACTGGAAGAACCAATCGTTTCCAGGAACTTGGGGAGAAAAGCAAAGGCCTCCGATACCGGTGGTCGACGTGGTAAAACAGTGCGTAGTTGTGTCGCTGCTCAAAGTGCCCTTTGGACGAATTATCGGACCCGTCAGGAGATGCGACCTAGCTTAGAAGCTAAGAGACTTACAAAAGTAGATCCGCAAACACTGTATTCAACAGTATCAAGATTGATGTAAATGTAAGTGCATGTGGCGAGGGTAGCGTTCACCCCAGTGGAGGGAGGAATGAGAAGAGGGTCCGCTGAATTAATTTAATTCATCACTCGGTGTCGAAAGCGATCTAGCAAATGTATACATAGACCGTCCAGGGCAATTGTTAAATTGTTGCAGTCGAGGAGAGACGGTTGCTCGGGACGAAGATCACACACTATGGAACCTGAAAAAGCTAGATGAAAAACTAGCGAGAATGCGGAAAGAAGACGTACTACAGGGGTTCGTGACTGCGTCGCATTGCGAGACTACCTGACGTTTTGAGGCGTTCGCGAGTGAGCCTCTGCCTTGGACATCAGATCCCGGGCAAGAGATGGTCGCGAGCTTGACTTCTGCTCCTTTATGAGCGAAGCTGCTTTCGCTCAGAATATTGGCATTCGGTCCACAAGCAGTTGGCAACACGGAGCTTGCGGTTACTGAGAGACCAAGCACAGACGCGAAGGCTACGAGTAAGGCGAAGTTCATGACAGGGAGGCTCGATGGGAAGATAGCACTGCTAGGGCTGAAGCAAACAGACCTCGTATTTATGTTCGAGAGCTGACTGTGAGATGTTGCTGCCATGACCCGATGTTCAGGACTGTGGGTCAGCGGACTTGAGGCATGTCGATGGAAGCGAGACGCTGCGGAAACAGCGTGTCTTTAACAGGATATACCCATGTTGCTCAGTGAAATTTGGCCGCTCTCTGCAAGAGAACCACAAATAAGCAGTAGGCGGACAGTGATGAACGTGATACAATTCATCGGCACAGTCACGGGGCTGGTCCGAGTGCTCGTACGACCACGACATGTGAACTTTTATCTGAGCGTCATATTGGATTCGAAAGGCAAAGTTGGTGGAATAGAATTGGCGACTATAGCAATACTTATCCAGGATTCTGGGTAGCGTATTACAGCCTGTTGTTATTATGAGAAGCTAAAGCTGATGGTGTTACTCGCATCGTCTAGGGTCATGTCATCTATGCCCTGGACTCCTGTTTTGTTTCGGCATGTTTCGGCATGGACATCAAAATGCCACTGCTGTCAAAAGTGGCCTGAACAGCTGTTCAACTGCTAGTGGGTTGACTGTTCAACTGCTAGTGAGTTGACAAGTGTTACTATATCTAGGTTGCGCCAGGGGAGGGTGTTGCAAGAAGTTGGTGTGAAGCCAGATGTTAGCCCCAAATTTTGGAGGTGGGTTCTACCCCTCTGATACACATTTTTCATCGATGGCCACCCACCAGATTCCTTGCACAAACCTCAGGAAGAATAAATCCAGGCAGGCAGTTTCAAACAAGTGGCTGGTGAAACAGGCCTAGCACCTCCCGACTTGATCCCATCGTGACGACGTTATTGTCCGCTGTGTTCTCCTGGACTTCCATTTCATATGACGCGACATCTACTGAGATGAGGACCTGTCGACAACAAGCATGACCACCCACCGTTCTCCATCATCAATGCCTCTGGAGCACTGGCTCAGCCGTGGCCCATACACTTCTAAAATACATTTACGTACCTATGGCCAACGTCTGGCATGCAGCCAGGAGAGGATTTTTCAACTCATCGTCCGTGACATATGTATCGAGTGCATAACGGGTAACCGCGAGGATGAAGTCACCACCAAAATTGAGGCGCCTGTAGTCCAAGAACTCTGGCATGCTCCCGTATATCCGCGGGTGTTCACCAAACGACTGGTGCTTTTTGGTGTGTGCGGGGGGGGGGGGGGGGGGGGGGGGTTCGGCCATCCCGGCCGATCGGGACTTCCCGGACTGAGCGGGGAAGAGCGGATCGGAGCGAAATGGTACGCAGGTGGGGCCGAACCCGTACACAAGGGCCTCTAAGGGTCAGGATGAAAAAGACCCGAAGCAACCCAAGCGTGAGAAGAAGAAAGAGGAGTGGGTGGGTGGGAGCAAAAAGAAAGAGCTCGAGGACGATAGAAAGTCGTGAAAAACTTTCTGAGGATGTGGTGAGAGCAGAGAAGAAAGTGGCTGTGTAGATTAGGTGTATCTAATCTACACACGACGAACCTTTCACTCAGGCCGGCTCGCAGGGTCGCCTTGCCTGAGCTAGCACTAATCCCGCGTATCCACTCCCGACCATGTCTCTTCTCATTGAAGGTCACCAACCTCACTCCGTCTCGTATTCTGGTGCTGCCCGTACTTCTAATCCCGCGTATCCACTCCCGACCATGTCTCTTCTCATTGAAGGTCACCAACCTCACTCCGTCTCGTATTCTGGTGCTGCCCGTACTTTCATATCACCTGCTTTTGCCAGTACTCTATCCCGACCTCCACCTGGACCTTTCCTCGTCACCGTCTCTGCCAGGATTTCTGGTCCTTTGTCCTTTGTGCTTCAATAATCTGTTGTCGCCTAGGGCCTGGCCTATGATATTGTTCTTGGTTTCGATTGGAGTGCTCTCTTTCGGGATTCCCTCGGGTTAGAGTTCCTGATACTTCCTGATACTTTCGACGCTTGGGCTTTTTACTCATCCCGTTTGATTATTTCTCTTCTGCCTACTTTGATTGTCCAGGCTAGATGTGTACCTGCCGCCTCCTCTTCCGACAACAGCTAGGAGCGCGAATGGCTGAAACATTTCTCCGTGTACGTTTGGGTCTCCTATTTCCCAATACCATGTGATGAGTCCTTTGCAGCGTCGAATGGCCCTCGCACTTTGCAAGATCAGGCAGGGCATCTAAATTCACCGTGTATGTCTTGCATTTCTTCTCCCACTTCATCCATCTGATGATTCTACAGCTGTATGTCACGTTGCTTCTGAACTGTTAATTTAAACTCTGAAACTCTGAACTCTGAGTCCATGACCCCTGTGTTGTTGGATTCCCATCCCAATCCTCACAATAATCCCTTCGTCCACCTACCAACTTCTGTTCCTTCGGAACCAGCTACTCGTTTTGCCCCTTCATCGCGATCTCTACCTTGGGTCACAATGGTGTGTCCTGGAAGAATCTGCGCATTTGCAGCACTTTCACAAATGAAAGGGGAATAGCCCCACCTCGCGTCACTGTTTAGCGAAATCCAACTCCCAATATTCGCTACTTACAGATGTTCCCTCGGCCGAAAACCACATGCTCTTACTACACAGTTGCGGCCCAATCAAATGAATTGCCTTTTTAGGAAGATGCCATCAATTTGGACAATTCAGCATTCCTCGAAAGCTCTAGAGCCAGGGGGAAATGGTAGAACTAGACTACATGTCAATGCATTGGAGATCTGTTCAGTCTTTTGGGCCACAATGTGTTATTTCTCCTTAATTGAGCCAAGATAAATCACGGAATGAGTGGCAGAAAGTAATCATTTACTCCATAGATACAACTGATTTTGGGATGCCTGAGAGAATACGATGGGACTAGACATCCTGTAGTATACTTCTTTAGGCTTAGAGCCCACAAGGCCTCATTCAGGGTGGAGAAGAGCTGAAAATGATGGTATCTTCCTAAAAAGGCAATTCATTTGATTGGGCTGCAACTGTAGTCGGATTCTGACAGCCATTTTTATCTCGCCAGCAGTTTTATTCAGTAGATCTTTCAGCCTATCAGCACTTGTAATTATTTCCTGTGAATCACTCTGACCAAGTGGGAGCTATCAAACGACGTATCTTGTATATTATATTGTTTGCCCTGTAGCCTAATTGAAGGTTTATTTCTGCGCGTTGGCAAGAATACACTACACTATGGGAAACCCACATAGCAGGCCCTGCCGCACAGCGGGCTACACAGTTTATAAGATAATATTTATTTTATCTATCCCTATTGAACATAGCAATACCGTCGCCACCGCACCGGGAAGACGTGGGAATGATTGTATCAATCATTGCCCAGCCAAATCTTGTTCTTTCTCACCTTGACAATCTCCAGCTCGAGTCCACCTAGCCTCTCTACCAGAGGCACTGAGCAGGCTTTTGTTGGGCCACCCGCATTTCATCAACCCTGCAGCACAGTATACTCGACAAGATACAGCAGTATCGGCTGCTCAATCCGGTGTTCCGGTTCGGCAACATTGACACTTTAGTCAATTTTCAGCACCGCCGACTGATAGCCCACCAGTATAAAGGCGCGACAGCTGTGCTAGAAAAACATCCCACTTATGGCTGGCTCTCTCCCAGCCGACGTCCTCGTCGAACTGTTCCGCCTGCTGCCGGAGCCAGAAACCTTAATCGTTCACGGCCTCTTCAACGTCGCAGGCGTGAACCAAGCCTGGCGTGCTGCCGCACTCAGTTGTGGTACACTCTGGCCGTGCATCCACACCACGAAGCAGCGCGACTGCCGCTTGCTCCCCCTGCTCCTTGAGCGAAGTAGAACAGCCCCGTTGGACATCCGTCTGGACCTATTTTGCCGCGCATACGGCATTGCGCCAATGGACACGACACCGTAGGAACGCGCCGCAGTGGTGGAGGCGCTTCTTCCACACGTCTACCGCATCCAGAAGCTCTACATTCGGCACATGCTGTTTGAGCCAGAGACCGAGGACGCGGTGACGATCCTTGTGCTCGTTGACGCGGGGCTCCAGTTCACCATGCTCAGGAGTACACCCACGAACATATGGGACAGATCTTTCGGCCCAGCGCAGAGTCCGACTCGCCGCTTACCCTGACCGCCCCGAATTTATGCGCACTCTCCCTCAGCGGTACCCGCCTGCATGCGTGGCCGACACTCCTTGCACGCACCCTCGTTGAACTCGACATCACCGCGAAAGGCACGCCGCTCGATATGGATCTTATCGCGACGATCTTCCAGCAGTGCTGCGCCCTGACGTCCCTGATGCTGTGCCAAAGCGTTCCATAGCAGACACTCGCCGCTATCGTCCCCAGTCTCCCACCCACGCTTCGTCCCCCCGCCCTCCCTGCGTGTGCTGGACCTGCACATGCCCATGCCCGATATCCTCGCCATCCTCCGCCTATTTGCCCACGCGCCCCCTCTGCACTCCATCACTGTCTGCGACGACAAAGGCCTCAGACCCAGGGACGGGCAGACAATGTTCGCACCCACGGACCACCCCATCCTCGAGTACATGATCGCGGGCTCGCACCACTCGTCGCCTTTGAAGTGCACTCCGACCAGGAGGCCATCTTGCAGGACGTCTCGGGGCGGACGCGGTGCTTCTGCGTCGACGCCGAGGATGGCGCGTGTCTGGACACGTGCGCGCTCTGGGTTTTCCTCGTCGCGTGCTGCAGCGCATGCTGGACGGTGCGCATGCTCCTCGGGACGACGAAGGCGTGGTTGTGGCTCACGCACGCGTTCGTTGGGGCACCACGCCCTGACCTGCACCCGCCCGGGCCAGGGGTGGGCTCGAGCTGCGCATATGTGTCGATCCCAACGCGCGCGCGCAGTTTCCCCTCACGCTCCCCACACTGCGCAAGCTGACTTTGCACCCTGCAAAATACACAAACAGCGTCAACATCAGCATCAAGGGCGTGCTGGTGTTGCTCTCTATGGCCCGCACCCACGCTGGAAGCGTCGTCGTGTGCCTCGGGGAGGTGCTGCTGGACGTCCCCCCGCACCGGTATGTCACCGAGTTCGCCAAGCTGTCTGTGACTCTGTGGAAATAAAGCGCGCTGGCGCGAGCGTCGGCCCCACGAGGGATCCGATGTGGGTACCGTGCGCGCATTGTGCTGAACGCGCGGAGGCGATCGGGGACCTCGGGCGGTGGTATGTGCATTGCAGGACGAACGGTGGAAATGAAGGTTTCGCGGAATGGTGCGATGATCGGTGGCATCGAGGATGAATGGGGTGATGGAAATCGAAATTGCGAGGCGGCTTCGTGAATGGGTGAGTGCGTTTTTGTCAAGGTACATACTGTACAGTACGTGGATTTTGCGACCGAATGTCGTTGGTTGAATTCATAATAATCGACTGCTTTCCTCTGTCAGAACTTAGTGAGGAACTGCTCCTAACCCTAGCCTGCTCACCCATGACCGCCTATTTGCAGTCTCGCACCGCCGCATTGATCTCCCATTCCCCGAAACAAAAATTTGGGGCACACTGAGTTGTTTTCCCTTCCGAACAGGGGCAACAGTGGAAGACCACCTGAATTTGCTTACAAAGCCATCAACAACAGAAATAAATATCCTAGTGAGCCTAAGCACTGTAAGACATCTGTAGAAAATCGATTGGTAATGTTTTTCAGGGCATTTGGAGTAGAGGCAAGCAAGATACAGGGGCATTAGTGAAAACAACAGTTTTTGATGAAATTTTGATCCGTGCCCTATGTTCCGCAAACAGCAGTAATGGGATGGACATTGAGGTAGGTTACATCAGATATTTTCATCTCCTCGACCTCAACCTTAGCAGTATGAGCGTAAGCAGGAGACACTCCGGACAGAATAATCATTGCGGTGGACTCATTTAATGATTGCCTGTACTATTTCAGAAACACAAACAGACACTGATATTAGACAGCTGTAAGTAGCCAACTGAGATTCAGTGAATTGCGGGGAATGACTGAGGGAATATAGTTACTGGTTCTTTCTCCACTCGAAAATCTTTCTGGCTGGGCCACAGGGCAACACGTTGTCCTACAGCTACGCAGTACACTCCTGCTGAAGATTTAATTGGGTTTGACAGTTGCTTGACAGCTGTTGAACTATGTCACCTGTCTATTGATATCCATCATGCAAACCAGTGCAACATGCCACGACACAGCTATCTCAGGCCAAAAAAATAAGCACTGGATGTAAAATTTTTGCTTCTGACCGGGGGAAGCAGACTTTCCAGGGTTGTGTGCTGCTCAGATGATATGATACTAAACAAAAGAATTTTCAGGGATCTGGTCAAATAAGCGCGCGATGTAAAATAAGCGCCATTAAGCGCGGAGCTCGGCAGCAGTAGGGCACTGCCTTACAACAGCTTCTTGGCGAGTGACGTGTCTCCCACTCTCTTCTGCTTCCCTCATGCCACTCTTCACCTCTGCCTCTGGTTCCAAATCAATGGCGGGACTTTCATTGACAATGCAGGGGACATGGCTATCATCCATACTGCACAAGCTATCCCAGGGCAAAACATCAGTTCACTAGAATTTGTGACAGAAGGCCGAGTGCGAGTTAGCAGGGGTGGAAAGGAATGACGAGGATTTGGAGCTGCAAGGATGCTACCATATGGTATGTTGCCTGCCCATGTAATCAACAGGGATCTGATGAAAGCAAAAAGATGTTTCTCAGCCCCCAGATTCTGAATCGGCACAGGCTCATCCTCTTCTTGCCAATGAAGACCCCTGGGCTACCTTTGTTGCATCTGGTCCATCATTCTCAACTCTCTCCATTTACATTCCCCCACAGGAACATGGGTTCAATTCTCACACTTCTTGGAGCGGCCACCACACACAGTCACAAGATTTTACTGGTGGAAATCATGAGCTGTTCCTGACTCAATGAGCTCTAAGGGTCTGAATATCCCTTTCCAGGTTCGCACCATCACAGGCACTCCGGGGATTCAGCGAAATTTCACCCTCTGATAACCCATCTGGGTTGACGTCAACATGTGTCCAATCCACTCTTTTCCTCAAATCCAGAGGAAATGCAACCCCATTCACACCATCATCCAACTTGCGGCTTTTGACAGGGCCATTTGGTGAAACTGCACCACCAGTCATCGGTTCTGTTGCTGGGACCATTCCCCGACCTTGGGATGACCAATCCCAGGAGCAGAGGGTAATTAATGGCGGGACATTCATTGGTGGAAATTTAAATTATATTCATACAACTGTGATGCCACCCAGTAAGATTCTCATTTCAATAGTGTGACTCTGTTTTACCTGGGCTTTGCAGGTGTCTCTGCAGATCAAACTGCTCAACAGATTAACAATTGCCCACTACCATCGAGAATTTTCCATGGCAGACAGGCAATCCTTGACAAGATGTATGAATTTTCAACCAGGACATTGGCAAGCAACATATTTATGTTCTGCACGGACTGGGTGGTGCTGGGAAGACACAGATTGGGCTGAAATTTGTCAATAACTCTTCACAGTAAGTTGGATTTTGACAAGTAAATACCCATATTGATCATCATGGGTTTAGCTTCACAGAGAAGTTTTTCCTTGATGGCAGCACTGCGGAAACCATTGATACTGGGTTAAAGAACATTGTGTCCATGAAAAATGTTGGCAACTCTTCACAAGATGCATTGAGGTGGCTTGCTAAAAGAGGAAGACTGGCTAGTGTTCTACGACAACACTGATGACCCCAAGCTCAACCTGAATAGTTTTCTGCCTCAGTGCACTCACGGAAATATTATCATCACAACTCGTAACCCTGGGCTCTGTGTCTATGCTGGAGCAAACTCTGCTGTGTCTGATATGGAGGAGACAGATGCTGTGGAATTGTTACTCAAAAGTGCTGCTCAAGAGAGTTCATCAGCAAACACAAAAATTGCAGCTGAGATTGTCAAGGTGAGTGATATCTGTTTCTTGCTACTTCATCATAAGTGATGTTTCAAAGGAAATGTGCTACCTTCCTCTCGCAATTGTGCAGGCTGGAGCATTCATCTCACAATCTGGAGCCCTCAACAGTTATTTGGACATCTACAGGAGAATCGGCCCAACTGCTGAGTGAAAAACCAGCCCAAAGTCATGAAACTATGAAGGACAGTGTACACAACATGGCAAATGAGCTTTGAGCAGCTCAGCGAGCCAGCTGCGATGTTCTTGCAGCTTTGTTCATTTCTCCATCGGGATGGAATTTCAGAGGAGATTTTAGCAGGGCTGCAAGATACAAGTTCCAAATGGCCATTCCATCCAGAGAAGAACTGCAAAAACCACTAGAGTTCCTTGCACAGTTCTTAGAGCCTGCCGGTGAATGGGACACCTTTCGCTTCCTGAAGGTGACCAATGAAATCAAGGCATATTCTCTAATGGCATTTCATCCAACAGAAAATGTTTTCAATTCATCCCCTAGTGCATAGCTGGAGTCGAACGACAATCACAGACCAACAGTCATACCATTCCATCATGGCAGCCATAATGGGCATGTCCATCCAAGAAATCCCTTATGACCATCAACAACTTGCTAGTCTGAGATTAATTTCCCATACTGACTCCTTAAGGCATGGCAATCAGCAGGCAGTGGTAGATTTTGGTACGCAATACGGAATGATCTATTATCATGCAGGACGGTCTGAGGAAGCCAAGGAACTTAATCTTGCAGTGCTAGAGCAGCGAAAACATGTTCTTGGGGATGAACATCCAGACACTCTTAAAGTCATGGGTCATCTAGCATCAACATATCGTGAACTAGGCAAGTTCCACAAGGCAGAAGAGCTGGAAGTTGTTGTATTGGAGAAGCGAAAACAGGTTCTTGGGGATGACCATCCAGACACTCTTCGAGCTATGGGGAATCTGGCATCAACATATCAGGTTCTAGGTGAATTCCACAATGCAGAAGAACTCGAAGTTGTTGGGTTGGAGAAGCGAAAAAAAGTTCTTGGTGATGACCATCCAGAGACTCTGTGGACCATGGGTAGCCTGGCTGCAACATACCACCGCCTAGGCAAGGTCCAGCAGGCAGAGGCGCTGCAAGTTGTTGTGTTAGAGAAGCGAAACAGGTTCTTGGGGATGACCATCCACACACTCTTCAGGCTATGGGGCATCTGGCATCAACATACTGGCACCTAGGCAAATTCCAGCAGGCAGAAGCGCTGCAAGTTGTTGTGTTAGAGAAGCAAAAACAGGTTCTTGGTGATGACCATCTAGACACTATTCATGCCATGGGTAGTCTGGCTTCAACATATCATAGTCGAGGTGACTTCCACAGGGCACAAGAGCTGGACATTGTAGTGCTGGAGAAGCGGAGACAGGTTCTTGGTGATGACCATCTAGACACTCTTCAAGCCATGGGTAGTCTGGCTTCAACATATCATAGTCGAGGTGACTTCCACAGGGCACAAGAGCTGGACATTGTAGTGCTGGAGAAGCAGAGACAGGTTCTTGGTGATGGCCATCTAGACACTCTTCAAGCCATGGGTAGTCTGGCTTCAACATATCATAGTCGAGGTGACTTCCACAGGGCACAAGAGCTGGACATTGTAGTGCTGGAGAAGCAGAGACAGGTTCTTGGTGATGACCATCGAGACACTCTTCAGGCTATGGGGACTCTGGCATCAACATACAACCATCGAGGTGAATTCCACAAGGCAGAAGAGCTTGATGTTGTAGTGTTGGAGAAGTGGAGACAGGCTTTTGATGATGACCATCCGGACACTCTTAGTGCTATGGGGAATCTGGCATCAACATACTGGCACCTAGGCGAGTTCCACAAGGCAGAAGAGCTTGAAGTTGTTGTGCTAGAGAAGAGGAAGAAGTTGCTGGGTGACAATCATCCTGACACCTTGCGGACTATGCGAAATCTAGCATTAATGTATGGCCGTCTGGGCAAACTGTCTGAGGCTGAGGAGCTCAAGACACTTGTTCACAACTATGAGGAAGCATGAGAAGGTTCTGTCAGTGAAAATTCGGAAGGTTCAGATGAGGAGGCATCTGAGGAGTTGACTTGACTCAATCATGGTGGTTCCCATATATATGATTTTCCGTTGTACTACATATTTATAATGAATCAGAAAATTTAAATTAACAGCTGCAACAACAATTTGAATAGATCCACTCAGTACTGTGGCGTGACCTGGTAAGGATACAAGAGGTCAAATGAATCATATAAATTTGTCAAACACACAATTATGCCTTTCTTTCAATTAATTTCGGAAATGAGTTTGCTGGTATTTGAAATCATTCAAGACCGTGGCTGCTCTCAATTTCCAGAGCAATGATCAGACCTGTCTGGCCATAGATGGGCGAGAATATGCAATATCAATATTGATCATCAGACATATAAAATCCTGGGAAAATCAGACATATAAATGTTGCCAAAGTATAACTAACCGCGGAAGCAATTACCAATATTTACATGGAGAAAGATGAAGTCAACAAAGCCTGGACCTGGAGTCGGATCGGGATTTACCAGACATGATGCAGAGAATTTCGAAATGCCATGCCATTGAAGGAATACAGAATATGGGTGGCCATTCGGGCATTCGCGAAATCTTCCTCAAAATAGTAAAACTGAAGACGACAACATTCATCTCGATGTTGCGTTAGATAGCCAACTGCCAGGTGCAAAGCTCTCCTCTTTAACTCAGTCCATTGCCTATAAGGGCATAAAAGAAATGAGGGAACCAGTGTCCCGGAAGAAGACTGATGAGATTGTTAGGGGGTACAGACTGCAATTAAAGACACTTTCTCCTTCTACCCCAAGTCCCCGACTATATGGAAATCGATTCGCCATCGGGACATCGGAAGAAACATCCGCAACTTCCTTTGGAAGAGCATGCACGACGCACATCGCCTCGGGAAATGGTGGCTAAACATCCCTGAATGCGAGGAGAGAGCTAACTGTGTCCATTGTGGCGCGGAGGAAACCCTAGACCACATTTTACTTGAATGCCCGAGTCCCGGTCAAAGCGAGGTCTGGAAGCTCGCTGAGCAATTTTGGACCAAAAAAGGACCCAGATGGCCAGCGGTGTCAATGGGAACCATACTAGGAAGCGGGCTCGCCGTTTTCAAAGATGATGCAGGCAAACCACAACCAACCCTTGCGCGGCTATATAAAATTTTGATGACTGAATCGGCCCATGTTATCTGGAAGCTGCGCTGTGACAGCGTAATAGGATGTGGCGGTACACCACCGTCAACACACGAGGTGCATAACCGATGGGTCAAAATAATGAACGAACGCCTCGAGATAGATATAAATCTAACGAATAAATCGAAGTATGGCAAGCAATACGCCCTGTCGCCCACCCTCGTTTTAGACACCTGGCGCGGAACCTTGCTAGATGAAGGTACACTGCCAGCAGACTGGCTACGAGAACCCGGGGTTTTAGTGGGTATAACACCGAAGAGATCACTACGGTCTCCGTCTCCGCCCGTTGGACGGCGGGGGCGCAACCGATGATGGCGCTGAGTCCCACACTGTTGAGTGCTGCACACCATGTGTAAGGCATTTCCTCGGAGTGGTTTCCTTTCTCTCTCGGAGGCCCCATGTCCTCCAAAATTTATGCGATCATGAGGCTAATCCATTATTAGTTGTCTAGGTCGTATGTACTACTTTTTTTTTTTAAAACAAAAAAAAAAGAAATCTTCCTCAAAATAGCAAGGAAGGAAGACACTGGGGCAGCACAGCCTATGTGGTTTGAACAATGAGGAAAGCTTTTCAGCTAACCTTGTGTCAATGGTTTGATTCTCAGGAGTAAAGGGTTCGAGATACTGTACTATTTAATTCAATTCGCGCGCCCTGTGACCCGTGACAGTGAGCAACGAACTTTCATATTCGTCGATCCCCCCTGGGACTGTGACACAAAAAAAAAATCGCGCTTTGCTCCAGGACATCCAGAATTCCATTCTAAGCTCAGCTGCCTTGATTCTGAGGCAAGATAAATGAAATGGCGCGCGCTCAGCAAGTTTCTGTGACGCAGTGCAAGCGAGCGGATCAGAATGACGCGAAATAAATCGCAGCTGTGTGAGCGCCGTGGCCATTCCAATATCAGGGCGCGTCAGCGAAGAAAAATTTTGATTTTGGATGCGTTTTTTTCGCGATTTTGTGACTTTTTTTTGACAAGTTCGCGCTCAGCCTCGGTGACCTGTGACAGGCGCGACATTATTCGTCGATTTGGGGGCCCGTGACGCGTGACCGACGAATCGAATTAAATAGTACAGTAGATTCCAAGTCTGTTGTTAACCGCGCCACCGTGTTTGGTGGCCGCATTATTATATAATCGTCGGAGTTTGAAACTTTGCCATGCCTATTTAGCATCTCCAGGACCCCCATCCTCAAACCTTGAGAGAGAAAGGATATTTAAATCCATGTCTGACACCACATATGTCTTCAAATTTTTATTTTTCGACTTCCATTCTCGTGGAATAGAAAGAGTAGATTATGTCAGGATTTGTCATCTGTTGAGCCATCAAAGTTCAAACTCCTGGTACTTCGACTATGCTGCCACGAGTTGGGTGAGAAAGTTGCTCAATTTATGCTAATAAATACTAATTTGACTCCATATCTGTGAAAAACCTTGTTCTGGAATGCATACCAGCATCTGAATTGTTTTTGTGATTTGTAATAACGCGGCCAGCGATCAACGCATCAACCTTTTCGACAGACTACAACATGCGAGGTACGAGCACCATATTGTTGTAGCGTCTGTTTATAAGAGACTACATTCACCTCCTGCTCACTCACTGACCTATTCCGCCCTACCCAACGCCACCTCACGCCATCCCGTTCGACCTCTCCCAACGGTGCTCTAGCCCTCCCGCCTGTCCTCCTGTGCAGGCCCTCCCCGCTCCCATCTGTAACGAATGTGACGGTATCTTTCCTTTTTCGGACATCCATCAAGCTCGGCCATCTCGGACGTTCTTCAACTCCCTCGTAGCCTCGTTCATCGCTCCAACTATTATTCTACCACCCCATATCCACTCTACACTTTCCTTGTGTTTATCCTCTGGCTAATGGCCAAATTCTCTCCTTCTCTACCTTACACTTTTTCCTAACTCGGATACATTTTACCTTACTACGAATTTCCAACGGACTGCGCATCTTACAGTATAAAGGCCGCCTGTAATCTCTAGTTCAAGCGGGAATTATACGATTTACAACTTTCACTGCCTATTTTTAAGTCATCTGAACCTTGTGCCGAAACCTTGTTACCTCCGCGTAACTTGCGATTCGTCACATCTTTTTGACAAAACAAAGTGCTACCAGTTTTTGCTTGAACTAGTACCACCGCTGCCGACGTCTCTGGTCTCTCTCGGTCTGATCAACCAAGAAATAACCGACACCTTGGCAGCATACACCTAACCAGTACACAATTGTCTTTCATTTTATTTCTAACCGGTATCTTCGATCTTCGAAGAATTTTATTATGGCCACTACCACTCAGTCTACGTACTCGCTGCGCGCGTGTAAGGATGGGAAGGTCGTCAAGCCGCCTGCTGAGCAGCCGGCCTCTGACACCTCAGACTCTGACTCGGATACTCGCAAGTATAGCGACATTGCCGCTGCTCGCTCGTCCGTGTTGAGCTCCGCGCCCAGCGAAGTAGGCTCGAAGGGGGACCCAGACGACAACTTGAAGCTCAAAGTGTCGTCTGAGCCCGCCCTGTCCGTATCTCCCAGCGTGGAGATAGTTGAGGACAAGAATCCCAACCCCTGGCAGACGGTCGAGCGTAAGAACCGCCGCCGTGCCAGTCTGGAGTCTTTGTCTAAGCTCCGGAAGGCCGGGAAAAAAAGTCGAATTTCTTCCTCGGCGCAGTCTTGTTGTAACGGCAGAACAAGACACTGCCATTAAGGCTGCAGAAAGTCAACTCACCGAAGCCGAGAAAGAGAAATGCTAGAAACGGATTCTCGCGACTATGGTTAAGGTTGAGTCGAACGATTCTTCAGTTTCGGTTACTTCCGGAGCTGAAGCTAGCGTCGTAAGGCCCGCAATCCCAAGCGGAGAGGGTACTTCCCAATCCAAGGAGAAAGGTATTGACCTTCGCAACTGGGGAGGCGCTGGCATCGAGCTTATTGATTTAATCCGAGGATGGGGCACCCCATTCCGCTCGATAAGGGCAACAATGGTCTTATAGAGAAAAAAACGACGATTTGTCAGGGTCTGTCACAGAGTAGTATGGTTTTCTAGTAGCAAATTGAGTGATCTCAGTGAAGTTTTCATTGATGGAATTTATAAGAGAAGGCGACTCTAGATTTTGTGGAGCAATAGAGTGGAAAAAAAAGATAATCGACGCGACTCTGAAACTTTTACATGCACCAGTGTGGTGAGTTGAAGAATTGTGTGTCTATAGCGGGGAATAGTGTGGATTAACCGAGGAATGAATAATATTGTCGTAAGTTGAAGAATAGGGTGGTCAAACATGAGACAACAACGCCTTGAGGCTTTGGCTTGGGTATTCCACGTCTGCTTTTATTCTCTTTTCAAAGCAAATAACAAACGAATCCTATGTTGTGTTAGATCTGTGCAGAAAATCTAATTCCCCTTCTGAAGATTCCATACCTCCTTCAAGAACGAACCCTTAGCCATGCAAAGTTATGAACTACTCATCACCGTTGTCCAAGTGCCTATTCGATGTTTCTTCCTTCTTTCCCCCTGCCCCTTGCAGACCATTCCAGTCGCGACAACACAGGAATTGTTTTGGTCTTGATTGAAAAGCAGCCTAATTACTTGGAAATGTTTGCAACAGACTCGCATTAAAATGGCCGAATATGACATAGGCTTGAAATGCGACCTGGAAAAATCACACAACAATCAGCCACGGCCACAAAATGGGTTTCTCAAAAGTTGGCATTAGGCTACATAATTCAGACCATGAAGTGCGCATCTTGAAATAAGGAATTTAGCATATAGTTTTAGCGAAATCGGCTCAGAAATGAGCAAGAAACAATTCACTTACCGGGACGACTTAAAATGCCATCAAAATGAGGCTGTGCCAACTTATACGTAAACTGCAATAAGCTAAGAGCCTAAGGCTGCACATGCACCCTCAGTGGATACGTCAAGAAGCGGCTACACTGCTACACTAGATAACTAAACATTGCCGCATATTAAAACGGGCGCGCCGCCCGAGGAAGCCCAGAAATTGTGGCTGCTGGTACTGATCCGGGGTGGAGGGTGAATGGTTTAGATGGCATCCACTTTCCCGACCCTTCGTAGGAGTTCAATGGGGGTGGGGCCTTGAAGGGCTGGCACTCTGTGTTGAACACGTCTGCGAAGAATAAGGGACTGTCGCACTATACGTGGGGACCCTTACATTCATCCAGATTGATGTGGTTGGGCGCGTCGAACGTGAGGTACCTAATGTGTTGTGTGAAAGGGAGAATTGGAGGAAAATGCGCCGACGCACAAATATTTGAGCACCTCCGCGAACCAGAAGGACTCTTGAACATCCCAATACCCGGCGGTCACGTTATTCACGTCGCCGAGCCCAGCGTAGCCACCGCTACTCTGGAGCATGTATTTGTTTAAAGAATCGATTGCCAATGCGGCGCGATCCAGGTACTTCGTGTCGCCGGTCACTATCAAGTGCGGGTTAGCTTGAATACAAGCAGTTTCAGTGACAACAAACGGCGCCAAGCGTAGAAATTGCTCTGCGTCAACCTCTTGTTTAACAAGCATTATTCTGAACTTCGAAGACGCGTACCTCTAATACTGCAGAAAATAAGGTATAGCACACAATGAAGAGGGCATGAGAGGGAACACATACCCTCGGGACGGAGGACGTAGTCTGCCGTGGTGATGTAAAATCCGTGCTCATTGTAGAAGTCGAGCTGCTCTGCGGTGGGAGGGTCTCCGCCCGTGTAATTGCCGTCGTTGCTGATGAAAGCAAATACCTCTGGACCGATACCGCTCCTGCAGAGGGAAACTGGTTAGCACAGAAAAGGAACGTGTACGAGAGAGATGGAGACATGGTGCTCGCGTAAGTATTCTGTCAGAGGATTATCAATTACAGAAGATTAGACTGGACGGATGACCCACCCAACAGCCGTCGTTGAGCTCCAAGCCGTAATTAAAGATTGTTTGATTTTGCACGAGCTTTCCCCCTGGCACAGAGGTGAGCTCAGCTCACCACAAGAGACTTCGCACTCTACCGTAAAGCCAGTTTCCGGCATGGAAACATGCGAGATGTCTGTCCGCCCGCCCCTCAGTTGCAAGCAATGGAGGAATTCAAAGCATTCACGAGCTGAAGTGGAGGATCTTCCCGTCGTCGTCGCGATCCGCAAGGTACTTGTAGTTTCCTACGGTGGACGTCTGTGTGGAATATGAGAACTGGAAAAGACACTGGGCCAAGGGTCGCGTTCACCTTCAACAATGTGTGGATGGATGAATCCACTGCGGTCTACAGTAGAATTAGAGATAATCTGTTGGTGAGGTACCGAGCACCAACGTACCTTCCAGGTGTCGATGTAAATGGGATCATTGGTGTTGCTCAGACGGGCGTATTTGATGAGGTACTCGAAGTAAGAGTCACTCTCGCTTCCCCAGCTCTATCGGTCGGATTCGAGAGACTTTTTCCACGATGACTACGCAATTCAACTCACCACGTACGCGCCGACAAAGTCTCCTGACCCCGGATCGATAATTTGTGCGGCCAAACCTACAGCCTATGAGCGAGGTTGACGGTAGAAAGGTCACGGTCAAATTAACCTGGCAAGGGAGCCGGCTGGAAAGAAGTGGTCAATGCTTGATTCCAAGGTTACTCGGGAATGTCATCGTACGAGGTTGGCGATATGCTTGACAGCTTCCATGGCCAACTTCCCGTAGGTGGCATTCTTTGCATATTTGCTGAGAGTGGACCATTCCAAAGTGAGCGAGCCAGCCTCCGCGAGGTTTGTCTGCGGGATGTGTGATCAGGACACGATGAAGGCAACGGACAAACAGAACGTTCTGTAGTGATCGTCGGAGAATTGGTAGTGAAATTGAGAAAACCGTAAGGAACTTGATTGCCCTGGGGTGAAATGTTTTAAATAGTTTTGTTTCCCAATATATATACCGAAATGAAAGACATACTCCGACCCAGGCATAAGCCAATTTGTCCGCCAATTCTTTCGCTTTCGTAATAAGGATCGGGTGTTGGTATCCGCTGAGCTCGTATGATGCGACCATGCCACCGACGTAACGAATGGTTGATTCGAAAACACTGTAATTATCATTATCAAATAACTGGTTGAAGCAGAGCCGCAGAGGGAGATCTACCTGACGGTTTGGTTGATTTTGGGCGCGCTGAAATCGATGTGGGAAGAGAAATTGACGGCATCTAGGAAAATATCCTATGGAAGAATGCTGAGAATAATAGAGGGCAACTACAAGCGGCAGGATACCTCCAATCCCATGATGACCTAAAAAGTAGTAAGCAAAAGTGTTCTTTGCGAATGTCACAGGCACGCACCATGGTAGCCTACAAGAAATCTGGTGAGAATGAGTTTAAGAACAATCGCAGAAACGTACCATCCCATCCACAACCGAGGATCCCCATCCGTCTATCCACCAACTCGTTCAAAGCACGTCCACGCAATCGCCGGTAGAACGTACTTTCGAAATCCCAGAAGCCCTTGCTTATGGCCGCCAAGTCATCGTGAGGGAAGGCATACTCTCTGTTTGTTGGCCCCATTAACAACATATGCGAGCGAACTTGCTTTCAAACTCACTTGTATGCCGCATAGCTTTTCGTAAACATGCTTTTTACCTCAATCGAAGCATTTGTCTTCAGCACCACGAATGAGGATTAAAACTTTTACCTCATCACGGCGGGAGATATACGTGAACGGAACGACCAGCCCAGGCTTTTGAACCGTGACTCCAGCCCACGCAGACGAGGAAAGGCCCAGCAACAGCACGACACTCGGGAGACGCATTGTTTGCGCGAAGAAGAGGGACACGGCGTCGCCGCCCATGCGGTCTCTTCTTATATGTATCTTCGCTAGGCGGCACACGGGTTCAGCAACTCATCATTGTCCATCAGCGAATCTACCCACATGATCTAGTTTTGCAGATCTCATGACCGGTCGGGATCAAGGACGTCACAGCTTGAGGTATGAAGGTCGGGCACGAAAGTTGATTTCACTGTGATTGCAAGACGAGTCAGACAACGAGACGTGGTCGATTTTCACCATTAAGTTGCTCACTCTCCCGAGTACGTAACTGAAGGATTCCATAAGTTCCGCCAAGTGTTCCCTCAATCTTGGTTCTTCTGAGCAAAAAAATCAGACCAGATCAGAATTAGATCAATTCGTTTTCAGCACACAAGACATGCCGCCGCTTCGCTTCGGCACCGGGGCTATGAGATTCGGTAAACAGGTATTATTCCGTTCGTGTATTTATGAACTCCTTAAGCTGACGTGACCGTGGTCGTTTATGAATTGGGAGCGGGCGAAATCCCCGGCACCAGTGGGACGCCAAGGATAACCGGCGGATGGCTTCACCAAGGCTGAGGGATTGGCGGTGGCGCTGATACCCAAACACTAGGAGCAGGGCGACGCAGCGGGGATGCCGCCAGCCTGAAGCCGAGCTCCCCGATCTAGGCACCCATGTGCCGCGTTCGGCGAGAGGCCAAAAAGATGTGACATCGTAAGTATACACTCAAATGAATAGGAAGATTGACTTATCTAGAATACGCAACAATGTTTCCATATACTTGGGATGAAATACATTAGAATGTATCTCAAGGTTAGTCTTAAAATTTGGTTGTCTGCGTGCGCATGTGTGTTATTCGCATCAGGTGCCGCCAGATGCATTAATGCGTGTTATGCTGCGAGACGTGTTTGGCTTTATTCGTGTGAGGGTGTGCTTTATTCGCAGGAGGTGTTGCAAGATGTGTTTGGCGTTATTCAGGTGAGAGATTGCGTTATTCGCGTGAGGTACCGGCAGGAGGGCTGGGCATGAGAGGTCTCCTCAGCAGAAAGGAATACCTGGCAAACTAATAATCAGAAACCCCAAGCAGATGATCTCGCACCATATAAAAGGTAAACCCTCTGTAACCAGTAATATCTGGCGAAGAATAATCAGATACCAGACAATAATAGTAGCTCATCGGCTGAAAAGTGCTAGACAGTGTTTATCGGTTATACAATATATAGATAGTCGAGCTGTGGTGGCTCGAAGCAAATTTTCAGTGAGGGAACTGCGGGAGACGAGTGAAAGAAACTCAATTTTATAATGCATGATGATCAAGTGAAAGCACTGAATGTGCGGGGGTGCGTTATTCGCGTGAAGCACTTAGTGTGCGGGGGGGTGCGTTATTCGCATGAAGCACTTAGTGTGCGGGGGGTGCGTTATTCGCGTGAAGCACTTAGTGTGCAGGGGGTGCGTTATTCGCGTGAAGCACTTAGTGTGCGGGGGGGTGCGTTATTCGCGTGAAGCACTGAGTGTGCGGGGAGATGCGTTATTCGCATGAAGCACTGAATGTGCAGGGGTGCGTTATTCGCGTGAAGCACTGAATGTGCGGGGGTGCGTTATTCGCGTGAAGCACTGAGTGTGCGGGGGAGATGTGTTATTCACGTGAAGCACTGAGTGTGCGGGGGAGATGCGTTATTCGCGTGAAGGCACTGAGTGCATTGTGCAGTGGGGAGTATGTAGAGTGAATGGATGGATGTTCATGGAAGGAATGTATTGTAAATGTATGTGGGGTTAAAGGATTGAATACTCGGAGCAGAGCGCACTGTATGAATTGAGGAGCATTGATGAGTACAGTTCAGGTTAGAGGGACTGAGACACAGCTGATTCAAATCCAAAACCATTGTCTCCTTCGAAAGAGCGATCCCCCAAGACTAGGAGGATACGACGCAGCGCGAGACAGTGAGTATTGCTCAACAAAGAGGCACAATAACGCAGCTAGTTGCACCCATTCTGACCCTATCTGACGCTCTTCTCGCTCAATTTACCAGGTCCAGTAAATGATAGGGGTGGTCAATATTTTGAATTTTCAATGAGATTTGAGACTTGAGGATAGTGAGAGTGTGGCAACAAAGAGGAGGAACAGGAATCCAAATCCAAGGATGCCCAAGCTGGAGGCGAAGGCGAAGGACCTCGGACGGGGCTGATGATGGCGGAGAGCAGAAAGATCTGCTCACGTCAGCATGCCCTCGATCATAAACCTCATTCTATTTTATTTTTATTTTATTTTATTTTATTTTTGGGATGTTTGGGGTAAGGGTACTCAGTCTGCAAAGCATTCAAGATCCTCATCGGGGTCGTGGGATTTCACCACAGTAGCCGTCGAGGGTGTCCGTGCCGAAATTAGAAAGCATTATACTTTTCTGCGGTTGCGTGGGATTCGAACCCACGACCGTACGTTACGTCTTATTACGTAATCATGAGGCAGCCGGTCTTCCGGCTAGGACCGTGGCATTTCCGCTAGCCACGCGTCCCCCATAAACCATGTACACATACATAAACCTCATTCTAGGCCCAACGATCGTGCCTCACGAGGGCATAGAAACTCAGTAAACAGGTATTATTCCAGGGCGCGCTAAGTAGGAGAATACAATTGTACAGAATGTTGCTGTAGTGTTACCTGCCTTCCTCGACGCCCCGGAATCAGATTGTAATGCTGTGAAAGTGAAATGAACAATTGAAAAGAACAATCACTGTCAATCAGAGCCAGTGAGTTGGGTGGGTATTTTAATTCCCAGCATAATATTAATGATCATGTCGACCGGGCTGAAGATCTCAGCTACCAGTACAATCAGACTGCGAATAAAGCAAGATAGAATCTGCCCGTTGGATAGCTTTGAGCTAACACCCTAGATCCACGTTTACTAGGCCTTCAGAACAGCCTCAAATAGCCAAAGAGGCGATCGAGGAATTACTTAGTCTGTTAGTTACCGCGTCAAATAGCCGGCGGCCTGCGTTATTATGTAACCATCACAGATGCATGCACAAACAACCACTTCACCAGACGCGTCTCGACGCGTCCCTCATCTTCTCAGATCGCCGGACTCAGCGGGGTAGCCTCCATTTCATGTAAGTTGAACTCTTGAGCCATCACCTTGTACTTTCTGATAAACTGGATCCCTTCCGAACGAAACAGCCTGAAATTGGAGAAAGATATTGGTTGTGCATTTTTCAGGCTGGAAACGACTCGCAAATGTACCAGAGGTTCATCCAAGATGTCAAGTAGGTTTCTTGCAGTTTGGAATTGTGTTGAAGTTTGCCAGTGGTTTACAATGCGTCTCAGTCGCGTCGAGGGCACACTCACGTGAGCTCGGCTAACACAATCTTATATAATAACGCAGGCCGCCGGCTAATTTACGCGGTAACCAACAGACTTTATCGAGCGAGGTACGAGCTAAGAAACGATAAAGTGTCTGTCTAGAGAGACTAGGAATTACTATAATTTTGTGCACCGGTGGACAGGCAGGAAGAACTGATTACAGCAATCGCAGTCTGGCCAGATACCAGACCCACAGAAAAAGACAAACAGTTGCGGAGCAGGATATTAGAGGGCGGGAGAAGCGAGCGAATACCGATTGGAAAGCCAGTCGATGTGAGCAATTTATGTGTGGAGAATCGTCGGCGGCATACGTGGCTGTAGGCTCATTATAAATTTACATGTGAAAAACATCTGTAAAGCATGTAAAAATCGGCTGTCGCTTCACAAAAATCAGAGATATCAAATCTCTTGCCTTCCGTATCGTGCTACACAGAGATCTGTATTTACTGGCTGGCATACGCTTACTGCAGAGTGACGGCATCACCAGAGAGGCTCCCGATGTACACGGACTAGATATGGCTACATCACTGTCCCTGGATCCTTATCAGGCAAGAATGTCGAATCATTCGTACTCACCGCGGAAGAGCTGACAGGAACACAAAGAAGGAAAACAGAAGTTAGCACATCAACACAGGTTAGCCTCTCAAGGATCTGAATGGAACACACGAACTGCGTTGAATATCTCCAGAACCTCAAAAACGACACAGTAACCCAACGACTGACGCAAGGTGCGTAGACAGAGACACGGGGATAATTAGCTACGTGTTGACTCTGAGTGTTGACACCGGCATCAGGTAAAGCCGCGTACAGGATGGAATTTTGATCGAATATTTTGAACTTGCGGGGGGTAATGTGACTGTGGCAAATGGAGCTTGTGGACGAGTGCAAAATCACCCGTTTCAGCGATTCCAACACGAGCTTCAACTATTTGCGTAGTCCCGGATGTCTGTAGGACGGCAGTATGAGTTGAGCATCAGACGGATAAAGCAATGACTTGTCAATGATCGGTGCGCAGAGCCCAGTATCGCTTATGTGAGTACGACTTGGTTTTAAGAACTAACTTCGTGAACGGTAATCGGGCAGTGGTCATTCATGAATATTCCGGCGGGCCATCGTTGGTGGACAGCCTGCCGGATAGGCTCGAAACCAGCCTGTAGATGAGAGACTCGTCTCGATCTACGAAGTCGGGTTGGGATGCGGGGGTGAAAAGAGGGATAATAGAGAGTTTGCAGTGGAGCCATCAGATCAACTGGTGGCTCGTGTTTCAGGTTAGTGTCAGGATCGTCCGCTGCATGCTAGCCACTATTTCATCCTCTCTATGGGGGCTATAAATGGTGGCTACATTAGCCTCCAAGGACAGGGAGTTCCTGAGAAAAATTAGCCACCAGTTGATCTGGTGGCTCCACCGCAAACTCTCTAATAATGAATGGAAGAAGATGGGGAAGAACAAGAAAGTACTTTACGATGGTTCTTTTAGTGACGATGGTTTGTGCAATGATACCACATTCGTACGACTGAATGAACACAGTTTGACTTGCGTTTGGACTTTAGTTTTTCTTGGCGCGTGACGAGGATTTCCTTGGTGCAATGCAGGACGAGGATGGATGTATGAATGGGATGAATGCGTACATATGTACCATGTACCTGGCACCGTGGCGAGTCCGATTGCATGGTGCGTGCGATCTCCTGGGGCAACGTTCCACGTGGATTTATTCCACCGGAAATAATCAAATTCCTCGCGCATGGTGCTTCAGTCGTGCGGCCGCACATCCATGGCCAAAACCAGAAGAAACAATTCGGATTTATTAGTTATAACGTGGATCTGGAGCACGAAGACTCGGAGACGGGAGCCTGGTTCGATCTATCTGAACAGTAATCGTACAAACGGATGACTCGGAGAACGCTGACTGGGTGTGAGCTTGATGATTTCCGAGTCGTGGGTTTTTATTATTATACGCGCATGTTCACTGGAAATTATGGGGTACGATATGTACCTGCCCTGGTAGACGGGACAGAGAAAATGGCGCAGTTTGTTGTGAATTCGGACACGGGGAGTTGAAACCCGGACTGCCAACCAACTTTTACAGTAAGAAAATTGGCGGTGTTCCGTACACTAGGACCGATGCTCTGTGTCCCACCAGAAGGCATCCTGGAATTCAACGGATTCATGAACTCAAGGAAGAATTGTCTCATTGAACGTCGGAGAGAAATGCCGCGGTACAGCTGCGCGGCTCAGACAGATCTTAGGGTTATTTTCGGTGCCTTTTGGCCATGAACCTCGTTTAGGGTGAGATTCGGGCCCTATCTGCGGGTGTTCTTGTTCTTTAGTCTAAATCGGACCCTACAGAAACTCGTGTTAACAAGTAGGCCCAAACTTGGGCAGCTTGAAAGGCGGGAGGCGGGCGATCGGTCACGCACGCGATAGGTTTTCAATCTGCCGTGAGAAGAATTATAAATACTCCACTCAATCCTGCGTGGAATATTGTGTTTGGAAGGGGGTCAGAATTACTTCGTGCAGGACCGCATAATGGTGCGCCTGAGCTAGGAATCGCGGAGGAGGGGTATTTCTATGTGCGGAATCGACCTCGGATGACAGCCAGACCCCAGCCGACGGGCAAGCATCTTTTTTTATTGTTATTTTAGGGTTAGATTATTCTGGGATGAGGGGAGGGGAGTGTTGGATCGAGATTTTTGGGGAGGGGTGCGGGTGCAGAATCGAAAGTTGACTATATGACATGGTACTTGGTGGATAAGGTTCTGAATTAAAATTACAAAGTAGGGGAGTTGGCAACGAGCTCATGATCTGAACCCGGAATAACGCCAGGCATAACTTCCTCAGTTCATCGACTCAGGGATGTGATGGCGACGAAATACCTGCAATGTAAAATCACTTCGGGTGCGTCATCGTTCTATCTACACCGTCGAAACAGAACAGATACAAATATATAGACAAGAAAAAGCGCTGAGCGGCTGAAAAATTGATTAATTTGAGGTGGCGTAGACAAGAGGATCCACGTCGCCTTCCGAGTGCTTCAAGTCAACTGCGGCAAGAAATCTATCGTCATCGCTCCAAAGTCCTCCAAGTGGACTGAATAACATCGGCAGCTACTGCCGACCCATATCGTCCGAATCGTTGGTCTCCGCCATCTCCTCCCCTTCCTCGCCTCGTTCATCGATTGTTTTGACCTTTTTCGACGCTTCGTTCTGTTTTGCCTTAGATTTGCGTTTTTTGGGCGGTTTAGCCGGTTCTTGCTGTCTATATCGACGTGTAATGGAAACGATAAAGAGACTCGCTAAATAGCCATAGTTCACCTGAGAATAACGCACAGCTTCCTCTCCGGATCGTCGAGGAATTTTTTTAATTCGGTGGGATCTACCTTGCCTAGTGCTTCGAGGACAGAATCGGAGGAGTCGCGATCGGATGGGAGCTTGGCAAGCTCCTCGCTGTAGTCGTACAATGGGACCCGCGTACCATCACGCTTCTCCACGCCGAACACCTCCCACGAATTGTTGTACCTGTCGACGGGTTGGAATCCATGAGGATGCAGCCGCATGTAGCGGAGCCACTGGTCTGGCGGCTTTGCCGCCTCGAAATCAGCATCGGAAAGTTTGAAAGGGAGCGGCCAGTACGAGCCGTGGAAATGTGTGATTCCGCGGTTGATGTGCGAGATAAGGCGATCTAGGTCGAAGCCCGGTGGAAGAGCCGTGCCCGAAGGATTGTAAGAATAATGTGTCGGTTTCCAAGTGTAAGGATGATGCATGGAATAACATGTGTACGGTGCTCGCGGCGTGGCACCAGGAAGCACGCAATACCCAGTCATTACGAGCGGTTCCCTCTCGCCGCGCGAAAACGGGATGATCGCGACCTTCTCAATCACGAAGGATAGATAGTCGTAGTCCGGGCCTTCGTCAACAAGCGTGAGAAAAATGCCGAGGTGCGGCATTTCTTCCGGTTTCTTATCTTTGAACACGGTAGACTGGATCAGGCAGAGGCTTGCATGATGCAGAGCCGCCCTGTGCGATGAATGGGTTAATAAGGAAGAATGAGAGTGATTTTTGACGACTTACCAGTCGCCATACTTGAGGTCGAGGCTTCGGGTCGGATCATTAATCCTGGAGTTAAACAGCTCAGCCGGAGAAAAAGAGAACCAACGCAGCCTGACATGAGTTCATATCTCTCCTTAGAGCACCCCTCTGGCGGTTCCATACTATTGAACGCCTCTGAGAGCTTTCTGTTGACTTCAAAAAGATGGTAGTGTTCCTTGTGTCGACTTCCATCGTCCCAGTCGTAGTTTCGGCACTTCACCTAGACATCCATCAGCGACAAGCATCTGTGGTCCAGACGCTAGTATACCGAGCAGTATCGGGCCACGAGACAGTAGCCACAGAGTGTAGGCTTTTCTGCGAGAGAAGATTCGAGGCGGCCGCATGAGTCGCATGTTGGCTGCCACCGATCCCAGATTGTGATAATATTCTCAACAGCACGGTCGTCCCAGGTAGGTTGCTGCACAAAGAAATAGTAGGCCATCGTGAAGGCCCCGCAAGCGAAGATGAAATTTTGAAGGAAGTGGAAGAAAGAAAAGAAGAGCGTGATGTTACATCAGACTTTTGACATTTGACTTGTGACCTTGTACAAGGCCAAACAAGCCCGAAAAAGGCCCGAAAAGCCGGCAAACTCACAAGGTGACAAACCTATGTCCGAATTTCACAAGCTCAGAGATCTCGTCCAAAAATAGCAAGTTTTCCGAATGCTACGAGGGCTTTTGCGTACTGCTACGTGTGCTGGGGCATGTGCTAACAATTATAGAGCTTAGTTGTTGCATTGCAGGTCAATCCCTCACCTCGGAAGGGGGTTATTTCTTGACTTGCGGCCTTGTTTGAGCTTGCAGCTTGTCGCTTAGCGTTGCCAAGCCCACAAGCCGGAACAAGGCGCAATCAGAATGTCAAAAGGCTGATGTAGGGTCACATCACACGCTTCTTCCTTCGGCTTTTGCCTTCAAATTTTCGTTTTCAGTCTCCCAACCCTCACAGCACTGACCATGGCATGTAATGTTTACGTTCTGAACAAAACATGGGACGATCGTGTCGTTGAGGACATTATCGTCATCTGGGATCGTTGGGAGCCGGCCTGCGACTCCTGTGGCTGCCTCGAATCTTCACTGGGAGGGAAACTGTTCTGCTGCTCCTACTGTCGTGTGGCACGGTATTGTTCGGTCAGATACAATTCAATGGAAGCCAAATCCATGTTGGATTCACCCACTTATCCTTCAGCCAAAGTGCCAAAAATACGACTGGATGGACGGAAGTCTGCACAAGGATCGCTGCCATCTCTTTGAAGTCGACAGAAAGCTGTCGGACGAGATCAAGTCGACAGAGTCTTTCGGATCCCGGTTTGCTTATATTTCGTTCCCGCTGTCCGCTGCTGAGCGTTGGTATCCGCCAGGATCAACGATTTACAGTGAGCATCGAGGAGAAATTGTCTCTGTGGTACGTCTCGAAACAACCAGTACCCGATGCTTTGAAACCACCTCCTACGCAGGAAGCGCCAGCATCACAAGAATTTCGGGATGATCCAGGCTGCCGTGTTCCAAAACCGCAATGGGCTGGAGCACACCCCGAACCTCGGCATCTTCATCAAACTCGTCGGCCGGGCCCTAACTATGATCATCGTTCCTTCGTGATTGAGAAAGTGGCGCTTATTCCGTGGACACCCCGCCAATATGGGGCGAGGCTCATCACGGGTTTTGCTTGCTTCCTGGGGGCGGGCTTTCACCTCCATACGCGTCGGAAGAACACTATCAGTACTCTGGACAGCCCTTCCCCCTGGTTTCGACCTCCATCGCTATATCACTCACGTCAACCGCGGCATCACGCACTTCCATGGCTCCTTCTGGCCTCTCCCGCGCAGGCTCTCCGATTCTGCTTTCGAGGCAGCGGAGCCCCCGCCAGAGTGGCTTCGTTACATGCTGTGCCATTCCGCTGGGTTCCAGTACGACAGTTTCTCGAAGGTTACTTGCAAAGAATCTTATTCATTGACAGATACCAGCGACTCTTCCCGAGTCCAACACCGGGGTGATGATGGTGTTCGCTGTCGTGAAACGCGATGGAACGACCCTATTGTACAAGTACGACAACGATATCTCCTCTGCGTTTTACAGCGACGCCATCGCCAAGGTTGATCCAACGGAGTTTAAGAAGTTGTTAGATGATCCAAGCCGGAAACTGTGCATGATTCCTGCGTACAAGTGCCGATTGACCTTCCCTGTCGTTTCGCTCACGTCGCTTTAGGCCGGAAGAATAAAATCCAAGTCGTGATTGCGCTCGAAGCTGACGTTCCCCGAAGAATGCCGGAGTGCGGGACAGTCGAGCGGAGTTACTGTTCCAAAGTCCAGGTGAATCGATTCAGCCAATACAGTTCGGGCGGGCGCGCAGTTGTCATCAAGTATCTTTTGCACAGTATATGTGCCATAGAGCAGAGTGATTACAGTAAAAACTGTAATCGGCAACGAACAATTGTCAAGTGTTTTGAAATATTACAGTACTACGTCTCACAATCACAGCTGGGACGGGCACGGTCCATTTTGATTAGTGTATGGTATAAAGTATACCACGTTTTTAGGGATAGTCTGGCAGACTATCATCGACAAGCGGGTGTTTCCCTCGTATGTTGATGAACGACTACTGTACGAGGCTTTCAAAAAACGACATTTTCCGAATAGAAAGCGGTGCTCACCTCGACGACATTGGCGCCCCGTTGGAAGTAACTCACGCCGATGAAATTCGCCTCGGTCCAAAATGGGCGCAGTCTCGCGCCCTCCAACGTCCACCACTTGTTAAAGGCCCCAACCGTGGCGATGTCGGTCGTAGGCATGTTGAGGCGAATTTCGGCAGTGAGCAAACAAAGGAAGGAGGAAGGAGGAGGGAGGAGGGAGGACGCACGATCCGGCTCGTAATTGAGATGAATCTCAATCTGCATCTGCCCGAACGGAAGGGGCTTGCCCTTGAAAAACTCGATGATCGCAGTGAGCGCGGAGAATTCCCAGCCTTCGATGTCGATCTACGCGCACGTCGCTCGCTCAGAAGAAAGGTCATGATAAGAGCGATAGAAAGGATACCTTCCAGATATCTATGAAATCGTGCCCAAGCTCCCGCATAATTCCCGGCAACGAATACTCCTTCGGATCCGCATCGTGCCGATCCACCGTGCCGATCTTGTACAGATAAAAATGGGCACGCGCGTTGACTTGGTTGTCCCTGCGCAGTTCTGGTCCCCATTCCGAGACGGAGAAGTCGAACCCTGAAGGTCGTGTGATTCACGTGCTGGGGAAAGTATGGGGAAGTGCAGAACGCACCGTAGACCTGGCAATCCCGCGACTGTGTCAATACTTCCTGCTCGAAGCTGGACTTGGTCTCGACGCCCATTGAGTAGACCACGCAGTTCGGATGCTGGGTTGCGCGCTCGAGTCCGCAGATGTACTTGCCTATAATTCACGGAGGGCCGAGATCAAGTGAGAGTCGACGTCTAGCGATTCCACTCACCGCCATCCCCCATAGTTCCTAAACGCGACGCGTCAGACTAGGCGTGGACCCAAACGACAGAATTGCGTGCGCACCGACACGATACACCGGCAACGGGCACGAGAACGCGGGAGCAAACAGATCCCAGATCGAGTACGACGTAGTGTGAGGTTCTGGGATTCTGTACATGTGCGAGGCGCAATTCAATCCCGCTCATTGTCATACAGTAAAGTGGAAACGCACGCAAGCGCATTGGGTCCGCCGATCTTCTGTATGGGCGCTTTCCGCTCCCGCACGATGACCTGATACCACAGCTCATTGCCCGCCAACGTCAGAGTCAGCCGACTCCGCGCTGGGAGGCGACACAGCGTGTGAGGTGTCGTGCGATTCAGGTGCGGAGGAGTTGAATGGCTTGGGAGATTAGAATGGGTTGGACGCCGCGTACCATTGGGCGATGTAGTAGAGACCGACGAGACAGAGGAGAACGAACGGGAGAGCAAAGAGACTAGAACGTGGCATCGGAGGAAAGAAGTCGTACGGCGGATAAGGCTTTGCATAAGCTTGGCATTGGAAGCGAAGTCTTGCGTCCGTTCGCCCGCCGCCTGGGTGAAACTCACTTTCGCATTAATGGCTGGTCTTGTACGGTGCAGGACCAAAGCGGAGGACCGGGCGATCATTACGTGGGAGAAGAAGATTGCCGATTGGCTCAAGATCTGATCCGCGCTGCTCGCATTCACGTCTTTCAAGTTGACCACGTCCGGTCTGGCCCGTCCTTCGCTGACTCTGCGCTACTCCAAGGCAACGTGCTTGGTGAAACCAAAGATGACACCATGCGGGTTAGGGAATTCCCGCACCGCTGGGTGGGTCTTTGCACGGATGGTGCGCTGGTGCAGGGGGCGCGAGGCTACCGTTCACGCTGCGGAACACGAGGTCCAGATTGAGAGCGCCACTGGAACCGCGAGGTGTAGGAAAGCGCCGCCCAGAAATCCCGACGAATCAGCGATACACGCCATACAACGCAGCGGACGTATGTACGTGCACCAATAATCTTCGTTGCTCTGCTGGCCGCTCGGACTGTCCTTCAGCAGCGCTCGATTCTTCCGCCACTGTTTCAACAGCGGCGA
>JARJLF010001187.1:0-94119 GCA_029378395.1 Mycena leptocephala | reverse complement strand
CGGCTAGTGGGTTGGCGCAGAACGGTCCAGCTTGAAGTATCATAGAAGAGATGAATGCGTCAGGAAGGAGCCCTGGGAGTTCAAGAGTTGCAACGTGGATCGGAGAATTGACACAGTCTCCTTTGAAAGTAAAAATATCGATCCGTCCCGCTCGGTTTCCCCGTCGCCCTCATGGGCCAAGATATACGAACGGGATGATAAAAAGTGAAAGTCCTCTATCGTTGATGGACCCAACACTTCCTATATGCGAGTAAACCAAACATCATCATTCAAAAGCAAACTTGAACCTACAGTAATCGTAAACCCCGTCCGCCAGTTAAATAGAACAAGGCCGATCGGTCGGGGAAAAACATGCCGATAACGTCGTTACGATTTGGATGGTGAGCGCCATCTCTGGGTCGCGTTCGAGCGAGAACGTTAAGAATGGGTGGACAGCTCGAGGATGCGGCCGCTGCGACGAAATAGTACGCAATTCCAGATAAGCCAACCCGCCAGTAGGCACGTATAAAAATGCTATTAAATCCTGTGTCGGTCGATGGCGAAGTCCTGAAAGTCCTGTGGAGATATACCAGGGTTACATGCAGTCGCCGCATTCTCCCGATCGTTTACGATGCAGGACAACGAGATGGCAAGGAAATAGGGTCCCTCCTGCTGCTGAGCAAAGAAACTCCCGACAAGTTCGTATGCTCGGCAGGTAGCCAAGGATTCAATTTTGAGCACGTCCTGTGATGTCCACCTTAATTTCAGCCATGCGCGGCGGCGTTTGTATAACACCTCTAGAGTCTCGGCGCGCGTTAACACGCCAGAGTTACCCCGGACCATGCCATCCGCCCATAGCTCGATCGTATATTGCAAGTCAGGAGAGCTCTTCACGATCTCATGCAACAAAGTGCAGACCTTGGGAGGATCTACTTAACCAGAATCTAGTGAGGAACAAGAATTCGGCTTACAGAACAGCATAACAGAAGGGTTTTCGCGTCAAGGAAACCGAGGATTTCTGAGAGAATCTCCGGGGGATTATCGCAGAGAAAGTGAGTATTCATGCCAGATAACTGATGGAACTTCGTTTATAGACTCTTGGTCGGACCTCTTGGATGAGATGGTGGTTGATCGGACGCAAGAGGCAACAGTGTGGCAGCACCATAACGTCAAATTTGGAACTCCGCTCTGTATCCACATTGGGATAGCCCCTATTTGGTCTTTTATGCCTCCAAATCAACTCGAAAGCATCCCTCAGCTGCATCGACAATGAAGGATTAAAAATCTCCGACCACGGTGCTTATCGTCGCACTCCTGCACCTAAGCTCGACAATACTTACATACTTATCATCTGCTCCATTCCGAACCATACAAGTACGTTTCAACCAACTGAAACACTCAGGCTCTCCGATTGGGCGCCCGAACCGATAGTCGACCAAAAAATCCGGCAGCGGCCACTGATGCTTGTCGCATGACGTCCACCCCGTTGAAGGCAGAGATCGGTCTCCCCAAATTAGGATGTGGACATTGTAGAGGTGGGCCAGCGGGAGGAGGATCTCGTTGAGTTCCGCGGCGAAATCTCCAGCGGGGAACACCTCCTCCTCGGGCCACTCGTGTTCTGCTATCCGCACACGCTGATGCACCCTTAGACCGAGGTGCTCCAGCACAAGCAGCTCCGCGAAGCCCACGCGGTAGTGACTCTTTGGACGGAAAAAGTGGCAGTCAGCGCCGAAGATATGGGTTGACGCCGTACATACCATCGGCTTGCCATTGAGGCTGACGTCCAGATGCGTGAGGTTCAGGAATGCCGCGACAATGCAGCCAAATGACTCCGGGATGAGAAGACGGGGGTAGCGGGCGGTGTGTCCGTATACATTGACGGCACGCGCATCGAGCCACGTTACGGCCGGACCAGAGTTGGGGGGGAAACGCACGCAGGATTTTGGAAACTCGTGAGGGGCGGAGAAAGGCTGCGAAACATTTAATATAACTGTTTTTAAATATTTATTTCGGTATGTCATAACTTCGTCTAATGGGGATTTTACATTACGGGTTTCAGACCTGGTTCTTGGTGTGCACCAGCTCACACGCGGTCTCGGCTGGGAGGCTGGGAGCAGGCACCAAGGGAGGAATGGGAAGCAGCAGATGGTCAGCCGGGAACGTACAAAGGAACGGTGCAGGTATATCGACTGGAGGGACATCGTCACTTGCGTGTTTATTCTGGGTTGAATCTCAATGGCATCCCTGTGTAGCGGTAGTGGACCGAGCAGATCGACGGGTTGCAACGAAAGACCATGCAACTGAGGCTCATGTGGTGGTAGCAGTGGCGGCGCAACCGGGGTAGAGACGAGAGGTACTTGGAACAGAGAGACAGCGCTATCCTCGTTTAAAGCAAAATATTTGCGCGGGGGAGAGACGACTCCCCTCTTCGGGAGCTACTGGGGAAGGGAGCGGGGAAATGGGTGACGTTCGGGTAAAAGGCGTTGATTGCGGCGTCAAATAGTGCGCTACAAATGGGCACCCTCGCTGCGAAGAGCAGAGAAATCGCGCGGTGTGGGGGATGGATGTATTGAAGGGCATGGCGGTTAGGGTGGATGGTGAGAATGGCGTCGTGGTCCGACAATTCGTCGTCGCTATCCTCGTAACAGATGACCGATCTCGAGGCGTCCGTCCAAGTGAGGCCACGGTGACGGCGTGTTTCCGTCGGCGTAGACAGCAAATGGAGGGTGCTTACGGGACCTGATGTGTCTCGTCATTCTCAATGTGCTGCTCCTCCAGGAGCTTTTCTTCTCTCCTCTCCTTCAAGTTCTCTTGCTCCCTTTTTTTGCCGTGCCCACGCTTTCGTCATCACGAGTACGCAACGGTGGAAAACTCAAAAACGACGGTGTGCGGGAATGTGCGGCCGAAAACGCGGTTGATGCGGGGAGCCAGTGCCAGTATGAACCAAGAGTGGGTGGGTGGTCGGGGAAAAAAAGGCAGGAAATCCACTCGCAGTAGGTGTGAGAAAAGTTGATGAGATGCTGCCAAGATGATGCTCTAGGAAGCAGAAGGCCTTGGGCCAAAGGGCACGTGGAGAAGAGCGAATCACAGTCCAATAACCAGATGGAGAGTGCCTAGAGCCTCTCAGGGGAGATGAGCCAGTGGGGCTCGCAGCGAGAGGGTGGAAGCGGAGGAAGAAAACCCAATGTATAGAACATCCGAACCTAATGTCACCAAAATATGCTAGCCGCTGCCAACCACGCCAGCCACTGCCAACTACACCACAACGGCGGCGTTTGTATAACGCCTCTCGAGTCTCGGCGCGTGTTAACACGCCAGAGCTACCCCGGACCATGTCATCCGCCCATAGCTCGATCGTATATTGCAAGTGAGAAGAGCTCTTCACGATCTCATGCCATAAAGTGCAGACCTTGGGAGGATCTATTTAGCCAGAACCTAGATGAACTTGAAGAAACAAAGATTCGGCTTACAGAACAGCATAACAGAAGGGTTTTCGCGTCAAGGAAACCGAGGATTTCTGAGAGAATCTCAGGGGGGATATGGCAGAGAGGGTGTGTATTCATGTCAGATAACTTCGTTTATGGACTCTTGGTCGGACTCTGGGATGAGATGGTGGTGGACGAAAGAGGCAGCCAAGTGTGTGACAGGCGTAACATCAAATTGGAACTTCGCTGTGTCCACATTGGGATAGCCCCTATTTGGTCTTTTGATGTGCCTCGGAATCATCCCTCAACTTCAAGGACATCGTATTGGAGGGCCATAGATTAAGAAGCTGCATCGACAACAAAGGATTAAAAATCTCCGATGGGTACTTTTAGGAGAGGACAGTGCCCATTGCACTCTGGCATCAAAAGTGCTACTAAGCTTGGACAACACTTAGCGCCACTTTCACCATTCCGAACTATTAAAACCTGGCGTTTCAACCAACTGAAACTCCCACTCTCCGATTGGGCGCCGGAAGCGATATTCGATCAAAATATCCGGCAGCGGCCACTGTTGCTCGTCGCAAGACGTGCACCCCGTTGACGGCAGGGATCGGTCTCCCCAAAGTAGGATGTGGACATCACAGAGGTGCGCCAGTGGGAGGAGCGCCTCGTTGAGTTCCGCTGCGAAATCGTCAGCGGGGAACAGCTCTTCCTCACGCCGCTCGTGGTCTGCTACCCGCACACGCTGATGCACCCTTAGACTGAGGTGCTCCAGCACAAGCAGCTCCGCGAAGCCCGCGCGGTACTGCATCTTTGGACGAAAAAGTCGCAGTCAGCGCCGAAGATATGGGGTGATGCATACATACCATCGGCTTACCAAGGCTGACGTCCAGATGCGTGAGGTTCGGGAATGCCGCGACAATGCAGGCAAATGACTCCGGAAGGAGAAGACGGGGGTATTGGGCGGTTTGTCCGTTTAGATGGACGGCACGCGCATCCAGCGACGTTACGGCCGAGCCAGAGTTGGGGGGGAAACGCACTGGAGTGAACGGGTCTGGTAAATTCAAGTTGGCGTACGGGTCGTTTTGGTTTTGTATATCGTCATCCCAATTGGCGGGGAAAAGTATGGATATATGGTGGACTCCCCGCGCGTGAGCCACTATGGCCGCGCAGTTTTTAACAGAACCGGTGAATGAGCGGAGGCGAGAGAGGAAGGCGGCATCTGCGTCTGCGGAGACACATATACCCTCGACATTGAGCTTTACATCCGTGAGTAGCGGGTTTCCACGCAACACAGACGAGAAATCCATGGCAGGGTCGTGGAGGTGGAATCCCGATGTATGCAAAGAGAATTCGAATGACGTGAGAGAGGAAAGGTGCAGCTGGTTCATGGCTGCTATCAAATCAGCGTCAACGTCCCAGAGCGGAATTTCTGATTCGTCTTCGCATTCCTCGTAGGCATTGAGCTTCAACTTCATGATGAGTGTATGCAGATTGGGCGACGATGTCGGCAGAGCCTCCAGTACTTGTCTGAGTGCGCCCCACGAAGGCCGCCATTCTTCGTATTCTGCGTGGCGATGAGCGAGACAAGTATTCGGAACAATTGAATCCTCACCATCCGCATAAAATGACAAAATGCAACTCAGCTTCTCGAGGTCTGGGACCCGGATAAACTGACAATAATCTTAGTTCAAGTTGAAAGTTATCACTGAGCGTCGTGGTACTCACATCGAAGCACGTTTCATGGCTACATTTCACCGACAGCTCCTTCAGATTGGGAAAATATCCTGGTGTAAGAAGGAGGTCGGCCAGCTCGTCGGCGCCTACTTCCGTGTCCCAGTTCAGCGCGCGCAGCTCCGCTCCACGTATGAGTCGACCGGATAAATCTGCATCCAAAGCTGAATTATCGACCAGGCTCCGCAGGGCGTCGAGACTTTGGGTCAGTTTAATCAATGTCCCAAAACTTGGGACGCAGAAGCTCCGAATCAGCTGTACTGGATGTGGCTCGAATTCGAGGGGGGAGTGCGACTCGCAGAGGGTCCTCACAAGGAGATGTGTTTGCATCCGGTTCAAAGGCGGATCGGTGGTCATGCTACTATAGAGTATTGCAGAAAATACGGAGTAGAATGCATGTGAGACGGTGGAAAGGCGCGCGATCGAACGACGGTCGGATAAAGCGGCCACCTGCGCCCATACTTCGGGTGGGATATCAAGGATCTGAGCCCAAATGAGTGGCGGATTCCCAGCGAGACTTGAGAGCGAGTCATTAGTACGCCATCTGCATTAGCAAGAGAAGAATCGGAATACTTGTGTGTGTCCGACGAAGGGTCTTGGACATGCATCTAAGAAATGATGAGCGGGCGGAAAGACGTAGTAGATAGCTTGAAAGGAGATCTCAGGAAAGGTAGGGGCTGTTCTGACTCATCAGCTCTCATCAGGATCGGTTCCGACGTTCTCATCGATCGCAATTTCATTTCCAACGGAAGCTATTTCGACAGAGTTTTGTGGTAGTAGGATTTTAAGACAGTTCGTACTCGATGGACTCGTAGTCGCCGTCGTATACATATATCAGCAAACGAACTCGCAAGGTCGTTCAAGCAGACGAGACCACCATCTCGTACCCGTTGACGGTAGAAATGCCACCCAAGCTTGGGGGTCCGGGACCAGGCTGCATGAAGGGGTTGAGTCCTATCTCGTAGTGACACGAGGGAGAAGCATGCACGCGCCGCTGCTCCTCAGAGGTCAGCGCCAAAAGCCCCGAGTAAAATGGCATTTGGGTGAACAGCAATGAAATGTCGTTGTGAAGCGAGATCTCGTTGTAGTCTGTCACCGCGAACGGAATCGCAAAAGCGTGCGCAGCGAGAACCACCGGCATCCATGACTGCGGGTACGTGGAGAGGCCCGCGTTACACGCGACCATGGCGTCGGGACGTTTGAGCCCGTCTCGCGCGAGGGCCGACTCATCCCAAAAGCTACCGCGCGGCCAAAGCGAGATGCGGATGCTTCCCCCACCGGATACCTTGGGTGCGGTGTATTTGAAAACTACAGGCTGTGCGGCGAGGCAGAGTGGGTCCTCTTTTGCTTTTTTGAGTATGTTGGCCACGCCGGGTCCAAACAAGACGAGGTTCAGATCGGTATTAGGGAGAAGAAGCGCGAGTTCGCCGAAGCTGGCTCTCATGAGCCAAGATAGGCAGGGAAGTCAAAGCCACTCACATAGGCAAGAAGTCCATCTCCTTTTCGATGCCCAACATGTGAACTGTGAGTTGGCGGCGGGTCTCCGACGAGGGCATCGGGATCACCCCGGCAATGGTGAGTAGTCTGTACACTGTCAGTGGCCAGTGCAGTAACAGAGCGGCGGGGGACTCGATGGGCAGACCCCGCCATTCATAGTAGCTGGCCCAGTTGTGCTCGAATGACGCCAGCTTTGGAGGTTTTCCACCGAAAGAAAAATCCAACCAAGGGATCTCTTTGTCTGATAATTTCCACCCGGGTCTCTCTGTCAAATGCTGTCGACCGAGTAAGAGAAACCCCGGGAGGTAGTCGTCTTTGGGTGCGCAGCACGGCTTTTCCGTCCACCAACCGAATTCCGCCCCGGTTCCGAGTAAGCTGCGCGAAGCGCGGAGAGTTTGGAAAGAGAACGTCCCATCTTTTTGAAGCCTGGCCCAAGGAAATTGCAGTGCGATTTCCCGCATCTGGGGTTCTGTATTGGGTAGTTTCTATATATTGCCATAATAAATTGAGCGTAAGCAATAGAGTATCGATATTAACCATCTGCGTGCGCACCTGGAAAACCTTGCACATTTCCCGATGTGACTGAGGCAGTGACTCCTTCCAATCTCGATTCTGACACTGGGACGCGATGAGAGATCAGTTACAAAAGGGATCGCAACAGTACCGAGGCATTGCAGTATCTTATGACCTTGCACCCGGAGCACAGAAGCTTCTCATAATTCAGTTACACGAAACATTGAAACTGGACTGAAAACTGACTGGGTTGCGAAGCACTTGGTCGCATGAACCACATGTGTGGAAGCGTATCTCGTCTTCGAAAATTCCTCTTTTGAATTTCTCGACGTTGGAAGCAATTTGTCGAGCGTGGAGCGGGGAATGCATGGTAAGACTTTGAGCCACTCTGTTCATGACTAAGTAATCACTGATACAGTTCCCACGGTTTCTGTTGTTTCGCAAGTTCAAGTTGAAAAACTCAAAGCTAACAGTTAGTGAAGCAAAAATTTCCTCCTCCAAGCTGAGACAATTCATGGGGTGCTTCATATAACTATTTGCCTCGTCGGTAAGTAGTATGTACACCATATATTTATTTATTGAGCTTGCGAGCGTCTAGTGACCTCATAATCTCGAACCGTCAGATACCTCCTGTTCAACGAGCATAGCCTCCCTCGCTCCGCGGTCACGAGAAAAACGATATTCCACCCGGTACGGAGGAAGCGATAGGTCATTATCACAGCACGGACAGCCAATAGAGTCGAGGTCATCGTCCGATGTCGCCCGCCTTCCAAGGAGGAGCATATGGACCGTAGTGAGCCGAGGCAAGAACGGAAGGAGCGTCTCATTTATTTTCGCAGCGTAATCTTTAGCAGGAAATATGACTGTGGGTGGTTTGTACTTGTGCGGCGTCCTGATGTATATCGAACGGCGAATGCGCAGATACTCGAGCTCACAGAGTGTGACCCAGCCGTCGCGGTATTGGCTCTGATCGGTCAGAGTTAGCGACGAGAGGCAGCGGAGAGACAATGAACATACGATCTTGAACTCCTCGCGGAGACAAATATCCAAATACGTGACGTTAGGAAATGCCGAAGCCAAACAGCCCAGCGACTGAGGGGACAGACCACCCACGAATTCCGGATACAGATAATTTTTAGAGGCATCGCGCACAGTTAAATGGCGGACCGTTGGGCCCAGATTATATGGAAACCGATTTGCCGTGAAAAGTTGTGCCTCGGAACCTGATCTCGATGGGTCAAATAAAATGACTAGCTGTTCGAGCTCTTGTGCGCGGACCGATACAGTAGCACACTGCTCGGGGGAACCCGCAAACGAGCAGAGGCGGGGTACATTCGTGACAGAGAAATTCGCTGGGATGCGCATCCCGCTGACATCTAACACAACGGTTCTCAGCGATGGATTCCCGAGCAGAAGAGGCATGAAGTTCGTGCGAGGCTTGCGGCGGGAGCGGAAACCGCACGACCGCACAGAGAGATCGAGTGAAATCAGGGAGGAAAGGCGCAACCGATTGATGGTTTGAAGCATTCCATTGTAGGCGTCCCAAGGAGGACTCGAAGGGTCTTCGGAATCGTAATCGTCACCGTACAGCATGAACTGGAACTTCAATGTCTGCAAGAGCGGCGATGATGACGGTAAGACTTGGAATGCTTTTCCCAGTGCATTAAATGCTGGCCGCCATATTTTGTACCCTGTACGTATGAGGTGCAAATTTCCGGACAAAGAAGGAAAAACTCACCCTCAGATAAAAACGTCCAAGAGCAGTCAAGTTTCTCGAGACCTGGTAGACCGACATACTATATTGCTGTCAGGACAACATAGTGGTGAAATGAAAGCACTGACATCGAAGTTTGTCTGGTCACTGAAGGCCCAAGAGACGGATAATTCCTTAAGATTCGGGAAATATCCTGGCGTGAGAAGGGTTTTCAACTCATCAGTCTCTGGCGAATTCCACTCCAACGTTCGCAGAGCTGCCCCACGGATAAGCTGCCCGGAAGTAACTTCGAACAGGTTCCGGAGCGCGTCACAGCACTGCTGTGAATCCCAGGCCATTGCAAAGGAGAAGCTCTTGACCACCTGTACTGGATGCGGTTTACGCCAGGATGTATGTGCCTCGCTGAGGGTTCTGATGAGAAGGTTCGATTGGGCAGGAGTCAATGGCGGTTTGGTTGTCGCCGTACTGTACAGCAGGGACGCAAATAGGGAGTGGAATGCACGCGAGGCGGCGCAGAGGCGCGCGATGACTTGGCGGCCGGAGACAGCGGCCACCTGCTCCCATATTTCGGGTGGGATTTCGAGAATCTGGCACGAGGCGTCTGACTCGTTATTTGGAACGCTGGGTGCCTCACGCATTAGACTAGAGAACATTGAAAAGAAATGCGAACACGGCACCTCTTCGTGTCAGACGACGATGGGTCTGCAGAATCTTGGCTGTTCTGTTGGGAAGTAATGAGCGTTTGAATAGTTCGGTCGAAGAGTTCGACATTTACCATCGGGTTCAGCGCGTGTGGGCCGAGGGAAAGAGACAGACGAAAATACGGGCGTAGGTGTACAGTAAATACCCTGTCTATTTCTGAGTCAAGTCGAGTCAAAGACAAAGTTAGGGGAATTTTAAATCCACTTTGTACCCGTTGATCGGTGTCGTTGATCCCCGCTCCATAAAAAATGGAATACCACAGCGTGTCGTGTAATCGCACGGGTTGGGGTAGCCATTTGTTCAAACAGTGACAAATCGATCTTATGGGCCCTACATTTGTGCCGCTAGTCGTAAAGGTAAATCGCAGGGGAAGGTGGGTTAAAGCTGGTTTCATGGTCACGCGGAACAGTAATCGTGCAGTCGTCGACGAGACAGCGGTACAGTTTCTCCTCGATCTTAATCCACTTGGGTGCGTCGGGGTCCAAGTCGGGAGCCGAGGCATGCGTGGCTGGAGCACCGTCGACCACTGCTTGAATAGATTCCGAAGGGTTCGCGTTCACGAGCCGACACCTTGGTTCGCGGGCCTTGTCCTTTCCTTTCCCATTCGTGGCGCGCTTGGGTGCCGCCGCTGTGGCCATGCCAGCGTTATTGCGCTGGCGCTTTGGGGCGCAGGCGGCATATTCGCTGTCGTCATCTTCCTCAGACTCGAGGAAATCGTCCTGGTGCACTTGAATCGACGCGTCGTTCTCGACCTCGTAGACGCGTAGTTCGTCCTCACACTCCTCGTCTTCGTCTAGTTCCCCATCCGCGTCGTCGTCCGTCTCATTATTTGCTCATTATAGTCGGGCGTTGCTGGGTGCACTGAAAGGGAATGACGAGTTGGTTTCCTCGAGCTCCCCTTTCCCTTTAATCTGGTGGTCGCAGTCCTCCTCGTCGTCTGTGCATAGGTCGATGGGTTCAATTGGCGACGCGACGCGTGCCACACGGGGCGGATGACGAAGCTTGTGTGCTGTCGTGCACAGCATTGCTGACCTCTGCGTCATTACGCAACAAATCACTTCACTTTCACTTATAGAAAAGATTTACCCGAGTGCGAGTATAAAAACAAAGTTGATCGAAGGATGGCTTGCGACAACCTCTCTCTATGCCTTCGCTTGAAGATCCAAGGCTGGTAGCTATCGGTCTTGGGCTACTCACACATTTGGTGTTCAAAACTACAGAACCTCGTCAGCCTCTTGTGTGGCTGCTCTTGCTCATTGGCGGCCCGGCAGCGCTTACTATCTCTGTAAACTATGCTTTCAGTTCGGTGACCACAGCCGTTCTGTCTGTCTTTAGCATTTATTTTGCCTCTCCTTACCTCGTTCGCACTGTACCGCTTGTCGCCATTCCATCCGCTGGCTCAGTACCCTGGTCCCATCTTGCACAAGCTGTCGAATTTTCAGATGGCCCGCGTTGCGTTGACCGGAAAGAGGCACTTGTACATCACTGAGCTGCACAAGAAGTACGGGTCTCATGTCCGCGTTGGTGCGTACCTGCGTGAATGCTTCATTATCTCGTATTAAATCCGCTAGGTCCGAATGTCCTTTCTGTTGTCCATGTCGACGCCATTGCTGCAACCCTTGGCACCAAGCCCGGAATGCCCAAGGGGGAGAGTAAGTGAATGATTTTCGCCATGCGTCCATCGGAGTTGACTTTTCAAAGTGTATCAGTCCCTCCAGCCACCGAATGAACCCACCAGTCTCATAGGGACGTTCGATATGGCCGAGCACGCCGAGAAGCGCAAATCCTGGTCGCAGGGATTTACTCCGGCGGCTTTGAAGGAGTACGACCCTATCATCCAGGGTCGGACGAACCAGCTTGTTCAGAGGCTCGAGCAGCAAGTTGGGAGCATTGATCTAGGGAAGTGGATAAGCTACTTTACGTAGGCATTTTGAATCCCCCCCCCCTTATTTCGTCCTCACCGCCCACCATTTTAGTTTTGATAAGTTTATGGGTGACATCGCGTGAGAAGTTCCACCTCTCAGCTGGCATTTCCTGATACTCTCGCAGGTTTGGTGGTGGGTTCGAGATGATACGCGAGGGCGACACGAAAAACCTGTGGCCCATCATCATCATGGCAATGAAGCGCGTTTTCCGTCTCGCCTCTCGTTCCTCTAATACTTCCTCTCCAGGGCCAGCAGCATTACGTTCGCTGTTCCATGGGTCAGGGGTCTCGCCTCCCTGCTCCCAATGGGTGACGATTACAAACGCATGCTCTCTTTCGCTGCGGAGCGCGTTGACATCCGACAGCGGCGCGGGCCCATCAGTAAAGACCTCTTTTACCACATCACGGACGAAGACTCGGTAACGGGGCGCAACATCACCCCGCCAGAAATCCCGCCGGATATCATGCTTGCTATCATTGCTGGATCTGATACGACGTCCTCTGTATTGGCGAACCTGTTCTACTCGCTCCTCAGGAATCCCGATGTCTACGCAAAGTTGAAAAAGGAGATCGATGACACCTTCGGTGCGGACGAGGATACTTTGGACGTTGCAAAGCTGCAGAATATGGTGTATCTGAATGCCTGCGTGTGAGGCTCCCACCGCTCGTTTGCCGCAGCAGCACATTGACTTCGCGCTTCAAAGTAATGAGGCGTTGAGACTTTTCCCCGCTGTCCCTACCTTCATCTGCCGCTCTCCAAAGGTCGGCGGAGGACCCGTACTCGTTGCTGGACGGTAAGATTGAGCGAAGGCTGCGGATGACTTTTAAATTGACACTCATCCATCCGAAGGGTTGTCCCCGAGGGCACTAATATTCTCCTCCCATTCTGGACGCTCCAACGCGATGCCAGATACTTCTCGATGCCTGATAAATTCTGGCCCGAACGGTGGATAGAGCGGACGTTCCACAATGAGAAGACAGACGGTTCCAACCCTACCTTCATTCATAACCAGGCAGCATTCTGTGTAAGTTGCGTTGGGTGCATGTACTCTTTGCTGACTCTTCTTCCTTCCTCCAGGCATTTCCCCAAGGATCACAACAATGTTCGGTATGTGTGGATACGACCCCTTGATTGAGCTCGAACTGCTTTTGATTGAGCTTTGACTGACGTGCGTATTCCATCAACAGGGCAAGGCTTTGGCGTATCGTGAGATGCGCGTGGTGGTCACGATGATCCTGAAGAAGTTTGATATCGCGTTTGAGGAGGGGTACAACCCTCAAGATTGGGAAGCGGGGTTGAGAGACGACACGGTCATTGTCAAGGATAAGTTGCCTGTGACTTTAACGGTTCGAGGGCATCGTGCTTGATTCAACTGTATCGGTGTACTTCATAGCTGAACTAACCTCTGATTTCCCTCTGGGCTCAAATCCTCCCCTAATGCTCTAAGGTATTCGTAGCACTGTTTTGGAGGCCAAAACTATGACCTGATTTTATTCGGGGCCAAATTGAGGCTACTAGATCATTTTTGTGTTTCGCAAAGGTGCTGTCGATAGTAGAAGCGGAATTGGAGGATCTGGGAGTTGGCGCTCTGTCATAAATGTTCTGATCCAACCTACCGGTTTTCCGCTTTCCATCGGATCGTTTTCCTGAAAATGGTCATTTTGTAGCTGCTCGCTCTCCATCAAATCGTTTTCGCGAAGATAGATCACAAAAATGACCATTTCGGAAAAACGATCCGATGGAAAGCGGAAAACCGGTAGGTTGGATCAGAACATTTATGAAAGAGCGCCAAGTCTCAACTGCGGAACGCAGAAAGTCAGTACATATGTGGGTTGGATCAGAACCGCCTTATTAATTATTTGTAACCGCAGTAGGAACCTTGCCAACATCAATGCTGGCATCTTGCCGCTGCTTGCGCGTCGTATGGCGGCATCCTACATTTGACGACCTCTGACGGCGAAGAACTTACGAGAGTTGGTTAGATTAAAATATATTTATACTGGGCGAGCTTGACCTCTTGCACTCACCCAGAAGTAGCAATGACTTCCACGCCAAAGACGTTCGACGCTTTCGTTCCCAGTAACTTGCTCGAGTTTTTTGATTTGGCTAAAATCCGACCCGATTATATTTCATTCGACGCTCTCCGTGCTGTTCCGCTGGACGACGCCCATGTAGCGGCTACCACGTACACGGAGAAACAGCTCCCAAATTCCGCCTTCGCGCATTCTGTCCGAACCTACTATTTTGCCCTCGCCATTCTACACAACGGCTTTCCCTCCGAAACCCCCGGGACTCCTCAGATCACCTTTGAAGAGCTCCAGAAGAGGCTCTACTATGCATGCGTTATGCACGATCTCGGTTGGACGACTCACCCCGGTCCCGACGGCGTTGACCACCCCGCTCATGCGATGTCGTTTGAGCTTTTCGGCGGAATCATGGCGTACGACTACTTGCACGTCGTTGATCCTGCTTTAGATGCGCACCAAGTCGGCGACATCGTCCAAAGCATCATGCTCCACACCACAGAGTATACCGCCGGTAAATCCTCGGCTGTCGCGACTCTCTTGGGACTCGGGGCATTGTTTGATGTCATTGGATACGATGCTTTTGGACCGGGGACATTCAATTATGTTCACCGCAAGACGGTACAGGAGATTGAGAAGGCGTTCCCGAGAGGAACATTCTTAAACGATGTGAATGATCTCGTCGGAAGCAAAGAGTTCGACGCGAAGCCGAACTGTATCATGGGTCATTTCCGAGGCGGGGTACGTGCGCCACACAGCTCGCTGGCTTACCTACTAATCGTCAATTGCAGCGCGAATTTCTGAAACAAGTTCGGGTTGAAGCCTTAGTCCCTGCTGATGAAATGATTGCCATTTAACCAACCACAAAGCCTTTCAACTTCGAGCCATACTTGTAGTGCCAATGAATGTGATGTTTTTAGCGCCCAAAGATTTTGTTGACCTCATGAAATTTGAACTTTGAGTTGAACCTGATGATGGAATACCTTCAACAATTAGTCATCTATGACCAGACAAAAGTTGAACCGACAGTCCCACCCGTTATCGGCGAATTTTGCAGAATTTCTCCCCGCATTTCGTTTCTCTCGGAACCAAATTGGGCACCTATTTCGCCAATGGTGTCTATAGGTTAAATTTTTGTAGTTCGTATCGCAGACATTCGAGCAGTTCGAGTTGGTGGAGTGCCAAGGAAGTGTCGAGATATTCACTCTCTCTCTATATGCGGTGCTATTAGTGACGATGGACTTGGGGAACGACGGAAGGAATGCGCATACGAACTTGTACTCCTCTGTGAGAATTTATGTGCGTCAGGTTCGAATACGCTGATACGAGGCAGTTGAGCGACTCAGGCGACATATTGCCCCCAAAGTGTGACGAATCGTCGTCGGTGGACCCGCCTACAGTCAAATGGCGGACCGTCGGGCTAAGATTAGGTGGAAACTGATCTGAGGCGTCCGTGTCCCAGTCTACGATGGAGAGCCTTTGCAGCTCTGGTGCGTGTGCAGATACGAGTGCATACCGCCTGGCGGAACCCGTGAAAGAGCTCGTATGGATCCTGCTCGGACGCGGGGGATATTTCGACCAATCCCAGAGCGCGTTGCGGTATCGACATGGATCCTTCGAAAAGGTTAGATCAGCTGCACTGGGTGTGGTCTAAGCGAGGACGTGTGCGCGTTGCTGACGGTTCTGATAAGGCCATTGGATCTTGTGTAATTCAGAGGAGGGCTGGTCGTCATGCTGTAGAGGAGGAGGGAAAATCTGGTGTAGCATGCCGGCGAGCAGGGATAAAGCGCCGAAGTGCTCCCATATTTCGACTAGAGGCAGTACCGTCCAAATATTCTGAGACCACAAGCTAGCCGCTTAATTATAATTTTAAGCCCCGTAATTTGCCAACCTGCTTTGAAAGCCTTGACGCTGCTGCTTTGGGAGATATGCGTAATTTATACGCCAGTGCTTGGGACCTGGGTACGACTCGGAGGCATTTAATTTCTCGAGACTAGCTGAGGCCGTAGTTATTGCTGGCGAATTTAAATTCATAGGTCTTCGTCGTCCGCAAAAGCGCGTTGGACGCGAACTGCACAGAGAGCTCAGAGGAGATGAAAATCAGAAAAGAAGAGACGCGATATTTGGTCGAGTTTGGCAACAACCTCACATTTTGCCCAAACTGGGTTTGCGGCTTTTGAGCGGCCATCGTTTGTCTTTCACCACGACGCGCCTGCACGACGGGCTTCAGGCGTCAAGGCATAAACAACCGGGTTACACTCCGGGAATACCTCAAAGAACTAGAAATTAGATCCATATGGTGAACCCCAGCCTTCTTTTTTCTTGGAAAAATACGCCAAGACTCACTCGATTTTCGGAGGCTATTGCTTGAGACGGACCGAGTGAAAGGAAGAGAACAATATACAGTACCGCGCGCCTGCCTTCGAGAATGAATCTCAAGCCCAGTGTCAATCGCAGCTTTGGGTTTTCCCGCCAGCCTTTTGAGCAAGTCGATCGAATTCGTGAAGATCCTCGGCGAGCAATTATGCATTAAATTATGTGTTTCCTATGGGTGGAGTAGTTTCAATCCGGGGACAACGCGTACCGGCGCGGAGGCGCGTCAGGGTTCTCCCGGGCCTTATCGCGCCGACCGAACCGACTTGCACATGCAAAGTCTCCGTGCATCATAATGGATTCGGCTACGGATCTCCTGCCCCCCTTTTTTGCGACATATCTCTTGGGGCGACCCTCTTTTTTTTCCTGCGCTCGACAACCCTCGATCACATTTGTGATCGGGAAGAGTCTCGCCGTGTACAATCTTCATCCGTACCGTACGTCTCCTTTTTCTTGCTTACTGTTCCCCCGCTCACTTCATGTCTGCTAAAAAAGGTGACTTTGGATGCAGAAATGGCCACGGCGGGTGCTAAGACGCCACCCATAGGTATTATGACCGGCCACAACTCGCCCCGCGGCGCGTCGGGCTCAAAGACGCCGCGGAAGGTGCAGTGGATGGACACGCATGAAGAAGGCCCAGAGGACTCCACCCACGCCTTGGACGAGCACGGCAAAGACGTGCGTTTCTTATCGTCTAACGCGTATTCACAGTAATTGACACGCCCGCCAGCCGAATGCATTTGAGAACCTTACGACGGCGCTCGAGCGCCATCAGTCCACGTCGCCTTCAGCTCCGCGTATACATTACTTCCCGCCGCGTCCCGCCACTTTGTCGCGCATCAACACCCATCACCCTCCGATTCTGCCCTCCGATCAGTCGGAGCATGGTCTCTCTACGGCCACTGCCTCATCCGATGGCGATCCCTCGGTACCTCCGTCTCCGACACACCAAGTCCCGGGCAATTATATCGGTCCGAACGAGGACGCGGGTCTTCCCGGCACGTCCGACCTCGAGGACTACTCCCGCCGCGCTGCCAGCAAAGTCGTGCGCTCCCACACGCGTAAGGGCTTCTTCAGCGGGCGGCTCAATCTCCGCAAGCACAAAGCGCGGGACGGCGGCAAGAGCAACAGCGACTACGCGCCCGTGGACAACCGAGCGGGCAGCGATGACGTCGAGCAGAATCTGTCGAACTCAGGGCCCATGAACCCTGCGCTCGGAGGTGGCGTGCTCTCCGCGCTGCTAACGCTCTACAACGACACGGGCGAGACGAACTCCGGCACGTCCACGCCCGGCATCGAGAAGTCGCCGTGGGTTACCCCGCCCCCGTCTGCGAAACAGTTGCTGCTGGTCGAGGAGGTGCCCCGCGCCGGTTCCTCCTCGCACTTGCGGCACGGATCGGCCTCGCCTTCTCCGCCCGAGGACCCCATAGGGCGGTCGCATGCGCGCACGGGCTCGCAGTCTTCCCTCGCGTCGAAGTTCCATATCTTGCCGCCGAAGCAGCCGCGCAATAGCGCGGGGGTGCTTGGAGCGCTCATTGCGAGTACGGGGAATATCAGTGGTGCGGCGGCGCCTGCGCCGAGTCAGCTCGCGCCGAATATCAAGCGGCCAGGGTACCACCTCTCGAGGTCAGTCCCCCTCTCCATATTATGTCCACTCGCTCTTGCCTCCATTCATTCATTCGTCCATCACGTCCCTTCATCCCTCCTTCGCGCATTTCCTCCTTGGTACTTGTTTCCAGGGGCTTCACTTTTTTCTCTTCCTACTCTCTTGCTCTCCATCTGCGTCATCGTCACTCGTAACTGACCTCCCGCCATGACAGGTACTCCGTCGAAGAATACGACGTCCCGCAGGTCGCCCCCAAGCCCGCAAGAGAGCGCCCCAAGAGCTTGCCGCCTCAAATGCCAGTCGCCAACGCGCAGCCGCAGCCACAGCCGTCGCCTAACCTCAAAGGGACGTCCACGATGTCCTCGGCGGCGGACACGCTCGCGAGCAAGCGCGGGTGGTCGGAGAAGCTGCGCGATCTCGAGCACGCGACGTTCGGCCATGGGGGCCGGAGCGGGCGGACGACACCTACGCAGACGCCGTCGTCGGCGACGGACAATGATGAGTGGATTGACGAGAAGTGGCTGAGGGAGCAAGAGCAGCGGAAGGAGAAGCGGCGCAAGAGGAAGAAGGCAGAGGTCTACGTATGCTTTCTCTGCCTTATCTTCCACCTGCATTTTTTTTGATACTTTATTCTTCGCAGATTACGCGGCACGTGGCGCAGATCATCCAGCGGCAGGAGTTCATCCTGAAGCTCGTGCGCGCGCTGATGATGTGCGTTGTTCCCTCTTTCTTTTCAATTGTGCTCAGAGCTGACCATTGAATTGAATTCGCAGGTTCGGAGGGCCGGCGCACCGGCTGCAGGCGCAGATCCAGGCAACGGGCCGTGTGCTGGACATACAGGTCAACTGCATGTACCTCCCGGACGTGGTCCTCATCAGCTTCGATGACACCGCGACGGGCACGAGCAACCTCAAGTTCATCCGCCAGGGCAGCGCGCTCAATCTCGGGAAGCTCAACGAGGTGTATGCGCTGTATTGGAATGTATGCCGCACATGTAGCTCTTATCTGAATCCATGCTAACCGAGAGTGATCTAGGTCATCCACGACGAGCAATCCGTGTCCGAGGCGGCGAGCGCGCTGGACGAGCTGATGCGCAAGAAGCAGGAGTACTCGTGGCAGCAGCTCATTGTGACCGGCGGGATGTGCTCCACATTCATCTGCTCTGTCGGCTTCAACGGCAGCTTCGTCGATTCATTGATTGTGTTCCCACTCGGCGCACTGCTCGTGGCGATTCAGCTCGTGAGCGTCCGGAACGAGCTGTACTCCAACGTCTTCGAGTACGTCTGTTCTTCTGTCTCCCGTCTATTTACAGTCACTGATGATGCGCGTTCCCACAGAATCACTGTTGCCACGCTGTTCAGCTTTCTCTCCGCCGCGCTCGCCTCGACCGGGGTGTTCTGCTACTCCGCCGTTGCCTCCAGCTCCGTTGTCCTCATTCTCCCAGTAAGCACCTCCCTCTCTTTCCGTCTACGCGGCGCTTACCTTACCACCGCAGGGCTTCATCGTGCTGTGCGGCTCCCTCGAGATCATGTCGCGCAACATCGTCTCGGGGTCCGTGCGCATGTGCTACGCCGTCGTGTACTCGCTCTTCCTCGGGTTCGGGCTGGCCATCGGCGCGGAGGCGTACGAGAAGATCACGTCGCGGACGATCGTCGGGAGCACGGACTTTGCGTGCCATGCTAGTCACCATCCGGAGGGGCCGTGGTGGCAGCGGACGCCGAGCTTGCGGTGGGGTAAGTGATGCGCTTGCCGCTTGCCGTCCTTGCTTCGACTGACCATTCTTTTCCCTTCATTTTCTCTACTTTATACAGCGTTCTTGACGGTGCCGATGTACTCGCTGTTCCTGAGCATGCGGAACCAGGCGCCGTGGCGGAATAGGGAGATGGTGCGTACCTCCATCGTGTGCCACTTCGTACTTATGGGCGCTGACTCTTCGCTGCAGTTCCTGATCATCGGTATCTCGTGCGTCGGGTGGGTGACAAACCATTTCACCAGCGTCAAGTTCCCGAATCAGAGCGACATCACCGCTGCTGTTGGGTGAGTCCGAGTCCTTCCCCATCTGCATCTGGGGCTCATCATTCCAATGTGTCGCAGGGCGTTTGCGGTGGGCTTCGTCGCGAACGTGTACGGGCGGTTTTTCTCCGGCAACGCTTTTGTTATTATGGTGCGTCTGCCTCCATCTCGCTCCTCCGCAAAACAGAGCTGACGCGGCGCGATGCATGGTGCAGATCACCGGCATCCTCTTCCAAGTGCCCTCCGGGCTAGGCAAGGGCGGGTTGCTAACCTACGCGTCGGAGAAGACCGCGGGCAGCTCGACGTCCTACCTCTCCGGCTTCCAGACGGCGCTGCAGCTCATCTCGGTCGCGATCGGGCTTACGGTCGGCCTGGGGATTTCGCTTGCGCTCGTGCACCCGATTCAGAGTCGGAGACGCGCGGGTGGGGTGTTCAGTCTTTGACTTGGAGCACCCCGGAAAACATTTGTATCGGTATTTTTCGGACACGGACCGTTACTTTATGATACACGGACGTTTGGACATGGTATTTTATGCCTTACTTATGAGCTTTGACTGTAGATCCACGGACTATGAAACATCACGTAGATTTAGATGAGCAGATAGATAGATAGATAGATAGATAGATTTTTACTTTAGAGATAGATAGGAAGAAGTATTACTGCAATTCACCTGTATTTTTACGATATTTCAATTGACTGGAACCTAGGACTGCTGAAGCAGGTCAAGACATTTTTTTTCAGGTACGAGTTGTTCATCCTTCGTCTGAGTGTCTCTGATCATGAGATAATATAGCACCGGATGCGTTTATTAAACCGAGACATTCAGTCCAGGAACAACTGGTATGCGTTCATTAAAGTGAGACATTCAATATATTGCTGTCGTCGAAACCTTAGCTATCCAGCAATATCCACTCAAACTTCCTTCAAGCAGTCGAAGCGACAAGTACAAGCACAGAATGGATAGAAGATTGCGATAGGTGTGTACAGATTGGGTATGTCGGAAAAAACCCTTTTGGGTTGTAACGGCTTGAGCAGGATTACCGGCTTGCAGGGGATTAAGATACATTATAATCCGCTGGCGGGGAAGCTTATAAGTCATCCCAAGCCGTCATCAGCCATCGTAGGGCACGTAATGTACTTACGGGCTTGCAAGGGATTCTGATGAATTACAATCACAGAAGCTCTTTTCCGACGATTTTTGGATCTTTTGGCTTTCCAAACTACTTGTTCGATTCCTCTTCTACCTGAGGATCTTGAAATCTCTTGAAACTATTATTTGCAACTTCCGCTAGCAGCCAACTTGAACCGGCGGCTCAAAGGTCTCCTAAATTTCAAAGTACTGCCTGGATTCAGACTAACAAAATCAAATTAGAAATGCCAGAAGTGGCCATACAAATTTGAAGTTGATGGACTCATTCACTCAACTCGGAACCCGCAGGCCTGCCAAAAGAGCGAACAATGGCAGCGATTGATGGGAACATTTGGCCGCAACGTGACGCTGAACGTCAATCAATGTCACATCTTCTCCTTGTCCTCTCCCTTCATCTTCTCCACCCCGCTTGGCCTTTCTGGTCTCGAAGCCATATTTGGTCTTTCACTGGGTCCATCCAAGTCCCTGGTCCTTGCATTTTGGTTTCCTCTAGAATCATTCTGATGTCACATTACACAAGTCATCGATGCCACCGTCAATGCCACCTCAAGTCGGTCTTCAAGTTCCTTGCATGGCCTCCAGAACCATTTGAAATTCTCGGGTGCCACCTGAAATGCCACCTCAAGTCGCTCTTCAAGTTCCTTGCAAGATATACTGGAAGCTCCCATCCTCAATTCCTGTTCTTTCCTTCGCACCGCCGCTCGCGTTCATGTTCTGCTGTCAAAGTCTTGTGCCAAGTTCTTGTGCCTCAAAAACCTCAAACTGAATGTCCTATAGCCTTCGTCTTGAGAGCTAGATCAGTCTGCCCTGGGTTCCGATGTCATGGCGATGCCATGGATGCCCGCCGAAGTGCGAGTGCTAGACACATCTGACGGTGCATGTCCTATTGTGTTCTCATTGAGCGGGCTGACATGTCTTGCAGGCGAACCATCTACTACATGCTACAGCAAGTCCACCAATCCGCTATCGGCTATCGCGATGCACAATGCATTCCCGCAGCCCGTCCCTGTTCCATTGCGTATCAGCTCCAATGGTCAACCAATGGTTGTTACCGGAGCTTGTGCAGCGGAACAATTATCATTACATCCCAGGATTGTATTCAGTAGCTACAGACCAATATTATTCCGCCTTTTCTATTTTTTCATCGCATGCGGCGGTATTATTATTATTATTATAATTATATCTGAACCTGCGCCCACCGCCAGGCCACCCTGGTTGTAAGTGGATAGAAGCCATCTTAATCCCATAATGGCATGCGAGTGCTTGTAAGCCATGGCGTGGCTTATGAGCGCATATATCAACTAGACCTACGTGTTATAAGCCAGGTCAAGGATTACCGGCTTATAACGGGTTGTGAGAGAATATGATCCGTTATATTTTGTTTGGGATTTTTCCGACATATAATATGACAGATGCGATAAAGATGATTAGACAAATCCACTGACGCCCGGGCTATTCAAGCCTTCTTAGCCCGCCGCCGCGGGGCCAGCTGTGCAAGAGCTTCTTTCTTCTTGGCCAACGACGCCTTGCAGGTGCGTTTCTGCAGGTCCAGATGTTTCCTCAACACCTCCCGGCGCCCACCCTTGAAGGTTTCCGGGCACCCGCGGGACAACGCACTCCTCCCTCCGGGGCCATGTTCTCATGGTCTAGCTTAAAGTGCCGTGAGACGCCATTCGCCGTACGAGTCGTCAGCGTGCAGCCGCCGGAGAGACAGAGGTACAGGTTCTCCCTGATCTCAATCCACTTGGAGTCCATGGCGGGAGCCGAGGCGCGCACGGCTGGTGCACCGTCGGCAGCTGCTTGAATAGACTCGGGAGGGTTCGTGTTCACGAGCCGACGCTTTGGCTCGCGCGCTTTGGCCTTCCCTTTCCCTTTTGTGGCGCGCTTGGGTGCCACCGCTGTGGGCTTGCCGGAGTTACTGTGCCGGCGCTTTGAAGCGGGGGCGGCGTAGTCGCTGTCGTCATCTTCCTCAGACTCGGGGAAATCGTTCTGGTCGTCGTCAGAGTCCGCCGCGTCCGCGAGGGAAAGGCGAGAAGGATCGATGAAGGAGGAAGGTGCAACAAGAGACGGTGTCTGTCCAACTTGTGCGCGCGCAGGGAGGGGGATGATCGGGCGCGGGAGGTGCGCGTGAATTGACGCGTTGTTCTCGGCGTCGACGCGTAGTTCGTCCTCGCCCTCCTCGTCTTCGTCCAGCTCCCCGTCCGCGTCGTCGTCCGTCTCAGTATAGTCGGGCCCGAAGTGCGCCTCGTGTTCTTTGTGGACATCTTCCCACTCGACGGGAGACTGGGAGGACCCTCTGCTCCATGACTCTGAGCCACCGTCAGCAAAAGTATCGAAGTCCCTTGTGCTGGCGGGTGACGGCGCCTCGGACGACAGCGGTGGGGATGGGGCACCGTTGCTGGGTGCACTGAAACGGAACGACGAGTCGGATTTTTCGAGCTCGCCTTTCCCTTTGATCTGCGCGTCGCAGTCCTCCTCGTCGTCTGTGCACAGGTCGATGGGTTCAGCTGGGGACGCGACGCGTGCCACACGGGGCAGCTCGCGTGGAACGAGAGGATGATGGACGGCCGTCCCTTTTTCAGTAGTGTGGGGATGGGCACGCGTCAGGACTGGCAAAGCGGGCTGCCTTTCCTTTTGCGGTGACAGGAAGCATATTGGCTCCTCTGGGATGATCCACGCGAGGCTCGCCATGGGGGCACCGAGGAGTTCATCGTAGGATGGGACCAATTTGTCGAAGTCTTCCGTCTATGGCAAGGTGGTGGTTGAGATGTGTGGCAGAGGTCAGAGAATGAAGCGTACGTACGAGGAAATCTTCGTCGTAGGTGTCGATTGTCGCGTCGTTCTGGACGCGCTGTGGGTGAGGCGAGTTGGTTATGGAGTAGAAGTAAGCGAAGGAGTCTGGAGAAGCGCCGTTGGACGCATCCTCGAATGTACTGGTGTAGTCAGCCAAAGAATATTTATCCATGAAGGACATGGTGGTGGTTGAGGGAAAGGTTGGTTGACGGTGCTTTGCACAGGCCGAAGTTAAATTTGTACCTCACTGAGCGCGACAAAGGAACAGCCATCATTGCGCTTTGGGCGATCCGGCCGTTTTTGGAACCAAAGCGCTAGTGAGGGTAAAACTCAGCGCCTTTGTGGCCATGAATAGCTTACATTGTGCTTCAAAGCGTCCTCGACTCACTGGCAGTAGTCCCCGTTATTCTCGAAATTTCGTGGCGCGAGCACAGGAGGTGGCGGTGTTGAACTTGCAACTGCTCTGCCTGATCGTGACCCAAACCTTACTTTCACCTGTCTTGATTTTTTTCTTTCTGGGTGCGCAGGGTGGGATTCGAGGTAGATCTGAGACTGGAAAGCCTCAGTAATGTCTCGATAACGAATACCCAGCCACCAACAAGCCACTGATTGTGCGCACATCCTAACAAGCTGCATGAGTTCACGGAAATATCGGCGGCCTCGACGTATCTAGTTCTCGAATGGTTTCAGGCCTGGTGTTGAGGCTAGTCGTCAAGGACGCAATATTCCTCAAGTGAAAATTCACAAAAAGTGAGCGCCACATTTTGATTAGTTTTCCGTGTGTCATATGTATGATTTATTGAACGCGTCGTTTCAGTGCGTAGATGGCAAATAAATTCGGGAGCCTACTAATTTTGGAGCAGTATCTGTACTGCCGGTATACAGTGGACAGGCAGCTATCGCATCAAAGAAAATATCCGTACAGACCAGCCGGCAGACTTCGATGCAGACGAAGAAGCTCAAGTGTTTTAAAACGTATATACGGTCATTTGGCAAGGCTCCTACACAGACATCAGCGCCATTGAACTCTGAATGTAAAAAGCACCGACATTATTCATTCCTAAGATTCGGTCCTGATCTATCAGGAATATATCGTACTCTTCGTCCAACGAGCGCAGCGTGCTTCTGTATGGCAATGATGTCACCACAGGGTCCTTGAAAATTCCGTCGAGGGGAAGTGCACTCGGGCCGAAATGCAGCTCAGTGGCGAACCGCGTCGATGATGAAGTGTCTGCCGCAGCTCCATCACGCCCGGGGATAATATTGAAGTCGAGGATTTGCACCGAATTACGGCCGGGGCTAGGGAGTGCCACACGCTCGCCGTGGACATGCCTTACAGAAATTCTTGTTAGGTGGTCGAGAGCTTATAGGTATACAACATACCAGTTCCAGATGTTCTCCTCCACAACCAGCATACGTGAGTTCTGAGGGCCCCACTGGTCCCAGGGCACAATCGTCGTTACCGTTTTTTTCTCCTGCGTATAATCCAAGACATACTGGTGAAGCGAGCGGTGATGCACTAATAGACGAAGCCAATGCAGGTTGCTGTAGCAAATCAAGATCATATAGATGCGACTCTCGTTCGATTTTGAAAATGGTGTCCCGGACATTGCTTTAGCACAGGACGGCCCCACCAAGATTTGCATTGTATCGATATATTCGTCAGGATCGAGTTCAGGGAGTTCAAGAGTTGCAACACGGGTCGGGTAATTGGTTTCCTCCCCGGTGAATGTGAAAATCTCGAACCGCCCGCCCTCCAACGGCTCCCCTTCGGGTACCTGGAGATTTGCATGGACTATCAAGTATGAGCGAGATGACAGGAAGCGAAAATCCTGCATCGAGTTTGAGCATGACACATCCTATTGACGGTTAAGAAAGAAAAAATGGTCATGAAACTCTGGACGCACGGCGATTGTGGTCCCCGCCCGCCAGTTGACTAGCAGAAGATCATACGAATGGGGAGAAAATATGCCGATGATGTCGTCCACGATTTGAAAGGAGTCCGTCATCCCTGGGTCGCTGGTCGGAAATGCCAAGTGCGGGTGGGCAGCGAGCGGATGAGGTTGCTGCGAAGACAAGGTGCGCAATTCCAGGTACGCGAGCCCCACGGGAGGCAGGAATAAAACGACGATTAAATCCTGGGATGGGTCGATCCTAAAATCTTCGGCGTCCTCGAAATCTAAGCCAACTGAATGAATACTTCTCGCATTCTCCGGTTCATCCATGAGGCGGGAGAGCGAGATGCTGATGAAATTCGGTCCCAGCGGCTGCTGTGCAAAAACACTACCGACAAGGTCGTATGGGCAGGAACCGAAGGCTTCAATTTGGACGACGGTCTTTGACGTCCATTCTAAGTTTCTCCATGCACGACGGTGGTCACGCAACGCCTTCAGCGCCTCGGCGCATGTGAACGGGCTCGAATCACCGCGGACCATGCCTTCTACCCATAGCTCAATTGTATATTGCAGTTCTGAAGCGCTTTTGACGATTTCGCGCCATAAAGTACAGACCTTGAAAGTATCTATTGAGCCAGGCAAGTCTAGGAACAAGGATTCGGATTCGGCTTACAGCGGAGCACACTAGAAGGGTTTTCGCGTCAAGAAAACCGAGGATGATCGAGAGAAGTTCCAGGGGAATATTGCTCAGACAAGGTGCATTCATGCCAGATGGCTTATGGAACTTCATTGCCGGCCGTCGTCGAGATGGTGATTGGGACTAGTCTCTTATAAACAGACGCTACAACAAAAAAGTGCTCGTACCTGTGCTTTGTTGTAGTCTGTCGATTCCCTTTGATCTTTGATCGGTACCCGACCTTGTTATGTAATCTTAAAATTTTCGGTTCTCAAAATCCCTTGTGCAACGCGGATTTCGATAAAATTCGTGGGTATTGACGTGTAGTAACCCAAAATCAATAACTTCTCCAGCCAAAGCTCAATGCCAGAGTAGAAGAGCAACGATGCCGAGATTTGATGGGTCGGCATCGGGCCGCTACCCGAAGAGGCGGCGAAGTGATTTGGGTGGAAATGGTTGAGGAATATATGTTGTAAGGGCTCCTTTTACTTTAGAATGATATTCTAACGCACTTTGCCTCTTGAATCTAGCGAGGGGAGTAGTTACAAGCGTAGAAGGGCCGTGGGAACAAATTCAAACTCCGCAGATTATGTAACAACCCTACCCTCCATACATCAGTGGCGCGGTAAACTACAGACTAGATTGGGACGAATGAGACGGTTTCGTAATATCCGATTTCGAACTCCGCTCAATTTCCGTATTGAGGTAGCCCCTATCCTGCAGACGAAAAATTAGTGACTGGCATAGCAGGTCAAGTTCAAAGTATTACAGGAATGGCTTGCTCCTATCTCGTCAGTCTGCAGACGAAGAATTCTTGACTGGCATAGCAGGTCAAGTTCAAAGTATTCCAGGTACGGCCTGTTCGTCCATCTTTAGTCTGTACAACATGCGAGGCACGAGCACCAAAATTGTTGTAGCGTCTGTCTATGAGAGACTAGAGTATCTCTGACCTTGAAAATTGATAGAATCAATGATAGGTTTTCATTCAACTGAGACACACTTGACAGATTACGGGACCAGTGAGATTGCCGAAAAACGGCGGGTAGGCGAACTCAAGCTCCTCTAGATGTTTCTCAGTGGTCTTGACGCGAAGCATAGGAGTCCACTTGGAACGGATATTGGTTGGTATTTTTGGCAGCCTCAGCGCTTAGAAGTTTCATCACAGCGGACGAGAATGCCTCTCGGTCAAGGTCACCTAAGCGGGGTACTCGCCTCTACGGTTCGTAGCAAGCAAAATGATGCACATTCGGAGAGGTGCTTCAAGCTCAACATCTGCTCTGAGCTCGATTGCTCTGGACTGACACCATAGCGCGCGAAATGCTGCAATACAAAAGATGGGTAGTTTTACATCGGACAGAACCTCAGTACAGATAACATATGTCGCAAAAGTCCGTTTTGAGTTATAAGCCAAGATAAGGGGATTCTGAACCTTATAGGCAAGCAGGCATGCTTATAAAGCCTTATAAAGGGTTATAAATACCTATATACGCTTATAACTCAAAAGGACCCCCCTCAGGCTGCATTCCAAATCCAATATTGGTGACATACACACAGGTTGAGTTGAGCCTAGTGTATAAGGCTCGAAATGCCCTTATCCTGACTTATAACCCAAAAGCGATTTTTGCGACATATGTCGCTTGGGTATCATCTTAAAGACAATTCAGCATCGTAAGGTTCTGGGGTTGGTTGAAACTTGACCATGGGTTTTGGATGGGCCACTGCAATGACTGGTCCAGGCAGTGGGATAATCACCCAGGGGACTCCGGCACAACCGACTGCGTTACAAGTAGCTCACGTCCTCAGTAAAAGTGTATCACTCGCTGGCAGTAGTCCCTGTTCTCGAAATTCTGGGCTGGGAGAACGCGAGATCAACAGGAGGTGGCGGTGCTGTATTTGCTTTGTTTCATTTGTTGAAGCGTCTGGCTAGGAGAGACTACCGAAACGCCACTTTCTCTCGGCGTTTCTTGCTGCGTTTTCTCGCCCGTGTGGATTAATCGTATTCCGCTCATGAAGTTTCTTCGTCTTCCTACTCGACAAAATTGATCAGCAACAATATCCCTCCGAGTGGGCATTGTATGACAATAACATTAGACAGAGTTGACGGACGGCAATTAAATAAAGTTGAACGCCCATGATACTACGAAAACTACATCCAAAAGTCCAACAAATGAGGGTCTACGAGCATATTTACTTGTCCCCTCTGGTTCATCCACAAATTCTCCAGAAACACTTAGTAGTGCAAGTGAGGGTCGCTGAGAGCCCGTTCGGTGCTGGTAGAGTTCACAGGAACAATTGGTCCGAAGCGTACGCCCTTCGAGAGTGCATCGAGCTGAAAAAGATGATTAGCGCGGAGTACTGTGATGAACGCGACGATGCACCACTTACACTACCAGGAAAATGCGACAGCAAACAATTGGGCTTTTCCGCGAATTCCCTGTCAAACAGGCTGAGCGCTTCACCGTGAAAATCCGCGCGCGGGTACGCGCGCTCGATCTCCGCGACGGTCTGAGGGTGCCAAAGGCGGGTGAAATTCACCCCCGGGAAAGCAGTCGCGTTGAATCCCCCGGCATCGAAGAACACGCCGAGCGCGAGGAGAAGCTGGTTCGCAGACGAGTTCCCGGACGCCCACTGCGAGGTGTGGAGGACGATGCTCTCCACAATGTCGCCGACCTGGAAGGCGTCGAGCGTAGGTGCCGCGGCATGCAGGTGCTCGTACACGATGAATGCGCCGTGGAGCTCGAAGGTCATCGCGTGCGCGGGGTGGGTGACAACCCCCGTGGCATTCGACCAGGCGAGGTCATGCAGCAAGGTGGTGTGGTACAGCCTCAGGGATAGCTCCTCGAACCCGATCTGCGCGATCCCAGGCGTACCCGAGGGGAAGCAAGTATACAGGAGCGCGAGCGCGAAGTAGAAGCAGCGGACGTGTGTAAACGTGGCGGGAGGCGTGAGCCTCTTCGAGTATGTGAAGGATGCCGCCTGCGCGGCGGGGTCGATTGGGACGGCCTGGAGGGTCGTGAACGGGATGTAGTCCGGTTGAAAGTTGGATAGAGCGAGGAAATCCGCGCCGTTGCTCGGAACATAGGCGTCGAATGTCTTTGGGAAAGTCATTTTTGTCTGTCTTTACAGTTTCTTGCCATGCAGTTTATATATGAGAGGGACGAAGCTCCATATATTCCATATCTCGATTCAGAACTGAGGTCCCCGAGCCGCTTGCTAATATTTTATCGTTTGGCCAGCATGACTGCATCAGTTTTGGTACAGTAATTGCCTGCACCAGGGCTCGGGATGTCGAAGCAAGACAGAGCCAGCGAATACGACGGCGGCAGTGATTCTACACCCACGTGGTTTCCAGAAGAAGACATAAGGATCTTGGTAAGTCGTTTACAAATGCGATGGCCGAACAAGTCGCCGGAGGTGTCATCAATTGGGACGGACGGCGGAGGAAAATCCAAACCTCTCCAGAAAAGACGGACTCAGAGACAGCACGTTGCGTGCTTGAGCGCGCACGAGATCTAGACACGAGCGTCTTGGTATTATTAAGTACCACCGTGTCATTGACTAAGGCAATGCCCGCGCAAGTGACCGCGGCCGGTACCCAAAGATGTGCAATCAATTAGGATGGACCGCATATGAACAGGAGAATCCAGTGACCTCGGGCTATTATTCCTAGGCAGACATGTAGACGGCGCTGAGCTGTTCTTGTCTGACCGGGCACAGGCCGACGTCACGTACCTCAGCGATTCTTTGGGGAAACTGAATACCTGATACGCAGTCCGCGGGATTTACATCCTCGGAGATCAAAAAGGTCCCAGTACTGAGTAAACGCAGCAGATCAACTAGATTCAATCCATCTTGTGCAGGAGGAAGCCACACGCTAGTCTCAGTGCCAGATGTCACGACACTGAGAGTCTGAAACTAGCCATTCGCCGGTTGCCATTTGGAGCCATCACAGGTGCTTGCAATGGTTGAGCACAAAATGCGTGGGCCCAGTAATCGTGCCAGAATAGGGATTGTATGTGGTAGGCCATTACACATCGAGACATCTTGTCAGAGATGATAGTGAGAAGAGAAATCAGTGGCAATGCAGTATGCATCAACAGCCCTTGATCCGCACTTCTAAGGACGAAGATTCGTCGACTTGGTTCAACCTCATTAAGGTTTCCCGGGGCTACTTATCGATAACGTGGCTTAATTGCATGCCAACAGCTCTCTTCCTGGTCCACCCCTCAAGTTTGAACCCGGGTCCGACTGCGAGTATTCGCCGACTTTTGCTCTCAGTTGTTTTATTTTCTTCGGTCGCTTACAGCTATTCGACTGACTCGTTGGAAAGATCTCTGAAAAGTCGCTTGACCAGTATTTGTGCGTATCACATACCTTGCACACCGCTAACAAGCAGTCTCATGTAACATTCCAGCACAAAGACCATATATTCTCACCGCTGGGGATCAATTCCGCCTCGTTTTATTTAACAGCTGATCTCAAGGAGCGTCTTTTACCTTTGTCGATCCGCGTACCATATGATGTATTGGACACGTCGTTTCAGTGCGTCGATGGCAAATAAGTTCGGGAGCCTACTAAGTTTGGATCAGTATCTGTATTGCCAGTGTACAGTGGACAGACAGGCTATCACATAGAAGAAAATATCCATACAGACCAGCCAGGACAACTTCAATGCAGACGGAGAAGCTCGAGCGCTTTAAAACGTGTATATGGTCATTTGCTCCTACATAGGCATCAGCGCCACTGAACATTGAATGTGAAAAGCACCGACAGAGTCATTAATTCCTAAGATTCGGTCCTGATCGATCAGGAATCCGTCGTACTCTTCGTCCAATGAGCGCAGCGTGCTGTTGTACGGCAGAGATGTCACCACGGTGTCCTTGAAAATGCTGTCGAGGCGAAGCGTACTCGGGCCTAAATGCAGCTCATTGGTGACCTCCGTCGACGATGGGGTGTCTGCCGCAGCTCCATCGCGCGCGGGGATAATATTGAAGTTGAGGATTTCCACCGAATTACGGTTGGGGCCAGGGCTCCGGAGTGCAACGCGCTCGCCGTGGACATGCCTTAAGGAGAAATTCATGTGAGGTGGTAGAATGTTCATATGTATACAACGGACCTGTTCCAGGTGTGCTCCCCGACCATCGTTCGCGAGTTCTGCGGGCCCCAGTGGTCCCAAGACACAATGGTTGCTGCCGTTCTCTTCTCTCACATGTGCTCCAAAACATACTTATAAAGCGAGCGGTGATGCACAAATAGGTTACACCAATGCGTGTCGTTGGGACACTGCAGGACCATGCCAACCCCGAAGATGTGGTTGTCGTTCGATTTTGAAAATGGTGTCCCGGACAATGGTCTGGCGCAGGACAGCCCAGCCAGGATTTGCATTGACTCGATATGTCCGCTAGGATCGAGTTCAGGGAGTTCGAGAGTTGCAACATGGGTCGGAGAATTGGTTCCCTCCCTGCCGAATGCGAAAATCTCGCTGTCCGCTCTCCAATGTCTCCCCTTCGGGTACCTGGAGATTTGCATGGACTACCAAGTATGAGCGAGATGACAGGAAGCGAAAATCCTGCATAGAGTTTGAGCATGACACTTTCTACTGGCGCTTAAGAAAGAACAAGTGGTAAAAATCTGAACGCACGACGATTGCAGTACCCGCCTGCCAGTTGACTAGCACAAGATAATACGAATGGAGAGAACACATGCCGATGATGTCCACAATCGGTCGGCGAGTTGTACGTCCGCATACCGTGCGCATAATGCTGCCCGCAGCATTGTACCCGTGAGCTTCACGGTGTATCCACGCTGGCCACCGCTGAGCAACAGTACTTGCGTCCTCATCCGGGTGCACACAAGTCTGCGGCACCGGTGAGCAGGAGCATTTGCGCAGACAGGCCCTTCAGGCCGATCCGGCGGTGAGTTCCAGTACGAGATAACCAGGCGGCGGAGCCCTCCCCTCCTCGCTCGCCCTCAACCCCTCCGCATCCTCCCCCTCCCCCGCCTCCTCCCACTCGCTCGCCAACGAATTCGCAAAAGCAGCAGCGGCTGCAGACCCGTCTGTTAAAGATGACGCTACCCTTAGCGTAGAAGGAACGCCCATCCTCACCCCAGAAACGGATGAGGAGCAGGCGACACCCTACCCGCACATCTTCGCCATCGGCGACGCGGCGGACGCGTTCGGCGCGCTGCGCGTGGGGCACAACACGTGGGCGCAGGGGGAGGTCGCGGAGCGGAATGTATTGAGGCTTATTGCGCGCTCTTCTTCCTCTTCCTCTACTTCTACCTCTATCGCAAGAAACGCGGGAGCATGGGCGGCGAGAAAAGGGACGGCGAGAAAAAGGAGACGGGCGAGGACTCGAAGGATGGGGATGAGAGGGACGATGAGGAAAAGGAGGGGGAGACGAGGAGCTGGAGACGTGCCCGGCTCGCTGGTGATCAGGGTGTCGCTTGGGCTTGTGAGTACTTCTTATTTCTCTTCCCCTCTTTGCCAGCTCTTCGCCCCTCCCTTCTATCTTCCGCCCGCCCTCTTCACCCCTCCCGCCCCTCCTCCTCCCCCCCTCTTCCTTCTTACTGTGATTCAATTAAAATCGCGCTAACACCCACGCTGCACAGCACAAAACAATCTACCAAGTCAATGGCACCGTCGGCGTCAGCTTCAGGAAAGAGAGGGAGGACTCTGAGGACCGGAACGCGAGGGCGATGTGGGCGGTGTTTGGGTGTCCTATCCGGGCGGGGGAGGAGGACAGGAGGGGATTTATCGGTAGAGATGGCGGAGGGGGTTAGAGGGGTGGAGGGCGAAGGAGGTGGAAAAGGTGTTTGTTCATAAGTTAAAGCTGGATATAGTTGGAGGACAATAGAAGACTACGAGATGGATACCCGAGCGGTACAAGTGTGCCTTGCTGCTCCCGTTATCCGGAAACTGAGACGGGCCTGCATTTGATCAATACTCACATCTGGCTCGTACTATCCACCCCGGTGCGTCGCTCCTTTCCTGCTGAGTAGCTTCAAGGCTCCTTCGTCGATAAAGGTCCACCGCGTCGCCCAGCGCTCCACATGTACACCAACCCCGCGCCTACGCGATGTCTTTCGCGGGGTGATCCACGCGTCTAAGGCTCCAACCATTTAGTTTTCGTTTGTGGACCCGGGCAAAACAAACGGAAACGGTATATAAACAGTTTTAAACCGTTTTAAACAGTTTATAAATATTTTTCAGGGCAGTTTGCTCTCACCTGTGTGAAGGGTCAAGTCAAGTAATTTGACCACTCTGAATATGCCTACAACAAGTTGATTTTCATCTGCTGACCCCGAAGTGTACCAAGATGTTCGTGAAAGCGGGATAAGGGCGGAATGCAGGTATGTCGTTGGCCGAGAAGGCCGAGCACTATTAAAATACGTAGTAATTTGGAAGGTCCTGCGTGTAGGTAGGCGGTTCTGTGCCCCGGGACTATACGTGGGTTTTGAACACACAAATTGACCAGGCTGGCACAAATTTATGCCTCAGAACACAATCTCCAAGACATGGTAAGTGATTGATTCTTGACAACCATTTAAACCGTTTACAAACGGTTTGTAAACTGTTTGCTACCCCGGGTAAACTAAATGGAAATTAAAACGGTTAAAACGGTTTGAAAACGTTTATAAACGGAAACGGTTGGAGCCTTACACGCGTCGGGAAGTACGCGCGGTGACAATCCGTGCGTGACAAGCCAAGTAGACGCAGAGGATCTGCGCGAGGAGCGGAAGATGGCTCGCGGGAAGGCCGCCACTACCGTTATGACGGCGAGTTGCTCGCTGGTGCTGTAGCGCGCTCTAGGGATGCCGACAAGCTCTCGCGCGATCGCGAGTATCCCGACCGTCTATAGGTTTCGCGTCACAACGACCTCCACGATCTCTCGATCGACGAGGGGCCGCTGAGGCGCACAGACACCATCGGGCGGAAAATCTATGCGCACGACAAGCCGGGAGCGGAAGATTTCTCATGCAGAAACGTCTCGACCATCGCGAGGACATCCGAGATGCCGGGGGTGCTATCGTGCCGTTCTTCTAGGTCCAGTTCTCGGCCTCGACACATTGCTTCGCTGCTACGTATCACAATGCAGAATGCACGGTTCCGAGACAGCACTGAACAGCTTACAATCGCAGAATTATGTACCTTTCTCGCCTCCAGGCGGATTTCGATATTGCTCCTCCGTTCTTCACGAACCAAAACTCAAACGGCACGACTGCGAGCTCATCTTGAGCGTCGATCTTTCTTTGATTTCTCGTTTCTCGTGGTGTTGTGTGGCGCCTGCGCGCTTAAAATACTAATGAAGCAGTGTCAGGCTGTGTAAGAAGGGTGAGGCGATATAATTGTAACTGAAAGGCAAACGACCTCGTTTTTGTCCCTTTCCATCCTTCCTCTCGCCGCCTGCCATCTATCCAATTCGTTTTGATTCATGTCAACCTCTGCGGGTCCAAGGCTTCCAGACGGACCAGACCCACTCATATTGCGTACCAGAACTACAGGGCTCAGCCATGCTCTTGCCCCGCCCCCGGGCCACAGAAAGAATACAGCACAAATAGAGGAGGTGCACATTGACATGGGAGACGACCAAGCACACGAATTGACGGATCTCTCTTCAACGGGGGAGTCGCTCATTGACACGGCGGGAGACGACCAGGCTCACGAATTGCTGAGTCTGTCTCCGGATCTAATGGCGCTTCACCAGCGTATTGCAGTGCTGGAGGCAACTATAAAGAACATGGAGCCGGTACTGGAGGCCATTATAAACAAGGAATCGGCGGCGACAATCACCCCATGGAGATTGCTCAACACCATGGTCGTTCTAGGAGTGGGTGCTGATGAGCGGGCAGTTTGTCCAGTGGTGAAATCAGCCAAGACGGGCTGATTTTGCGATTTTCTGAATATTTGCGAGAGTAGATTGAAACGCCGAGGAGTTCACGGACACGTGGTTGATGGGAACAGCGTGCACTGCTGTGTGGCGCGTTGGGATGAGACGTGTCGCAAGGGAACTGGGACGTGTAGGAAGGCAACTGAAACATGTTTCATCTGGACAATGGTTTCCAGGTGAACTGTAGCTGTTTGTAGTTTGCTGTGCAGTCAAAACAAACCGTAGGTATAAAAGCGCGATGTAACTTGGTAGACGGAACAGAATGAAACCCCCACTTTTGACCCCATCTCTTTAATTTTCCTTTCCTTTTCTTAGACTGGTGCTGCTGTTGACCAGAACCCTCGCCATTTATGGATCGACTGTTTGCATTTGATGCAGGCAGACCCGGCGTAGGAACGATCTGGATCACACTTTTGAGATTCTTCTTGTGTTTTGGGTTTTGGGTTTATCGGATTATGTTGGACGGTATGGATTGGGTTTTGGTTGGATTTGGATTTGAGTTTGGGATTTGGATTTGGTTGGACATGTTGGTGGAGTGGATTAGGAGCAGATACTGGAAGGAGAGCCGATGGCAATGGATTTGGAACAAGTATGACACACTCGGCGGCACGCTGGTCGTGCCGCCTTATCATCATTTATCATTTTCCCATGCCCTTATCCCGTCAATCGCCTGGATTGCAACATGCATATATTTTGTATGGAGCCCCGAACCCGCGCGCATCGGATTGATTGTATTTGGTGTTTTTGGATGGATTTCCATTTTCATCTGTACATTTGATTCTCGCGCTTCATCTGGAGCCCACCGCGAGGGGCTCATCCAGAATTTTGACGAAGAAAAGCCGGTGCAAGCATCATATTCACACATCTCACATACAACACACGCGTCGTTTGATTCTGCTGGCGGAGTCGACGGCAGAAAATATTTATTTATGGCTACGAACACACACGAGGTACAAGTCGACGACGACGCTCGGGTGGACGCCCGAAGAAAAACACAAACTGGATTGTTTCACATTCCGCGTCCTTGGGAAAAAGACGCGCCGACGTTGAACACCAACAACATTGATGATCTTGTCGATTTTCTGGAGCAGGTGGACACGATTATCGAACTCGGGAATGTTGGGAACGACCAGGAGCGGAAAGTGCTCTTGACAAGTTATCTGCCTGTCAACATGCGAAGCGTTTGGCGAGAACTGGAGACGTACAGCGGTGCGCACTCATACGCAGATTTTCGGAGAGAAATCTTGCGATTATACCCCGAGATTGAGGAACGCCGGTACGGATCGCTCGAGGGCTTGGAAGAACTCTGTAGAGAATTTGGTGGAGTTGGACACAAAGAAGAAGGACGGTTACGACACTTCGGGATTCGATTTCTTGCTTTGGTCAAGAGGTTGCAGTTGCCGTCTGCATTGGTCACGAATAGAGAAGCGTGTATCAAGTATTTGGGAACTCTGGATGGCCTTTTCGCGCGGCGCGTGCGCCGAGCTGCCGAAGAGCGAGAGATTGCTCGAGTAACACTGCAACAGCTGGGGATTGAGTTGGATAATGAGAGGGATAGCGAGTGTACTCACAGGAAGGACGACGTGATAGGACTGCGAGACCTTGTTGAGATCGCGGAGGCGATTTCGAGAACAAATGGGACGTACCTATTGAATGCAAGCGATGTTGACTTGGACATGGGTACGGGAAGCAAGAGAGCGGAGATTTTTGCCCGAGACTCGCTGGTATCGGAAGGTATTCAGGAAGACAATGGACGGCAAGAATCACCTCGCGTTGCGAAAAACGATTCATTCGAGGTTTTTGCACAGGAGCGCGGGTCGGAAACGTCAATTCTACATGAGGATAAGCGATCCGAGAAAGAGATGAGCGAGACAGCTGCAGAAATTAGACGACTTACGGAATTCATCCGGGACTCGGAGACATCACGTCGCGCGGATTTCGCAGAGTTGTTGGAGTGGTGTCGGGATGAATTTGGAGTGCTATGGGACGAGACGAGAGCGTTGAAGAATGGGCTCGGCAATGTTTTCAAGGAGTCGGAATTGATTCTCGAACGTTTGAAGGAGTCGGAAAACGCGTTCGATCACGAAAGAAATAGGGTCGAGGCTCTGTTTGAGAAATGTTTTAGCGAGCTTGAGGTGTTTCAGGGCGAACTACGCACCATTCAAGCACGACTGCGGCACTCATGGATGGGTGAGACCGTTTCAAAACAACCGCTGAACGAGGGCGAGGCCTTCTTGTTGAACTGGATGAGGGAAGAGACCAGGTTGAAGAGCGACGAGAAAGACGCGCCGATACGGGATAAGCGTGCATTCGCGCCGCTGTTGTCAAAGAAGCAAAAGAGGGCGTTGGAACGCGCGAAGAATGCACGCGAGAAAGAGGGAACAAGTCGTCCAAGAGGGTGCGGCAGAGCGAGCGCCAGGGATCCCGAGCCCGAGCATGATGAACAACAGCGCAACGTATTGCGGAACGACTTGAAGTCGTGAAGACACGAGATGTCGAGGGATCGTGCAAGGCAGTGGCGGGACATAGTTGTATAACAGCCTGTGTGCTGGAGACAGTGATGGGAAGGTCCGACAGGAATCCGGATTGACGGTTGCGGGGGACATGGTGGTCAGAACGAAGAGATGGAAAGTGGGAAACTTTCTGTCGACCATGGGAAGAATCGCCGGAGACGGCATCGTCTCGGAACAAACGATTGCCGCAGTCGTGCGGCCCGAGCTAGATTTCGGCATCGCATTGGAATTGGGATTTATCCTGCGACGGAATGGTGGATCGGGCGGATCGGACAGTTGGAGTGTTGTTGAGCCCAGAGTTGCAGCGGTCGTCGGCACCAGTGACGAACAGAGACGCATGCACGAGATATTTGAGGACGATGGATTCGTGTTCATTCGTCGTGTATGCAGAGCCGTGGAAGAGCGGGAAATTGCGCGAGTGTTGCTGCGACAACTCGGCATTGACGTGCAGACGGAGGATGAATCCACATGGCGAAGGGAGGATGCCATAGCGCTGCAAGACCTTGTTCAGATTACGGAGGCGATTGCGAGAACGGATGTCTCGTACCTTCAAAGTGATGGGATGGATAAAGCCCAGGGGGAGATCTCGGCTCGCAACCAGTTGTCAATGAATGGAATTCAGAAGGACGAGAAGCCAAGAGATTTGGCAAGGCCGCGCCGTGCCGTACAAAACGATGCTGTGGCGGCCTTTACACAAATTCCAGACGGAGGCGCAGTTGCACTCACCAAAGATCGCGCGTGCGTGACTGAAACATCTTTGGAAAAATCGAGCCGGACTGCTGGGAAAGAATTTAATGGCAACGAGTTGATGAAAGCTGCGCTTGCAGAGAATCAGCGCCTCCACGGCGTCGTGTAGAGACCGATCCGTTGGGTTATGACAGGAGACAGCCATGTTCGGAGACGAACTCGGTGGCATTCGTGATGAACTGCGGACCGTTCAGCGACAGCTGAAGGATATCAAGGAAGCTACAACGACAAGAGACGAGGAAATTTACCTCGAGATGGATACGCTCAGGCGTCGCATGCACGAAATCAAGGATTCGAGTTCACGAGACTGCTGGGATGTATTTGACAGCGGAGTAGACGATTTGGATGTTCTGCGCAAGGAGATATTTCATGAACTCGGCATGGTTCAAGACGAGCTATGCTCGATTCAGAGACAGTTAAAGGAAACGAGAGAGTCCGCGACAAGGAACCAAGAAATTTGCCTCCAGATGGATATGCTCGGGCGTCGCATACAGGAAAACAGGAACTCGAGGTTGGAGGACCTCCGGGATGGACAAGAAAATGTTGGTGCTCTGCATAAGGAAATGCGCAGCGAAATCGAGATGGTTCAGGATGAACTGCGCACCATTCAAAGACGACTAATGGCAGCCCTAAATCAACAACCGTGGGATTCAGGGCTGGCTGCGAGTTTCTTGCAGAATTGGTTGAGGCAGGAGACTCAAGTTGTGAAGAAGAATTCGGATGGGGACGGATCCACGCGCAAAAAGCGACCCTTCATGCCGCTTTTGACGAAGAAACAGAGGAAGGTGTTGGAGCGGGCTGAGATGGCGCTCCAGCAACCGCGCAGATTCCCGAACCGCAAGGATAGGCACGGAAAGCAGAGAGACATGGACGAATCAAAGGCGGGGACAAATACAACGCTGGAGGGCAGCCGTTTCGCCGAGAAGGAATGTTCTGAGGACTCAGAACTTTTGTGCTGCGATGTGGTTGACATTGCGCATGAAACACAGGCGGATTAGCCCAGAAGCTGAGGAGTGCAAGGAGAAGCATTCCCCCGGGCCCGAGTGACGGCTGCTGGAAGATGCGCGGGGGTCAGTGACACATTACGCAGGAGAAAAGATGGGAAGATGGGCATAGTCATGCCGGACGACCCAAACTTGGTGTTCATGATGTTGGATTTTGACTGCAATAGTGCCTGGAGGTGCACAGCTGACTGAGGACAGTCAGGATTTTTCAAAGAGGGAGATGATGAGCGGGCAGTTTGTCCAGTGGTGAAATCAGCCAAGACGGGCTGATTTTGCGATTTTCTGAATATTTGCGAGAGTAGATTGAAACGCCGAGGAGTTCACGGACACGTGGTTGATGGGAACAGCGTGCACTGCTGTGTGGCGCGTTGGGATGAGACGTGTCGCAAGGGAACTGGGACGTGTAGGAAGGCAACTGAAACATGTTTCATCTGGACAATGGTTTCCAGGTGAACTGTAGCTGTTTGTAGTTTGCTGTGCAGTCAAAACAAACCGTAGGTATAAAAGCGCGATGTAACTTGGTAGACGGAACAGAATGAAACCCCCACTTTTGACCCCATCTCTTTAATTTTCCTTTCCTTTTCTTAGACTGGTGCTGCTGTTGACCAGAACCCTCGCCATTTATGGATCGACTGTTTGCATTTGATGCAGGCAGACCCGGCGTAGGAACGATCTGGATCACACTTTTGAGATTCTTCTTGTGTTTTGGGTTTTGGGTTTATCGGATTATGTTGGACGGTATGGATTGGGTTTTGGTTGGATTTGGATTTGAGTTTGGGATTTGGATTTGGTTGGACATGTTGGTGGAGTGGATTAGGAGCAGATACTGGAAGGAGAGCCGATGGCAATGGATTTGGAACAAGTATGACACACTCGGCGGCACGCTGGTCGTGCCGCCTTATCATCATTTATCATTTTCCCATGCCCTTATCCCGTCAATCGCCTGGATTGCAACATGCATATATTTTGTATGGAGCCCCGAACCCGCGCGCATCGGATTGATTGTATTTGGTGTTTTTGGATGGATTTCCATTTTCATCTGTACATTTGATTCTCGCGCTTCAGTGCATACAAAGCCGTAACCACCTATGTCGGACAGACAACTGGGCCGACTACGGCAGACTGGATCATCGGTGTTGTGTGGGCGTTGATGTGCGTCTGCGTGTTCTGTTCTCCCAGTCTCACCCTGATATTGACCTCTGATATAACTGAAGTGCATACTGGGTCTCCTTCTTCGATGACCCGACGCCTGGCCAGTCAAATGGGTTCTTCACTCGCGATGTGTCCGGGCTGTCGGGAATCTTACTCCTGTGTCTTGTAAGTTGGGGATTGTCTTTATGTGAGTTCAATGCCACCAATATCCCTCCGGGATCTTAATCTGATCACTATTATCAAAAGCATTTATGAAAAGTGTATTCCTCCCAAATCTCGAAGGACTAGGATATATAGGGGCGTTGGTGGTTCTTCTTGTGTTTGGCATCCTAGCACCCCCCCTGTTCGTTTTACGCATTGTGGTGGTGAAGTGGTTGCCTGTATTGAGAAGACAGCTTTTCAAACTCCGACTCTCGCATTCTTCCCGTGCCTGGTTCGATGCCAGAGACTGGTACGGCCCAGAAAATATCGTGGGATTTTCGGTGCTCCTTCTCCTACACTTGATCGTTGTCAGCTCGTTCGGTGAGTGCCATGCTATTGTTAAAAACTTCAATGTTGACTGAACCGTGTAGACTTTCGCATAATACCACTGTTCCAGCCGGCGAACACTTCTGACGACTTTACTCTAAAAGTTTTAGCAACTGCAGTGATCGGGTGTTTATGGCTTATTTTCTTGTATATTGTTTTTGGTTTTATTCGGATGGTCTACGGGTTGATGACTCGGGGTCGATCACTACCCGGCCATGCCTAGCCACATGTGTAGAACCCAGTGTTTTATCGTTATGTTTTCAGAGCCAGTCAATTTTTGTTGGGAAAATGTCTAGATTCATCCTCGAGAGTTCGTGGGTAAACGCGGACCGTCCAGCTTATGATCCCACCAGGTTCATTTCTAAGTTGCACCCCGATAGACCCGGATCCGTAGATTGAGTCACCGCGGCGTGACGCGGACACCAACAGCTGGAGTTTCAAATACTCAGGTGCCGCTCGCTTGCCTCCCGCTTCTGTTCCTTAGCTGCGCACCCGAGACGGCCATGACATCCACGCCACCCAAAACCGTGGTCGTTCTGGGTGCGTCCTGCGGCGGTTCTCCTTTGTTTCTGACCGCGACACATCTAATCTTGAATTTTCGTATGCAGGCGCGCGCAGCACAAGTACTCGAGTAATTGCAGCAGAGCTCCCCGAGGGGAGGAGGCTTGTTGGAGATCGGAGTTCATATGTCTCTCTATCTTCTCTGACCGTCCCAGCACAAAAGGCACCAACCGGGCCAGGTTTTGAACCGGAAAACGCGCTCATCACTCCTCATGTATGAGTCACGTGGGCGCGATATGTCGTTTCAACTTCAACTTGGAATAGCTGTTGGGGCAAAGTTCACACTGGAGCTAGGATAATTAAAATCACTTGGGTATGCGGGTCCGCGAATCATTACACGCCTCTCCACATAATTGAAAAACTCTACGCGCCTAGACGCTTTTACGGCCATCTTTGAGCTCGAAGCTAATTTTTAAATATTTGATGAATAAACTCCAGCCTGGAGTGCGAGGAAGAATTTAGAGTGTCAACGCGTTACAGGCTGATAATTAGTTCCAATTTCGGGCCCTGTGGGTCCAGCTACATTTCTTGAAGTGCGAAAAGAGCCTTGCACGACTCTCTATCCACCTATGTCGAAATTTCGTGTCCATGTTTGCCAGTCATGTGGAACGACTCTATCGCTGGCAGTTGTGCGGTTCAAAATCGTCTAGGTGTGACCCAAAAAGAAAAATAACCCACGCAAGTGAATCACGGACTCTGGACATTATCTCACTTGAAGCCAAGAGTTCATTCACCAAACACCAGTCACAATTTTCGCATCTGGTTGAACTGCAGAATGACATTAAAAAAGAAAACAGTCAAAATAACTGACAGAGATTTGTGTCGGCCGTATATTTGGCGGTATACGTTGAAATTTTAGAAATTGCAGCTAAAATCTCTTCAGCAACATCGACCGACCAAACGTGATGGGGCGGCAACCAACCGCCAAACCAATTCTCTCGTCGGGAAAAATATCTTGCTTTATCCTCGAGAGTTCCTTGGGGTTGGGGAAATTTTGCGGACCGTGCAACTTTGCCAACCGGTGATTTCAATGATTTCACGAAGCTGAGAAAGTTCCCCATCAAACTTTTTGCTTCTTTTAGTCGTCTGGGTTCTACAGCGTGACGGGAAACTGGGTGCGTGAGCTCGGCTTGGATGGCTTCTAGAGGCGAGGGACGATGGTGTAAATATAAAGCCTGTATTATGCCGGGATACTTCCTCAAACCGGTGTTCCTAAGCGGGACCGTGCCGTGTAATACTACCTACCTACCTACCTACCAAGCAAGCAAAGTTGCCTGTGACCGTGACTGGGTGGCATCATCAAGGGCATCATTCACTAGTTCTAAGTCTTTATCACAGCAATACAACAGACTAGATCTTGATATCACCCAAAAGATATTGCTGTGAGAAAGACTGGTTCCAGACCCGTGCATCGACATGCGGCCCACGACCATTTCACGAGCCTTTCAATCCAGTCAAGTCAGAGTCCAGGCGGACCTATACCAAGTGAACCTCCCATTTATCCCGCTTTCACCTCGGAATTTCTACTGTGCGCAGCACAGCCGCGAGAAATCCATGGAACCCACGCCAATGAACCGTCAGTCCTAGTGCCCCAATTATCCGTTCTTTAAGAAAATGCCTCGCTGGTAGTGCAATTGCCCCATGCAGGTTGTTTTGCTCTCCTGTCTGATCCTCAAGATCATAAATTCTTTGTATTTAACATTATCCCACTGGGGATCGAACTTCGCCGTAGTTCTCTCGTTCAAAGCCAGCCTTCAGTCCCCATGCGCACTGGCGGACCTCGTTAATTGTCTTCTTTTATCACTGCAGCCTGCGTAACGTTACCAGAACGGAACCTTGACGGAACCAAATTATTTCATCTGACCTATCCCTACTTCAATCCGCAAGCATACACAGTTACACACATAAATGTGGCTGCATAATTTGCCTTTACAACCGGTGTTCGCTCATTTATCTGGTAGTCTCTGGTCCCGAAATATGCTTTATGCAACTGGTCGGCTTTTTCTGTCGTTCTGTAATACAGTCTGGACTGCGGTTGCTACACTGATCACTTTCTCCTGCCTGTTCCTGCACAGATTTCAAGAAACGGAGGCCCTCATTCGTCTCCTTGGCTATTTGAGGCTCCTTCGAACGTCTGAAGATATAAATGTTGATCTAGGGGATTCAAGAACCGCAACAAGCTACCCATCAGTGCGTCTGTTCATTCTCGTAACTGAGATCTCCAGGCCTGTCGACGAGATTGTGGAATGCATTATGATCCCCATCCCGATGTCACTGTTCCTCTCGATTTTCAAATTGTTTCACTCACTGTCTCAACTGAACTGAGACCTATTTTCTTCTCTGTATCATTGTATATTTGTATTTCGCCCGTACTTGGAATAATATTTGCCTGACCTCATCTTGTGGCCCGGGAGTTGCCAGAGCGAAGCGGCAGCATGTCTTGTATAGAGGTACTTATATGCGCTGCGTTCAGCCGCCTGATAGCCGAGCCGATGGCTAGCTTCGGCATGTCGTAACTTACCTCCAAATATGACGTACAGAGTCCTCATAGGTCGCGCGACGCGTACCACGCCCCAGGTCCCAAATTCCGAATTTAGGTATTGCGCAGCCTTGTATTATGCAAATGGCCCACTACCTTGACTGACCCGGTAGCTAGTCGTTGATAATATTTGTTAGGACGATTCTTGATGGAGCAGAGAGTCGAGACACCAGATTTCAACGTATCCGAGATCCCCGATTCTTATTCTAAGCCCGTCCTTACATAAATTTTATACATCAGCGGGTTTCGAATGGCCCCCAATCTGACCAAATTTCGAAGGAGACGGCAAAAATAGCAGCTTAGCAATACTGAACATCAGCGTTGGGTACTAACAAGAGTCAACATATGATAGCTGGCGATTATAAGCTGTTTCCAATCCTGTTCATGACTCAAGAGTCGATCATGAGGCGGAGTCAACCGAACATTGGCGAAATTCAAAATTCATGGTTGTCCGTGACTCCGTGGCTAAAACACCGGTCGTAACTGCTACAGTATGTACTATCATCATTTTTATAAAATCCGAAGCCTTTTCAAACTCCGCTTAACTTATTTATATCCGCGGTTATTCCGGGTCTGCACCGTTGATCGTTTCACCAAACGACTTTCCGGACCGGCCGTGTAATGATACCTACCTACCTACCTACCAAGTCCGTCCTGCCATTTTCTGCCGTGCCTGGCCTGGCCGTCAAATAAACTTGAACGTATGAATGAGCCGCAGATTCTACCTTCACCTTTTGTCTGACGGGGAGTAGAGTTCTCGGGAGTCGGGACTTATTGTCAAGTCTATATAATTCTCAGCCTAGCCCGTGCGGCGATCAAAGGCAGTGCCAAGTTCTTGATGGAGACGGTGGCGTGGGAACGTTATCTCTCCGCACACCCGGGCTTCGCGTCTTTCTTGACTGTTTCACCACCAATTCCTCACCCATGCACAAATTCTGGGGTTCGTTCTCATCGTATTATCCTGTGGAATAAGATAGGCCTATAATCTACACCAGAACTGTTCCCTATCGTCTCCTGGAACCTCGCAGAAGACATTGATGTGATTTCCAGCGGTAGTGTGACCACCTCTATAGCGAACCACCCGTGTACGCTATAGCCCTAGAACTTTGTTTTGTATTTGAGATACACAATACTGTCCCCTCCCCTGGCAATGGGTTTTCAGCGGCTCGATTTCCTGGTCACGGCGGGGTACATGTCAAACCCCACGGATTTCATAAGTGCGTATAGACGGACTTTTTTGGAGGGGTTATTGGTGTGTGGAGGCCGTACTATCCTGATAATTATATTCCAATACATCATTTGTAGCCATGCGTACCTTTTTTTCCACCAAACATTGTGTCTGTGCTTCGTAGAGTGCCCCATTCAATCCACTCCCCAATTTCACCCATCATCCTTGGCTTCAAGGTAAATGCTTACGGTGCTGAAATATCTTGGATTCACATTTTGGGTATATATAATGGTGGGCTCATATCACTTTGTTAATTTGAGATACTTCGGAGTGGCCAGTACGAGTCCAAACCAGCGATTTAAGCCAGTGGCCCGCTGCCCCGTTTTTGCCATTTTGGGAAAGTGCCAGAAGAAAATTTGGCAGGCCCGGAAACCATCATGTAAATTCGCGAAAAATATATCCACTCACTCATAGGATCCTTACCTTCCTTCAAGTGCCCATGTATCTGTATCCACGCCATTTTATCCGTCCTCATGAGGTCAAAACCGCTAAGGTGGCCCAGTACCCGGTCGCTGATAATATTGTTAGATCAAGGAGGACAGAGCGAGGAAAATGTATACAGCATGACGCCTCCGATGGGGCTCTAACTTCAATTGCCTCCAACATATGTACCATGAGATCAACATGTATCGAAATATTAACGTGGCTTTCACGGTTCCTGGCTTGAGATTTCAAGCTCCGCCTTTAACCTGGGAACCGCCTGGACAATGTTTATCGCCTTCATCTTTTCATACCCTGATTGAGCTCTTCTACTTATCGTGTCTAAAGCCAAATATTAATCTGACATGTAACCTGCAAATTTCGTTTTCAGTCCAAAGTTTGTTGGCCCTCACCTTTCCAATAATACTGGTATTTATTCAACTCGAATGTCCCAGGTCGCTCTGCCCCAAAAAAATAACCGTGGTGAAAGTTCAGAAGGATGTAATCTTGTGTTCGGTCTTAGATGGGAGCAGTATACATCTCACACGCTTCCCAATACAGTCCGCAGCAAATATTTCAACCATGCCTTCATCTGATCTCCGTGGTCCTGCTTTGGCCCTTGGAATCCTTTGGAATTCACTGGATGAACTTCAATGAAACATCTAGAGACAAGAAACAGACTTGACACTGCGGTGGAGCCGACCACGGCGTTTCACGGCTTTTCAATTGGGCCAAAATGTGGAGGGGGAGCTGCGGATGGTCCACCGCGCTCCATTTTGACCTTTGTCTATGGACATAACATCTTTTCTTGTATAGATTTTGCGATTTCTGATTTGTACCACAGAATCGTACGACTTGCGCAGTCAACGCTCGTCAGCTTCTGTCCCGCTTCGACACGCCCCAATGGCTAGCGCGGCTTCCCACTCTTTGCGAGAAGGATCTTCAAGGAGAAGAAGCAGCCTGCACCAAGCGCTTACGCCATAGATCTGCATACCTCCTATCAATTCGTGTGGATGTATTCCAGCTAGACACCAGTGAACGAATTCCTTGGACGAAAGTCATCTTTGGTTATATAACCAGTTAAGTACTGTCCAAGACGAATGACTCCAGCGTCAACCCAAACCTTCTTGTCAACCGCTTGCCAAACCGGCGGGCTTACCAGAATCTCATCGTTGATTCCGGATGCAGCTCATGAACTAGATAGAGGTTGATGAACAAACATTGTCCACAGATATGAAGCATGCAGATACTCACCCATTACACTCTTGGGTCCATCGGGGTGACTGAACGTCCATACCGACCCCCGCATTTTTGCAGCTCGAAGCCAAACTGAACGAAGGCGGTTTGGATCTATATAAAAATCAATAAAGGCTGAAGTTGCCGAAGGTGGGAGACACATCTTTCCACGGCACAGAGCTTTGTTGCAATGCGACTTCCTCGCTGCGCCAGGAGTCAGTGAGCTATCATGCAGGTTGATACCCACTCCTTCGCTGCGTTAAACAGGGTTGACAATACCTTGTATACTTTCGTCGATACCGAAGTTGGTGCAGCAACCACTACATTTTCGGCAGGCTTCTGAAGACCCACGCTTCAGTCGGAGGCGAGACCTCCCCGCACGTCTTTGTCTTGATCAGCCGCGGGCGTCGGTTTTTCTCTCACCTGCTGCACCTTCGGCGCGACTGCACCGAGTCAGCGTAGAACACCAGTAACAATAATGGAACCTACCGAGCCCAGTCCAGTCCATCGACGTAACGATGAATGGCGCGACAACTTGTTTCCCGAGTGCAAATAGAACCTTCCCCCAACCAGCACGCGGTCGGCAGTCTTCCAAAATGCTGTGAATGCCTTATCCACGTCTTGGCATTTACCCGCCCACGCGGCGTCGCGCGGTCCTTTCGGGTAGGTAAAATTCGATACGGGAAATGCCCTGGCTGCGAGCTGAGGTTGCGGGCCTAGCCCAGAGAGGTGGGCTGAAGTAGCGGCTCCCACTTCTGCAGCCGCTGCTGGACTCGGGCCTCGAGGAGCTCATCCCTGCGCTCAACGGCCGGGCGGTGCTACGCAAGAATAGATTTACAGTCGTTGACGATGCCCCACCGCGAAAGTAAACTCGCAATGAGCGCCGAAATACGGCGGTGTTTGGCGGGGTCCTGCGTGGTGCGGTCCAGGTGATCGAAGACACGGCCTAGCTGCCAGAAATGTGTCTGGTCCTCCTGGAGTAGGATCATCATGAAGGTGTAGGGCTTGTCTCCTGGCCTCCTCGCGAACGCCATCTTGTGCTTGGCGAATGCGGCATCCAAGACCATCGAACTCACCGCTATACACCACAGCAGAGGAGCACATCGTCTGGTGGTGTGTCCTGCTGATGCGATCCTCGAGCAAGCCTAGGACCGGATGCAATCTTCGGAGCGCGTCTTCGTACTCTTGCGGGAGGTCGTGCGCGCGTGCTGGACCGTGAGGAAATCTTGCCTGCACAACGCGAAAGTTGTCGATGAGCTCCTTCGCGACATGATAGAACTGGGAAGTATGAGACACTTGTCCCTCCTCATCGAGGGCGGAATACCGACCGCAAGGAACGAATACGCGTCTGTAAGCATTGGCGATATGGCTCGGCCCTGGACGAGGGATGGTTGCACTCCGCCAAGAACAGTTTCAATGCGGTGGTCATAATAAGACTGAATCGTCTCCGCAAAGTACATGGGATCAGTGCGAAGATCTGTGAGATGCTGCGCAGCGAGCTCATACTGGGACTGCATCTGAAGTTCAATATCCTCGGTGGAAAAGATAGGCGGGGGCCGTAAGGTCTCAGGGCATTTAGACGCTCACTATGACTGTCACTGGAACACCGTATTTAACAACGGTATAACAGGTCGCCGAAGGCCACCATGGCACAGCTCAAGCCATGATATCATTAGACTCCGCCCGCTACGACACCGAAACCAAGCGAAGTCGCACTGAGAGAAGGTACGTGTGAACAAGACAGGGGGGTGCATACCGTCTTACCGTCTTACCAAGTGAACTCGGAGGGGAAATTATGTGCCCGGGCGTGCAGAAGGCCGAGAACTGTTCTGAGGTTAAAATATCAATATCGCAGGCCCAATTGCTTCGCTTACACTGTGTGCCGTTATTAATAGAGAGACCCACCAGATTCACATACGGCAATAGGAAGGCATTCTTTTTCTCGCGCCTCGCATTTTCAACGCTATCCAAAGCTGAGCTTTCCGGCGCGTGCTCCTTTGGGAGCCCGGATCGATCGCTGCAAGGACTTGTTTTCTCTTTGCTGCGGTTCTCTGCAAAGCGGTACCGATCAACATAAGCATTATGAGACCGGAAAAGATTGCCTTTATCCGGCGCTTCTGTATATAATCATTTCCTCGTGTGCAAGGACAGTTGCGTTGACATGGCCCCAGGAGCAAGCCCAGGAGGCAAAAAGGTCTGGGTGGATACTGTTGGCTTTTTGACGTGTGTCTGGTGGTTCTAATACCCCTTGGGGACGCATGTGCGGAGGCACAGAGTTCAACCATCAAACTGAAAGTCCTTCGAGTCCAAACTTAAGCATATCAATAAGCAGAGGAAAAGAAACTAACAAGGATTCCCCTGGTAACGTGGAAGAAAGAAGACAGGGCCATCAGCAAAACCTGATTTTTCCTGTAGTGCTATGTAGTACTCTGTAGCCCTCCATAGTTGAGTATACACTATGTAGTGCTATGGAGTGCTACAGAGATATGGACCTGCACTACAAGAGCCTCAGGGTTTGCTGATGAGCTTTGGTCCGGCTTGTCTGCACCACGCCATCACAGCATGCGCACACATCCGCAAGCAATAATGCACAAGCAATATGAAAAGTTGAAAATTTTATCTCTCGCAATTCATAATTCATCCGCGCGCCCTGCTCTCTTGATTTGAGTAGCATTGGGAGAAATACTCATTTCGAAGCCGTCTTGAAGTATGAATTTTGAAGTTGTGAAAGGTGATTACAGTAAAGAGTGGACGCAGGGAAGAAGAAAGCCAGAATGGACCCCCCACAACACAATGGGAAATAAATTTTGTAAGCAGGACCCTTTAGATCATGGTCACAGCCGCCGCAGAGACCAACAGCGAGAGCAGCATGGGTATGGTAAGTCTTCTTCCCGCGCTCTTGCCAGATGGCCCAGATCCGGGTGGGCCAGAGCCGGAAGGCGCGGACGTCCCGCCTGGGCCCGACGCAGAGGACGTTGAATTAGGGGGACACGGCTTGTAAGAGGCGTCTACGATGAACACCTCGTCCGAATACACGACGAAGGGCCCCGGATTGTGCGGATCGGGACTCGTAAAGTTGGTTCGCATCTGGAGAAGATATTTGGGTTATGAATGATCGTGCGTATGAGTAAAATTTAGGCTGGCCTTCCAAGATCCGGGGTCAAGCGTAATGTGGCTGATGTCGTAGATAAGCGAGAGCTCACCGCTGATACGGGAGATCTAGAGCAAATGTAAGTTCAACTTAGATACCCGTGATCCTATGTACTCACGATCGTCTGCACGCCAGCACTGAAGCCGGTCTGGGTATTCACCATCTCCATAGTTTGGTTCATGTTCTCTGCCTGCACAAATGAAGGAACCAACCAGAAAAAGAACATGCAACGTACATCAAACGTAACGTCAACTTTCGTCAGTGTCCCTATGATCGCCCCATCGGCCTCGGTTGGAACGATTAGGCTCCCGCCTACAGGGCTGGTGATCCGCAGTGGGGTATATCCGGGGTCCGTGAGGCTACGCACAGGTGCCCACGTTATAGGGTGGCACGGATCGAGAGTGATGCCAGTGAAATTGATTGTATTCGAAAGGGCTGTTGTTGTGCCAATCTGCGTGGCGCCGTTCCAAATTGTGCCGTTCATGCGGACGTGGTATAATCCGGCTGGCATCTATATAATTTTTGAACACCAGATGAAAGAATCAGAGCGTAGGCGCACTGCAGCATGAAAGTCGTAACTGAAGCCCCCTTGGTTCGAATTCGCCGTAGAAAGGCCAACAACTACTGAGAGTTAGAAAGGGTTGTTGTGAAACATTGTCGTTGATTCTAACCGACGATATCTTGGACATCCTGGCCTTTATCTAGGGACAATATCAGGTATCAGGCCAGAGATTGAGTGTGGGTGTACCCTCTGCTGGCCCGGCCATCAGTTCAACCGTTGCGTTGTTTAGCAGTACAGGATCGATGCGACGTAAGTCGAGAGGGACGTAATTCAGGGAATCACTTATCATGGTTCGTTTCTCCGTTCCACGTATAGGTGAATTGTGCAGGACCATCATTAAATAATGCGGTTCCGCTGAGACTCCCAATGGTATCATCTCCTTGGGCGAAGGCGTATCCTGGCAAAATAAACACGATAACGAGTGTCAGTCTCATTTTCTAGAGATGGAAATGACAAAGAAGGGGCGGGGAAATGAGGATAAAGACTACACATAAGCCTTTTTCACCCAACAAGAGACGCCCGGGGTAATTAAAATGCTGTATATCTGGGACGAGAAGTTCTGAGACAGATGGAAACAGTCAGTCACCGATTAGACAGCTGTTGTATTGAAGTCTGGGGGAATAAGCGCCCACCTATTGGTTCTCGACAAAACAGGTTTTCTACCCCCAGACGGATCGAGGTTAAGCAGTCCAAGTCAAACACCACACTCCTGAAATGCACAAGGTTGCTGGCCAATCGAAGAAATTTTGTAGCCCCGAATTTCTGCATTTCCGGCGTTTGAAGAAGCCGTATTTTTAGGGCCAGGACCGAGGCCATCGAAGCGCGATTTTTATCAGGGTAAGAGGACTGGTGGCATCCATCCATTCATGAAACCACTTAGAAGCTCTATTTTTATGCATAATGGAATAAGTCCACCGTGAGGAGAGGTGATTAATATTGAGTTACCAAATTCTGGTCAGCGGTCGCTGTGTGGATTCCAGGAAGACTGCAGTCACCAAGAGAGGCCTCCAAAGTCTGATTAGATATTTGAATCGACCAGAATTGGGTCAAAAATGGCACGGGAAGCATAGGTCGCCCAGCGGAGGACGATTTTATCGAGGCTGAAAATAACCTGTCCGAAAATAAATCGTGTTTGTGACGTGCTGTTCTCGAGAATAAAGATGCTTGTCAGGGCAAAAGAGAAGCGACAGATGCATCTTCCCGCTCAAGCGCCAACCTACTATAGCTCTAAATGTGTAATCAGGAGGCACTCGAAGGTTAGTCATCGGTTCTGTCAAAATATACGCCGTTTTGCGACAATGATATATCAGCTCTCCAAATACAGGCACGAAGATCTTCACGGTCATATTCCTAGGACTGTCCACCGTCCCAGTCTTTATGGGTGTGACGGGTGCGGTCAACTGCATGCCTCGTCCGTCGAGCCTTTTGGCCGACAAGATTTGTGGGACGGGGACAGGCGGCCATTAACGCGTAGACGGGCTGGATACGCGGTATCCACTTCCTTCTTCTCTACCACCACGTTGCAATGTTGTCGCAAAGCCACCGGTACCCTTGTCTCCGCCCCTTGGGATAAATCACCCTCCTTGCGCCCAGTTCCCGACGTTTCCAATACATCCCTCCCACGCCGACGCTATGGTTGTTAGTGCCTTGTTTGCGACGTTGGCTGAATATTCGAGGTCCACGCGCAAGTTGTTGGCTACCCCGTGAGTTTAGCTGGCCGTGCATTACCGAAATCGGACGCAAAGTTGAAACCACGGTTATCGGGTCACCAGCCCGACACGGACCCTAATAGCCGGAGTTTCAAACATTATCACCGCTCGTTTGCTTCCCGCTTCCTCGCGCTCTTTCTTAGACCACTATCGAGTTCTCCCTTGCTGGCAACGGCCATGGGATCCCCGCCCGCAAACTGTGGTCGTGGGTGCGTTCTACGGCGCTTCTTTGCCTTTCTTTTGGTTACCAGTAGTACTGGACAGTGGCCTCGACGCATTGCTTCGCTGATTATCGCGATGTAGAATGCAGATTTAACATGAACAGTTTGAATCATCGCAGAATTACGTGCTTTTCTTGCGGCCGCCTTGTTCTAATTCTGGAAGCACAGGCAGGCGGGCTTTGCCGTGTCTGATTCCAAGAAACTTTTCTGCTCCTCCTTTCTTCGCGAACCAAAATTCAAACGGCAGAACTGCGAGCTCATTTTGTGCGTCGATCGTTCTTTGATTTCCCATTTCTCGTGATGTTGTGTGGCGCCTGCGAACTTGAAATAACGAGGCGGTGTCAGGCTGTGTAAGAAGAGTGAGGCGATATGACTGAACGAGGAACGACCTCATTTTCGCTGCCTTTCATCTGTCGCCTGACATGGCTCTTGCCTGTGTTGGGCAAACAGCTTTGCAAGCTACGACTCCTGCATATACTCTGATGGAACGGCCCAGGAACTATGGTGGCAGTTCTCCTGCTCGTTTTGCTACAGGACAGCGCAACTGTAATATTCGGTGAGTCCCTTGCTATGGTATGGTGAAATTTTTTCAATGTTGAGTGAACTCTGCAGACGCTGGCATACTTGTACTAGTGCCACGGTACAGGTCATCTTTGTTTCAGAACGCTTCGGACCATAATTTAGTAGTTTTAGGAGTTGTGTCTATCTTTCCAATCGTGACATTCTGGTATATCACGGCTGGTTTCATTCGGATGGTCTACAGGTTGAGGAAGCGGGGTCCTGTTTTAGCCTGAGATGAAAGGGTTTCTGAAAGAAGCTCTTTCAATGGCCGTCTGAAAGATCCTCTTTCTGTGCATGCGGATTGGGATCCTGAAAGAGCCTTTATCCCGGCTCCTTTCATTCAACTCTGATTTAGGCAATTTCGGTTTGCGCCGAAAGGAGCACCGATTGTAGCTAATTCAATTACTCTTTCAAGGTAGTTTAATACAATCACTTTTCGACTACTTTGATTTGGATACTGACTTGGCCGCTTTCGGTATACCTTTTAAGTAAGGCTCCAACCTTTTGTTTTCCGTGTATGGGTGTGGCCACAACAAACGGAAACGGTTACAAAACATTGTAAAACCGTTTAAAATGGTTTATACACGGTATTTTTCCGGTGCTTCAGAACTAGTGCGTGTTCTGTTTTCCAAATGTTATTCCTCTTCAATATATCATGTCAATCTGCCTTTCTGGCTGAACTTCACTTTCAGTGGGAAAACAGCACAACGGCAAGGTATTCAACACCCTTGCAACTTGCGAACAGTTTTTCAACCGTCAACTTCAACTTCTTGGGCATGAAACCAAGGGATGCCAACAATGAATCTCTGGGCACTGAAGAGAGTCCAGCACAGGTTTTACCTACTTACCACCGAGCATCGGCACGGCGCTAGTACCCCTCAATCTAGAACGGCTTCCATATCTGGAATTGATCCCGCCAGTTGAGCGCCACACGGTCAGCACGTCTGCATTTCTGGGTTATGCGGATTCTGAAAAGGTCTGAGAGATCCTCGAATATCAAGATTTCCACAAATTTCACCTGGAAAACCCCCTGGAAGTCATTCAAATTTCTCAACCTTGTAAACCTTGTAAAAACAGTTTGTTAACCGTGTGAACTCACCGGCACAATAAAAGGAAACAGAAACGGTTAAAACCGTGTATAAACGTTTATACACGGAAAAGGTTGGAGCCTTACTTTTAAGGTAGGTTGAAATCTTGGACTTGCCGGTGTGATTCTGCATGCCACCGACAGAACAGGGAAGAGATGAGCTTGAAGCCAAGCCAGAGATTTCTGATTTTGTGGAGTCAAGTCCAAGTCAAGTCCCGCCCAGACCAGTGACCGGATATTTCAGTGGATTGAGACTTCCCAGCACCAATTCTGCTTGAGGTTCAAATGCCAGAGCCAGTGCGTCTAGAAGTCCAAAAAGTAAAAAGCCTTGAAAGGTTGAATGAAAAGGAGAAGGTCCCAAGAAGGCCCGGGACGTTGCGACGTTTATGCGTCACGATCACGTGAATGACCAAACAAACAAGGCAAGTACAGCAACCGCCACTTCCTGTTCTCGCGTTCTCCCTACACAGAATTTCGCAAATAACGGGGATTACTGCCAGAGAATCGGGGATCCTTTCAAGAACGAGAGCTACGTGTAACGCAGGTAGTCAAGAGGCAGGCGAAAGTGTTGGAAAATACACCAACCTCTTTTATGTAAATTTAGGTCTATCTGAGCCACTTTTTTTCTGTCCAAAGGCCTCACATACCCCGGAAGAGCGATCGGGAGGGTAAAACATTATTTTCCCACGAAACTTCGGCATCGCTGTAGCGGCCTCGATGTTCATTATTTTGCGATCGGTTAGCTGGGAACCCTCATTTATGGGTACGCGCTATCGATTTAAGACCTCAGTTTTGTGCTCCGAATCGTCTGGAGTAGGATCGCGTTTTTGATGGAAGGCAGAATCTGATCAGAATTGATGGCAACCTTTAACTTTTGGATCGGCAGCGTGCTGGCAGCTCGACATTAGCAGAGAATAACCGATTTTGAACCTCAAGCGACAGTGGTAGTCCGAAGTCTAGATAAACTATTATTTATTTACGGGTGGGTTCGGAGAGGCGTGCGGTGTAAACGATTTTGTCTCAAAAGTAGGTTTGTGTCGAAAATTTTGATTGCCGCGTGCCTCTTGCAGGTAGTGCCGGAATCCTCAGAGTGTTTACCCTACTGCGGCTTGCCTGTAACAGTAACCAGACATTGGAATTTGACCCATGCTCAACCAATCCCAAAAATTATTCTGTATAGCCTTTAGGAAGATACCCCGGTACCCGTAGACAGCGTGTTGTCCAGGTTCTGTCCGACGTAAAACCACCCATCTTCTAATTTGGTGTCAGTCCAGAGCAATTGAGCTCAAAGCAGATGTTAAAGCACCTACCGAGCTTCTCCGAATATGACTCAGTAAGAACCGAAGAGGCGACTCTCCCGCTTTGGTGGCCTTGACCGAGATGCATTTTACTCCGTTACAATAGCCTGTTTGCGATGCAGCCATCAGATGGCTGAATGGCTAACAAAAGTGAAAATTGCAATGAATCCACCACATATTCTCCCTACTTTGAGTGCACAAAATTGACACTATGTAGGTCCTCTACAGACTAGAGACAAGTCCCAAGATAAACAGGCCACTCAGAGGAGAGTTGGTGAGCCATTGGATGGCTCGAATGGCTCATCGCAAACTCTCTAATTTATCTCATGATCAGAGACACTACAGTCTCAAACTAAAGAGAGAAGAAAAAGCTATACTTTGAACTTGACCTACTATGCCAGTCAAGAATTTTTCGTCCGCATGATAGGGGCTATCTTAATATGGAAACAGAGCGGAGTTCGAAATTGGATCTTACGAAACTTACGTCCACGAATCATTCGTCCAACCACCACCTCGACAACGGCCGGGACTAAAGGTCCATAAGCCATCCGGCATGAGTGCATCTTGTCTCAATGATATTGCCCCAGAACTTCTCTCGATCATCCTCGGTTTCCTTGACGCAATAACCCTTCTAGGGTGCTCCGCTGTAAGCCGAATCCGGATCCCTGTTCCTGGACTTGCCTGGCTCAATAGATACGTTCAAGGTCTGTACTTTATGGCAAGAAATTGTCAAAAGGACTTCAGAGCTGCAATATACAATCGAGTTATGGGCAGAAGGCATGGTCCGGGGTGATTCGAGCCCTTTCACATGTGCCAAGGTGCTGAAGGCGTTGCGTGACCGCCGTCGTGCATGGAGAAACTTAGAATGGACGTCAAAGACCGTCGTTCAAATCGAAGCCTTCGATTCCTGCTCATACGACCTTGTCGGCAGTGTTTTTGCACAGCAGCCACCGGGACAGTATTTCTTCAGCATCTCGCTCTCCCGCCTCGTGGATGAACGAGGCACGACAACTTTAGTAGCATAGGCGTTCGTGAACGCCTATTGATGGCACCGAATGCCTATTGATCACAGTGAACGCCTATTCGGCCACTTGAACAGCTATTACCGAGGGAACAGTTATTCTTTCCGATGCCTATTCGACTGGTAGCGTGAAAGCCGTGCCTGGCAGCCTTGAACTTCAAGTTTGTCACGCTTGACGCGTCGTCAGTGCGCTTCGGAATGTAAGCTGACTTATATTCTCGCCTTTCGCCGTTTTCATTTGGAACTACAGGGCATATATGTTGCACTACCTATTACATTTTGGGTAGATAATGAAGTTGTTACACGACGGCCGAAGGTTCGACGTTGCTCGCTGTCCTGACCTCAATAGCGCCCAACGGCAGGCGGGATGAACGCAGGGAGCTGGAAACAGAGTTGTCAGCATGCGAATGAATACGGGAGTACGCGGGTTTACGAGTTCGTTGGCGACCGAGTAGGAGGGAGAGGCGTCCGCTTCTCTCTCCGCGCTGTCGGCCTCCGAGTCATCATAATCGGACACCGTCCGAATCCAAGTCCAAGTCGGATGAGGCAGCGTCCAAGAGCTCGATCTCGGCGAGGGCGGCGGCGAGGAGGGATGCGTCGTCGTCCTGTGCGTTTCTATCGGCTTGTGCATTGGTATGGTCCGTTGTGTCGGCGGGTGCGGGTGCGGGTGCGGGTGCGGGTGCGAGTGCGTGTGCCGTGCGGGTGAGGGTCTTGGTCCATCGTCCGTGTCGGCAGCGTAGACGAGCGCGTGCGGACTTCTCCGCGTCCTCTTCCCCGGTGCTCTGTCCATCCGCGGGTACCGATCCTGCACCCGCGCCGCTCGTCCGTGATCTCCTCCCTCCGTTCGCGCCGCAGCCGCACCCAAGGATGGCGCACGAGTAATCACGAGCTGCATCCCCCTCCCCATTCTCCCCAGCCCACTCGCTCGGTCGGGGTCGAGCGCGAGCGCGCGGTGAGGACGTCGCTCCTTCACGAGCAGCGACGGAAGTCGTTGTCCCTCGTGCGTGAGCAGCTACGGAAGGCGGCCCACCCTCCACAGCCCGCGCGCGCGGGTCGAGCACGGCGCGTGCAGGACGGCGTGTCCGGGGAGGGCGGCGTCGAGCAGGGGGTTCCGATCCTCGTCCGTGAACAGCTGCGGAGCGGCCCCATCCTTCCCAACCCTCTGGCGGGATCGACGACGACGACGCGCGGGTCGAGCGCCGTGTCGTTCTCCCGTGCCGCTCCTCCCTCTTTCCCCGCACCCGCACCCGCACTCGCCGATCCTCGTCCGTGCCGCTCCAGACGTATGTGAAGTAGACGAGGACGGCGCGAGCAGGAGAGAGGTGTTGGGCGTCGTTTGGCTGGAAGGAGGAGCTGTGTGGGGTGTTAGTGCGTGTGATTAAGGATGGAGGGAAAGCGAGTGCGTGCAGATTTTTATAGGCCAAAAGAGGAAAAAGGAAAAAAAGAAATGGTATGAGAAGAGCGAGATTGAGATCGGACGGGAGGGAAAGGAGAAGGCGATGGGAAGGTGGGAGGGAGGAGGCAGGGGGAGGGGGAGACAGATTTATGAGGAAGGTGGGATGGAGAAGGGAGAAGGGAGAAGGGAGTGGGAAAGTACGGACACGGGTAGGGTACATGCCATGGGGGAAGGGGAGGGGAGACAGAGTACGGGAAGATAGAGTGCTAGAGCAGGAGGCATAGGGGAAGAAATACAGGCAGCTTCCTCGGCTGGCAGGAAAAAGAAAAGAAACGACTTACCCTCCACCTCCCTCCCAATTTCCCTCCATCCCGGTCGTCTTCACCGTCCGCTGCTCCGCGGTGTCGGAGGCGGAATCGCAAGAAGAGGGGGCAGGGGAAGAGATAAGACAAGACCACTCGCTCCGGGAGCACGACGATCAAGGGTCCTGGTGCACGGCTGCGATGTCGGAGGCGAATTCTGCCACAGAAAAAAAAATTGGTATCAGCGTCTCGTATAGCGACGGAGACGGTGGAGGACGCGAGGTTGGCACGAATGAGTGAAGGAGATAGGGGGATCGAGGAAGACGGATACAGTGTAACAAGAAAAGACACTCACGGATCCCAACGCCCCGCCCCTGGCCCCAACCACCAACACAGGCGCCGCGTCCTCGACGACGCGCTGCTTGCGCTTGAGCCACGCGATACCCTCCGCTCTCGTACCGCCGTAGGGAGCGTGTAGGATGGCTGGTTTGCCATTGATACCATTCGCATATCGAGGAGCATCCCCGTTCGCATCCAAGTGTGAGGTGCAGGTAGAGCTCGAGGCAGACGTGCAGTCCCACAAATCCAACGGCGCAGGCGCGCGTACACCGCATAGTCAAAGCCCAAGACGCCGTCCTTCTCCACCCCCAGTTCATGCACCGCGCACGAGAGGGTGATCGAGTGCGGGGTGATGCCTGTGAGGGCGAGGATGGTGGCTTAGATGAATGTGGCGTTCCCTGGGTGGTTCGGTAAGGAGTGTGTCGAGGGCCCGAGATTGAATACGCTGTCGGAGGGTATGACTGTCGATATCCAGTTTGCGAGAAAGAGGGCAAGCTGGTAAGAATTTAAAGAGACGGACGTATGTTCGTGCCCCGGGAGGACCGCGAGTCGGGTGAGATACACGTCTGTTCGCTAACATAGTATAATACCCAAAATCCATTCATCAATATTATTGTACACCGGTATCGAGCGAAAGACACCACATACGGATTCCGATCTATGAGCACACCCCTCGGGGAGCCCTGCGTTGCGCGCGCGCCTACACACCAAATAACCCAAAAAAATCACTGTAACTCGAGCTTAGACGTGTGCGATGCGACGGCTTGAGGGCTTGGGCTTGGGCAGAAGCAAGGGAGGCGCCGAGGACAATCACCGTTTTGCCATTGGGTAGTGCGGATGTCGTGGCCGTTGGGCGCAAGGGTGAGCGCCAGTGCATGAAGGAAGAGCGCGAGGAGCGAGGTAATCTGATTTGATTGTTTTATCTTTGCAATGCTAGCTTCTGAAAGGTTGGTGTACAATGATCCGCACTCAAAGCTTTAATTTTATTTCTTGAGGATGGTGAGATCCTACATATCTGCCCTCACGATGTATGATCTGAACTGTCTCAGATATTCTCCACACATCATGTTCAACACTCGAGACCGTCCAGATAATTGTCGCGGTGCTAAGGCCCGAAAAGCACAAGTACCGTTCGATTCTGCATAGGGGTAATGAGCCCAGCGACGAGAATCGGGACTTGGCACTCAAGGCGATAAATATTTGCTTAAAGCGCAGTAGGCACGTACACTCGGATCCACTCCCTATTGCTCAAGTGTCCCCCAGGTGACCTCCGCGCCATAATTTCCGGACCTGAGATGGTTCCGACAATTCTTGCGATGCTAGACTACGAAAGGTGGAGTGAACAGCTCTGCGCGCTCGAGGCTGTAACTCTTTTCCTTGAGAACGGTGAGTTCTTATATTTGCACACGATGCATGATTCGAGCCGCCCAAAGATCTCCGCGCCTCATATTCAACACTGGAGATCGTGCAGAGAATTGTTGCGGTGCTGAGGTTTCCCGGGGGCTTGACACATAAAAGCGACGAGAGGCAGCGATGAAGACGGGCTGTTGACACTCAGCCTGACCGCGATGAATATTTGCTTGAAGCAGAGTGAGCACGTATGGCACTAAGATGCACCGCCCATTGTCTGACTGTCCCGCAGATGAGCTACGCGCCATAATCTCCGGACCTGAGATGGTGCAGAAACTTCTTGCTATGCTAGATCCTAAAGAGTTGAGTGTAAAATCCGCGCTCGGGGCTTAGATTTTCTTGCTGGAGGATGGTGAGATCCTACCTTCGCACACGAGGCATGATCCGAACCGCCCCCAGACCGCCTCCGCGCATCCTATTCGACAGTCCAGATCATCCAGAAAATTGTCGCGGTGCTGAGGCCCAAAAAGGACGAGTACGGACTGCGCGGTTCGTCTGGGTCCCGGGACGTTGAGACCCGGCACCTGGCACTCCAGGTAATAAATATTTGCTTAAAGCACTGTGAGCACCTACACTCGTGTCCACAACTCACTGTCTGACTTTCCCGCAGACGACATCCGCGACATAATTTCCGGATCTGAGATGGTCCGAACCATTCTTGCCATGCTAGACTCTAACACCTTGAATGAACACCTCGGCGTGCTCGAGGCCGTAATTCTTTTTCTGAAGGACGGTGAGCCCTTATATTCGCACATACATTGCATGATTCGAACCGCCCACAGATATCCTCCGTAAGTCATATTCAAGGGTGGAGATCGCCCAAAGAATTGTTGCGGTGCTGAGTTTTTCCAAATACGAAGTGGACTATCACAGGCCATATAACTACGGTCATGATCGCAGCGATGAAGACCAGCAGTTGATACTCGACGCGATGAATATTTGCTTGAACCACCGTGAGCACCTACATGCATCCATTACCTATTGTCACACTCCCGCAGACGACCTCCGCGCCATAATCTCCGGACCTGAGATGACCCAGAAGGTTATTGCGATGCTAGACTCTCGAGTGCCGAGTGAAGAACAATCTACGCTCGAGGCTTTGAGTCTCTTTCTGAAGGACGGTGAGCTTTTACAATCGCCCACATGGCGCACCATTTGTAATCGCAGCAGATCTCCTCCGCCCATCATATTCAACCGTGGGAATTGTCGAGAAACTTCTCGCTCTGGTCAAGTTGAACAAGTCCCCCTACTCCCCGTATGGGGGCTTTGACAGTCGTCAATTGGCGCTCAACGCGATAGATATTTGCTTGACGCACAGTAACATCTTTCTACAACCGCAAAGTCATCGCTCATCTTCTGTAGACGACAGTCCACTTCTCACGTCAACCACACAGATACTAGAGCACATTCTAACGATCCTTACCGGTGGAGACGATGACAAGGACCTCCTTGATATCACCAAACAACTGATTGCGCGGAGTACGTACTCCGCATCGTTTCACTGAACTCGGAATTACATTCGTTCTAGATAAAGACGACGCCCTGCTCATTTGGTCCCCACTAACTCGCAAACCACTCCAGCAAATCGCTCAGTCGCCTTCCGCACTGTGGGCCTCATACATAAAAACGATCTGTCTACTTCCCATGTATGAATTTTTTTTTTTCCAAATCCTATTCGTTTTCTTTCCGTCAATCACAATCTTAGATCCATTACCATTCCACGTGATGAGGCACACAATTTAATCTCTCGCCACAAGAATCCAGACGCTTCAATTGTAGAAGCAGCGTCACACATCACTCACTTTACCGCGAACGGTTGGTTTGGTTATCTACCGCTGGTTGCCGAGTTTCCCGTTTACACCCTCTCTCATAGATAAATTTCGACACTACTTCCTCCACACCGGGATGTGGAACCTCTTCACCGACCTACTCAGGCGTCAACAGGGCCCAAAATCAGCTCTACAAATGCTGGCAGCGTTCGCTGGACACGGTACGCCCCACCACCACATTTATGCTAACGCAATAATTTTGTTTGTTCAGACGACACCCGTGCTTTGATCATGAATCCAAAATTTGGGATCATCAACGAGCTCCTGAGCATGTTGAAGGCGGGTTCAAGTGATTTCGATCGCTGGGGAGTGGGTTTGCAGGGATTACTTGCGCTGGGTGTGTTCCAGTTGTAGTATTTCCATAGAAACAATTTAAATGCAGCCGGATTTGATCGGGTTCAGAAAGTTATTATGCGTTCCCAAAGCTTCGTAGCACCTCATGTTCCTCAATGGGACCGCCGCGGGTTAGCGGTGGCCCGACTATCCGATAGTTGACATAGGCTCAAATACCACATAGTCTTCATTGAACAAATTCGGATGAGTTTGGCAGCGGGACTCACACCTGTCGTGCTTCTTGCTAAGCTATTTGCTTGCAAGGATACGAGTATCTTCCATGGAGACAGAACTTGTTTGTTTACCAATGCCGCAAAGAGTGCGGGGAAGGCACATATAAAATTCTGAATCAAATGATGATAATCCCTTGTCTAACAAAAGCTTGATCTTCGTCGGGGATTCGATGTAGGCGGTTTGCACATCGGGATCAGCATAAGACCGTCATTGCCATCTAGAGCAGGACTCGAATTCATAGTTGGCTGCGAACATCCATCCCACACTGGATGAATGTCTGCAGGCAACATGAATGATTACGAGTATCGGACAGAGCGGAGTCTGTCTAAGAAAGAGGTCCGCGGAGGGAATACTCGAGCTAGTACCTTACTCTCGGCCCGAATGTTTATGGGGCATAAAAAGAACATACATCATTCCATATAAAGCTGAGAGCTCACTTTAGTATTTCTGTCCCTCTTTACTAGTACAAGGAGTGAAAGAGGAAACGAATAGAACATGAAAAACCAAGTATGTAAGATCGCGGCAAGGCCGGACTGTACGAAAGATGATTTTCCTTCGTAGATCTCGGTTCTTCTCGGATCATCAGCCGCTCCGCAAGTAATAGTTCCGAGCGTAAACTTAGTAACACCCTATAGTCATGATTCAGCACTCTGTAGCCGGCTTGACTATCCGATAGATGACAATGACATCCGCTCAAATACCATAGTCTTCATCGAACACAATTTGGATGAGTTTTGCCAAGCAGGTATAGCTATTAGCGGAGCCGTCGGTCCTGATAAGGCTCCAACCTTTTGTTTTCCGTGTATGGATCTGGGTACAACACACGGAAACGGTTACAAAACATTGTAAAACAGTTTAAAACAGTTTATACACGGTTTTTCTCGGTGTCACAGAATTTAAGTGTATGTTCATTTTTTTGAAGTCTATTTTCCTCCTTATATTAGATAGTGTTGACACTGTGTCCTTTTGCATCATTTTGCAACTGGTTCCGAATGAAAAACCAACCAGCATTCTGGTGATAGCCCGCGGTACAACTCCTCAACGCAAGTTGAACCATTTATCTGGGTACCTAACCTGTGCCCTCAGCAATGGGACGAGTACCATAGGAGGGTATTCAGTGCAGAATTTCATAAAGGATAGGTTTGTGTGTATTGGGACTGCCGAAGACCAGGGAGCGGAATGGCACATCAATCCGCGGGAGTGCACCATCAATTACATCAAAAATCACCATATCCAGAATGCATCGCACTAATTCAACACTGCACGGTTAGCACGTTGGTGTATATGGGAGACATTCAACAGACTCTCCAAAATCATTTTTCTTGTCAGGTTTGCTTGGATTTTGACTGAAAGAAAAGCTACGAGCTGTCTCTTTCACTCCAACCGTTTAAACCTTGTACAAACGGTTTGTAAACCATTTGAGCCTGCTGGCACAAAAAACGGAAACGGAAACGGTTTAAACCGTGTATAAACGTTTACAAACGGAAAAGGTTGGAGCCTTACCGTCGGAGTTCCACAAGAAAGCTTGATCTTCACCGGAGATTCAATGTCGGCGGTTTGCACATAGGGAAAAGCAAGGAACCTGTCAGGCGGAAGCAATACTCTTAACGACATAAATCTTCAAGTTTGCTCCAAGTTCTCGGAGAGCATTCAATCCGTTGGAATTAAATTTGCGTAGAGGTCGGGTAGAATTAATGCGAGATGAAACCATAGAAATCTTGGAGAGTAATCACTGCATTCAGCGGCATATTAGCCGACGCCTCGGCTAGCTACTGCCAGCCGCTGTCTAGCTGTGGCTATGCTGCAGCTATATCTGGCTACACGGCTAGCCAGGGCCGCCTCGCCACATGGCCGGTAGCTACTGCCAGCTGATGGCTAGGCCTTAGTTGCTAGGTGCGGTTAGCCGACGGCTAGCTGATGCTAGCCGATGGCTAGCTGAGACTAGCTGACGTTAGCTACTGCTCCGCGTCTGGCTAGGGCACGGGCTGGCTATGACCATTTGGGCTAGTTGGCCGCTGAACGCAGTGAATGCCACCTATATAGCCCAAGTACCCAGCCTACTTAGAAGGGGAAGGTGGTGGGGGCTCCTCCTCTAAGTAGAGGTCGTTAGGCGCGGTTCCGCGTGGCGGTTTAAAGGCGCAGTAATTAGCGTTATTTAGCGTAGCAATAGCTAATAAATAACACTATTTATCGCTATTCGTCGGCAACGGTGGGCGGGCACGCGCGCCTCCCATCATTCCCCCGTCGCTGCCATCATAGATGGGCGGCAACGTCGCTGCGCGCGGGAGACCGCGCGCAGCGATCACTTCCCATCAATAGCGCCGCCGCGCCCGCCCATCTTGCCCGTTCCGGCCTTAAAATTCACAGTAAATTCGCGAAAAAATTAGATTATATTCAACAATAGTAATACAATCAAATAAAGCGGCGTTACCCATGCAAAAGTGTGATTATGATATGGTCAAGCAAAAGAAAACTCCTACACATCCACAGCTGCGGCGTTCTGATCAGCCGAGATACGCACGATGTTCGTGAAGGCGGCGGCCAGGTTGCCGTCATCGTCATCGTCGTCCTCTTCGCCTTCGTCGTGCTCTTCATCGCCTTCAGGTGGTGGCGCGCGCGCGCGCGGGGAGACCGCGCGCATCACGGCCTCCCTCGTCACCGGGACATGACGCTCCCGGCACAAGCTGACGCCTGGGGAGATGCTCCCCGTGAACCCTCGGAGCTTGCTCAGCTCGCTCAGCCGCGACATGTGCAGCGGCGTGAACCGAGACCGCTCCGAGTGCAGCAAGCCCACTTGATAAGCCAGCGCCAGCTCTCCTTCTTCCCGCAGACGCTGGCTCTCACGGCCGAGGAACTCGTCCTCGTCACGTATGTACGTGACGAGGCGCCTGATCTCGACGTTGAGCCGCTGGATCTCTTCGTCGGCGCGCAGCAGCTTGAAGTGCTGGTCCATGGCGGCGCGGCCAGCGGGTAGTGCCCACGGTTCCTCTCGGATATCTTCCCTCCCCTCTCTCAAGAGGTCGAAGTCAGACAGGAAAGCGTACTCCACGACCTGCTCCCAGTCGAGTGTCGGCATCTGTGGCGTCATAGCTTCAGCCGCAGCATTGTAGCTGGTGATTGCAGTCTTCACCGCCTTCGAGCGTGCCTGCAGCGCTTTGGCTATGTGCTTGCGCAACTTGTATCCTGCAAAGAGGTCAGTAATTGATCCTACCCGTACGATACGACTCACCAGTTTCCGGCATATGACATTTACCCAGCTCAAATACGCGCGCAATAATCAGGCCCTCGAGGTTGTCGAGGGCTCGCTGATAACGGCGCCTGCGTACCATAGCCGCGGCTGTGACCCACCTTTCGTCACCCTCCACCCAACGGGATTCCACCCCGAGCCGAAGCTCGAGGTCCTGAACCGCCTCGAGCGTTTTCGCCTGCAGCTCCTGTGCATGTCGACGCTGTGTCTCTACGCGCCGCGTTGCTTGTGCTGCCTGGGCGTAGCCGGTGTGGGCCTCAGTGATGAAGGGTGCGTGCACCCCGAGTATTGCCGCGACGCGTTGTCTAAGAGGCCAGGTCAGAGAGTGCGAAAGGGAGGAAGATAAAATAGCACATACTCTACATCCTGGAGATTTACCAACTTCTGGTAATACTCCATCTCCAGGGTCTCCTGCAGCGGCTCCTTCGAGAGCGTCCGCAGGTGGGCCTTCTCCTTCTCGAGCCACTGCTCGAACTCCAGGCGCACTCTGACACCGAGCTCCCGCATTGTACCCTCCAGCGCCTGAAGCGTCGACTTGATGGATAGCGCACGTCGGTATCGGTTGCAGAGCAGCAGTGCTAAGGATAAGGATCAGTGGGAGCATCGGCCGGAGGAAGAGAAAACTCACTTAGGTTTTGATACGTGTCGAATGTATCTGTATGCTTCATATATGTTGTGATCGCCTGCTGTCGGTGGAAGCGGCTTGAATAGCGGGTGGTGGAAGCGAGGGCGTTCGACTTGGAAAAAAAAGACTCGCAGCCTTCGAGGGGCTCCAAGCCCACACCCTTCACGTAGGTTGTAAGGTTGATGAGCTGGCAGCGTCGGTTATGGCCGTGGCCATGGAACGCGCCAACCAAGGGGCGGAAATTGGTGTCGGCGGCGAGTTTCTTGAGGTGCGGGTGAAGCTTGACCATCTTGCCAAACTTGCAGCCGATGTCGTATCCGTTCGCGATCTCACCCAAGACGCGCATTAGGTGGTTTGTTACTGCAAACCCGTACTTAGAGCTAGAACACAAACATCAGCATAAGCCACGATAATAAAAAGGCGGAAGAACTTACAGCTCCCCGCTCTTCACCATGTCCACGACAATCAATACAAATCCATGTCTGCAGAGAGCGGGGAAGATCCCCGTCTCATCGTACATTCCCCAGGCGCGCGCAGTCACCTCTTCCTTCATATTCTGCCACCGCTCTGTACACCCATCCTCTTCATCGTCGACCTCCGGGTCGAAACCCTTCAAAAGGTCGTCGACTCCATCCTTCGCCCATTTGTCCACCTCGTTGCGTGACAGGTAGTAGTCCCCGGGCGCCGTGCGATCATCCAAGCGCTCCTTCGATGCGCCGGGAATCGTCGTCCCATCTTCATTAACCTGCTCGCGCTCCCGCAGCTCAAAGCGGGAAAGGGAGTTGTTCCCGTCCATGGTACACATGAACGGGATGTCGAGCGTGGGTTCTCCTTCCACCTTGTAAAGACACGCTGGGCATGCGTTCTTCAGGCGCCAATTTGGTGCATCGCGCCCGAGCGCCACTTGCACGCGCTTATCCACTGCCGCACGAATGGCAAGGTAGACGTCCAAGGCAACTGAGAATTGCCTAGCTAACCAGGGGTGCGGGGCGACGCCGTGGATGTCACATAGTGACCGCACGAAGGCCTGAATCCCGAGGCGGGGGCAGCGGAGGTGAGCGACGCGATAGACCTCAAGCGTGCGTAGTGTTATGACGACGGTGGGGACAAATGGAGCCGCGGGCATCCAGCCACGGCGTATGCATGCTGAGGCGACGTAGTGGTCGCTCGCAAGCAAAGCGAGCTCTTGATGCGTCGCAGCTAATAAAGAAGTCAGTAACTATTCAAAATTGAATGAATGAAACCAGTCGGCATACAAAACATATCCACCACGAGCACGTCTCGTGTTTCCTGCACCACTTCATCCAGCGGCAACTCGTAGTCGTCCAGCCCGCCACGCGTGAAAGCGCTCCATTCGAGGTAAGCGTCCGTCATAGGCCCCATTTGCGCCGCGAACGCATTAACTTGCTTTTGGGTCCGGTCTCTTCGCGTACGCGTGTCGGTGTAGCGTCCAAAAAGCCGTCTGGATAAAGAAACCATCAGCAACAACCCCTTGGGATTCAAATTAAAAAACTAACCTATGATTTGCGCGCAGTCCTTCCAGGAGGTCCTCGTCGGCGCGTACTGTGTCTTCGGGGATCAACGCCTCTCCTGCATGACTGATTGCTGCTGCAGTTCGGCCATGTAGAATGTCGCTCTCGTAGCCGCCGCCGCCGTCGTCCTCAAACCATTCGGGAAGATCTCGCAGTCGATTCTCTTCACGGCGTTGCTCCTCAGATAAGTCTACGAAAAAAGAAGAAAATTTAGTAAATATAGTATGGAAACAGACAGACTGCGACGTACTTCGCTGCCGCTCGGCCTCCCGCTGCTCCTCATCTTCCTTCAATAGCAGAATTTGTGCTGCAGTCAGTGTTTTCCGAATTTTGCGTGGACGCCCGCTGCCATCACTGCGAGAAGAGGCTCCAATATGCAAAGCAGATGACAGGGAGGTGGCGCTGACACGGTTCTTGCCACGAGTAGCCTGGCGGACATAAGCCATTCTTGAAGGAGGAAAGCAATGGGGACATGTGGGCGCGAGAGAAGTGATGTGACTCGATCACATGACCGTTGTCACTCTCCTCCAACCCACTCGACGCGTCTCGTTTGTTGTCATCTCTCAGTCTGGTAAGTCTTTTCTTCTCTTTTCTGAGGCTTCCCAGGTCGGTTGGCTGTCTGAAGACTCAAACCCGGGACGCAGCAGCCAACCACCCACCAAAAAGCCTCAGGGATACAATTGCCACCTACCCGTTTCTGACGTGTTTTTTTTTCTGTTTCAATAGGCTTGATGTTCTGGTTTCCTTCAAGACAGGTGAGTGCTTTATACCTTTGCATATTCACTCCCTAATTTCTTTCCCAGACGCGGCGGGGAACGACCTTCTCGCCGTACAGCAACCCGGATGTCACGGCCTTGAAGTCACAGGAATTTGACATCGGGCCCCTCCTCGACGCCTCGGTCGCGTCCGAGGGCGACAGCCAGGACGACCATGAAGAACATGACGACTGGGAGGACATTGATGACCAGTACCCACCACCGCCGCCCACAGATCCATTCACTGAGGTCGACAGTGAGTATCCACCGCCTCCGCCTCCAGATCCATATAATGAAGTGGACGATGTTTCCCCCTCGGCGCCACCTCCAACCTCGAAGCGCCGCCGCACCCCTCCCTTGACGACGTGGTAGCTGCCGGCAAGCACCACAAAAGCCACCGCCGGCGCGCGCTCAAACGCGTGCAGAGGATTGCCACTGAGGGCCAAGTCCCCCGCGCATCAACAATCCGAGACCACGTCCTACCCGCCCGCCCCATCCAGACGGCCTTGGACGCAACAACCCTTCCAGTGGCACACGGCGCGTACGCAGCCAAGAACGAGGCCAAGAAAACTGAGAAGTTTGGAAGCAAAAAACCCCGCACGCTCACGGAGCTTCTCGCCAAGGGCTTCCACCTCGTGAAGTGGAATGGATAGTGCGTATTCCTCCAGCTTTTCCTCACGCACACCTCACCCTTTCGAGCAGCGATCCACAACCCCTGGTCGATGTCCATGGGCGGGTCTTCGCGGTTCTCGTTGGCCAACCTCGCCGCGACAGGTACGCCGCCTCCGTCGCCGCCGCGTACAACACCATCACCCGCGAAGGCATGGCGGCACGGTTTCCGGCCCCCATGTACAAACACCGACGTGGGCTTTTTGCCGCCATCAACGTCTGTCTTTCGTACGGCAAAGGACAAACCGCCCCTTCCTGGCTGCAGACCAACCACGACGACCTTGCCGACCGCCTTTTGGCGAACCCCGACATCAACCGCCTGGCCACATTTGCGAGCGGTGCGTATATTTTCCCTATCACCTAATTCTTTCCCTGAATATGTCTGTAGCCGCGTTTGCAATGTGGGCACCGCGGCTGTACCAGTACTACCACAAACACGACATGCAACTCCACCAGCATTTCCCCGACCTTCGCCGCATCTTCCCCAGATCGGGATTCTCCTGCGCCGCCTTCAATTTCGGGCCCAACGTCTGGACCTTCAAACATCGCGATGTCCTCAACCTGCCTTTTGGTTGGTGTGCGATCCAGGCAGCAGGACCCTTCGATCCGACCAAAGGCGGGCATCTTGTCCTGTGGGACTTGATGCTCGTTATCGAATTCCCGCCAGGCGCTCTCGTCCTCATCCCCTCCGCAACCCTTTCCCACTCCAACGTCCCCGTTCAAGCAGGAGACAAACCATCTCCTTCACACAGTTCACCGCTGGCGGAATCTTCCGCTACGTCGACCACGGGTTTCGCACGGAGGAAGAATTGGCGGCGGCAGATCCAGCAGAATACGAGCGCATGATGGAGCTCAAGTCTTCGCGATGGGAAATGGGAGTCAATTTGTATAGTACTTTAGATGAATTATTTGTGAATGAATAGATTTTTTGCTTCATTTTTTTAGCGCCATACTTGGCCTTGAAGCTACCAAGTCAATGGCGTCGCGAACTCATCCAAATTTTGTCACGAACTCATTTCTATCGCGAACTTAGGTTAGTCGTCTGTTTTATGGCTCTACCTCGCAAGTCTGGGATCTTTTTAAATTTTATTCGTGGTTCAATAGTTTGGATTCTATCTGAAAGAAACTCAGAGCTACACCTGAGGAAGAACATCGTAAAATGGGAAATCAGAAAATCCATCGCGAACTGTTTTCGTGAATGCTGTAAATCTCAAACATTCATATGTACGTGATCCTCTCTTTCTTCATTCCACTTCCACTTCAGCACAACTTTTTCTTGGGCTCACATCAAATGGCACGCGGTCGCAAACCCTTGGACCTTGAAGTCAGGCTCCAGCATCGCCGCGAGAGCCTTCAAAGATATGCTGAGAAGTGAGTACACCCACACAAATTAAACTACCTTCATTTCTTTAAGCATGTGTACAGAAACGGCGATGTCCTTCGTGCCGCTGCGCGCCTACGGATGCAGCGGTGGGCTTCACTTATATATTACACCGAACACTGCTTACTCGCACCCACGGCATGAAGAAACGGGCTGAAATTGCAGCAGCAGACTACAAGACTAAGGCAGAGTACACGAAGAAGGCTCGTGCTGCTGCAGAAAAATATCGGGACAAGTAGGTTAATCATGCCCTACTGCAATACCTTTGGCTCATTTTCTGCACTTGCAGAAAGGCCGGGGAGGAACGCGCAGCCAATGCTGCAAAACGTTTACTCAGGTGCGCCACTCTTTGTTGTATTTTTCTTGTTCATTTCACTGCGCCTGGCTAAACACTTGGGCAGGAAAAAATCACTCTGAAGACGACAACAAACTCTCAGCATCGCGGCGAATCACGTCCCACCATTTTAACAAAGCCCAAGCCTCCGCCTAATCACAAATCACTCCCTGCGCAGCTGCCTCCTGCCAAAGTCAAGCCCTACGAAGGACGTGCGCACCGACATGTCGACAACAACAACGAGCCGAGCGACGACGAGTCCTGCGATGAACACCACCCACGCCGTTCGGAGTCCCTATTTTTCCAGGGCGCACGAAGCCGCGCACCGCCGCCCGACCACCCTGCCTCGAATGCGGAGAAGGCGGCTGCCCCGGGTGCGCCTGCATGTGCATGGAATCCCAGGTGTGGATCGAGCACGATGGCGGGCATTTCTTCCCGACATGCAAGAATGTGGTGGGGACGAATGTCCTGGATGTGCTTGTACATGCCCCCAGTCCACACACTGGGTTGAGCACGGGGGTCATCGTGCTACTTGATAGATATTTTTTTGCAAAATATATATATTTTGCTTGTTTTCGAGTCTTGTTTTTGAGAGATTCTCGCATCAAATCAAGCCTTGTGTACATGAACTCGCACATCAAAATCCCGTGTGACCACTCTTGTTCTTTACTACCACTATCATGTCCGCACCTCCTCTCATCTGCGCTCCCATATTCCGCCCGGATCCCGCCACGAGGATAAAGCCAAGCATTCGGCGTCGAAGGATACTTGGTTCTACGGGGTGATCAGCAAGGATTGGAAAGGTATCGTCACTTCCAGGTGCGTTTTCCTTGTTTCTTTTTCCGTGTATTTTATCCTACTTATTTCTTCCAGGGAAAGTGTGGATAAGCTGAAGGCTCAGGACCCGGATGCGCACATCCTTAAGGCACGTACCTGGGATGGGATCCAGCGGCTCTGGGATATAGATTGCATCGACAAGCACTTCCACGAAGGAAGGCCCGCACTGCCAGTGGTGGACATTGTATCCGACTCCACCCCGTCGTGCCCTCCATCGCGCGCGGCTTCACCGACCAAAGGCTCTGTGTCCCGCGCGGCATCACCAACCAAAGGGACACGCCGTGCTCCATCACCCATCAAGCCTGGGGCAAGCGCAGGCGAGAAGGTGGGTGTGCAGTTTAGGATCCCTCCTTTTCACGCCGCCAACCACAACCCACCCTGCCAGTCTGCGACATTCGGCCCCGTGGATTCGGTGCATGACACCGCGGCGATTGCGGCCAAGTTCGAGGCGTGGTCCAACGACAAGGGGGCTGACCAGCAGTCGTTGATGTTCGGCGTCAGCGGTATTAACCGTATCTTTCGTGATCGGTACCGCGCCCTGGCCGCATTCTTGGAAACCCCCGGCGCGGAGCTTTTTTTCACATACGATGAAGACGTGGTGCTGGAGTTCATTGAGAAAGAGGCCGCGCGGATGTTGAAGGGGAAGGCGGCGGCGTAGATTTTGCATGCGCCGTTTTTTCTTTTGTATATTACATGTTGTACTGTGCAAAGGAATACAGTTGCTTTTAGCTTTTCTTCGGATGGCTTTTGGACATTGATAAGATTTGAATGAATAAGACATCCTTTTAATGAAAGTAGCACAAGAATTGAAAAAAAAAAAGAAATGCACCGAGGACATTGTTAAAAAAAAACACACAAAAAAAAACCTTGCCTGAGGGTCGAACAAAAGACCTAATGGTTGAGGGATTGAGATGTTGACTTCTTCAAATTGCCTTATACAGGAATTTGTAAAAGCCACGCCTCAACCCCTCTCCCATTAGATCGAGAGTGTTGACCTAGAAATTGAGTTAGGGGGATTACGGCCTGACAGGAACTGTCATGTCGTGACTCTGTTTATAGCATGACGGTGGGAAGCCGCCCATTCTATTCTTTCCTATCACCACCTTTCCTCCGCTGCCGAGGAAGCAACGTCAACGCCGTACATAATGGCACGTAACGGTAAACACACACCCACAGCGTCAACGCACAGCAAACGGAACCCAGCCAAAGTCGTCCAACCTACGCGCAAACGAGCCTCCAAGAAAAGTGGCAACGCGTCCAGAGCCACGGATGCGCTCAAGGCTGCTGAGCGTCTGCGAGACCGTATCAATATGGACGCAGACGTGACCGCGTTCTATGACTATAAAGACACCCTCGTCAAGTCCTTGGCTGTGAAATATAATCGCACTGTCACGCACTTCCGCAAGCTGCTCTCGAATGGGACGCAGTATTCTACGACGCGTGGGGTTAGCCTGTGGAACGCCATCATCCACGACCGCTCGCTGAAGGCCAAAGAAGGTACGTAGACGCGCTGAAGCTTTTGAAATGCACCACTGATGTTTTCATTGCAGCGGGGGAACCCAGCGATCTCAAGACCATGCGAGCTGATTTTTCTGGGGAGGAATACGAGGAGATGAAAGCAACAATGTCGGACGAAGAAAAAAAGAGGCTTCTCAAGCAATTGCGTGACCACCGCGAGCTCAAGCAGCGCGGCATTCGCTCCACCAACAGGGCGGCAGCGGCCGACGCGATGCAGAATTCCAATCGCGTCGGCGACGTGGTATGTCGTGTATCCTTCAAATGCCTTCCATTCCCCAACCCCTTACTGCAGTTAATGGATTTATACGAGCGCACGGGGGTGCGGTCCATTGCCCTCTTCACACGCGGTCACCCCGATGACCCCTCTGTCCCCAACGTCGTTGACTCAGATGAGACACGCAGCTTCTTTCAGGAGGCCCTAGGCGTCCCCATCCTCGACGTCTTGCGTTTGTTAGAGCAGTGGTCGTGCACTCGCGACAAAGGTATGTATCACCCCTATGCCGCCCTTTGATTTCTGGCTGATAGCCGTGCAGCTGCGAAAAACGACCGCAACACCGTGCAGAAGGAACTCGCAGAAGTTCTTTCGGCGGGGCTACGTATGTTATTGGGTCTCTCATAGTAATAAAAGTACTGACGGCAATGTCCTTCTAGGCAAAATCAAGAACAACAAGGCCACGTCTATGGTCTATACCAACTACCGCGAGGAAATCGTACACAAACTAGGCGTGGAGCTGGCGGGGTGGCCATCGGACATCGATATGCAACGCCCGTCCAAGATGCCCGCCGAGCATGCACGCAGCATCCTCGATAAGCTCCGGAGCGGTGCTATATGCTGGGTGGCCCTGACCCGAGGCCAGCGCGACAAAGTCGCGGAGGAGATGGATGCGCTTCGTGCGAAGGGGGAGCTGAAGCAGCGCAAAGAGCGCTCTGACAAGGGTAGGAAGCGCGGACCACATGCTGACGATGAAGACGACGACGAGAGCGACGATGAAGGGGAAAACAGCAGCAACAGCAGCGACAGCGACAACGACGAAGACAGCAGCAGTGCACCCACCATCGCCAACTCCACAGCTGCGCCCACTGGCGTCAACCCCTCGCACACCGCCAGCTCGACGCCTGCAGCTACCGATGCCAACCTCGCGCACGCTATGGCAACCCCGCTCCCCGCTGAGAACACCCCCCTGAATGGCGCTGTCCTAAGCGGCCCCCTCTTCGACTTCGATAACATCGACTGGGACCTGGTGCCCCCCCCTAGCTTTGATTGGTCCAACAGCGGCCTGGACGGCGTCTCGCCCGGCCTTCATGCCGCCGACCTCGCGCTTGCTACAATCCAGCCTCAGTACTACGACGGGATGTCGGCCCCTGCATTCGCGGCCGTCGGGATGCCGCCCTTGCCCAACAGCTTTCGTAGCGAGAGCGGTGGTGATGATTACGAATTCCCCTTGGCCCTCAGTATCGCGCCCACGGAGGGTACCAGCAGCACAATGGGAGGTGGCAGCGCGGTAACCGCCGCCTTGTCTGCGAGGACAAACCTGGTTGACGGCGGGCGCAAGAGGAAGAGCGGAGAGGATGTGGAGAGTGCACGAGAGCCAAAGAAGGCCCGGAAAGAACGCTCCGACAAAGGGAAAGCGCGCCATTCCGGCGTCAAGGACAATGGCGGGCTGGGAGAAGGTGGAAATGCGACCGACGGCGCGTCCACCCCTACCACCAACAGTGCAGCACCCGCAAAGCCGCGCAAAAAGCGCTCCGACGCCGGCAAGCACAGAGGTGAGAGCACGGGCGCTGAGAATGCCGCCACCCCTGCACCCGCAAGGCAGCGCAAGAAGCGCTCCGACGCGGGCACTAAGCGGGGGCCCCGGCATTGAATGCACAATACCGAAGTCTAGGCGTCCCACCCGCCTCCGTCTAATGTGTGGTCTTCAAACACGCCGACCTCCACAAACGCGCTGCCCGCCCCCTGTCTATTACGAAAAATATGTGTTTCTTCCTCGTCTCCTTTCTTTTTCCTACATCTACAGCCAATTCCATGCCCTATACCTATGTTTTTGTCCTTGTTATTCTGACTGAGTTAGAATATATTGATGTATTTGAGTATCAGTGGTATACTACATGAAATACAACTAGAATTCATGTGCCAATGGGTCAGGAATCTTCTTCCACACCCACCCTAATTTTTTCGCGAATTTACCGTGAATTTTAAGGCCGGAACGGGCAAGATGGGCGGGCGCGGCAGCGCTATTGATGGGAAGTGATCGCTGCGCGCGGTCTCCCGCGCGCAGCGACGTTGCCGCCCATCTATGATGGCAGCGACGGGGGAATGATGGGAGGCGCGCGTGCCCGCCCACCGTTGCCGACGAATAGCGATAAATAGTGTTATTTATTAGCTATTGCTACGCTAAATAACGCTAATTACTGCGCCTTTAAACCGCCACGCGGAACCGCGCCTAACGACCTCTACTTAGAGGAGGAGCCCCCACCACCTTCCCCTTCTAAGTAGGCTGGGTACTTGGGCTATATAGGTGATCCTTGATGTTCTTGTTCCCAACTGCGTCGCAGAGATGCACACAAACGACCTCCGGAGACGTCTCGCGGAGTTGAATGCACAAATAGCGAGGGAGGCGCACGAGGAGGGGCACGGATAAAGATGCAGTTGCCACGATAGGATGTGTGTCCTCGGCGGGTCGGAGAACGATAGTACGAGTAGATATCCAGTCCAGCACCGGCCATGCTTCGACGCGAGTTGCGATGTTGTATCGAGGTGTCTCGGACCAGCCATGGCGCTGAGACGTCGCCGTTCAGGTTGGGCACAGGAGACGCGCCTTGCATTCGATGCACTTGACGCGATGGCTTCACGTCGCGTATACTACGGGAGTGTGGTAAATCCGGACTCGGAATAGTGTGAGTATCCGAGTCAAGGCGTCCATTCCCTCGTGCCTCGCCGCACCACGTCGGCGAGGGCTATGGAACGCTGAAGTGGTCTAAGTCCCATCGATCGACTCATTGCGCAAGTACGTAGAGCCAGCAAAGTGGTTCGGGGGTGGGAGAAGGGAGAAGGAGAAGAGGGTTTGGGATTACTGTACTATTTCGACCGTTTGTTCAGGTGACGGGTGACAGAGGGTCGTGAAGTGAACAAATTTGGTGCCTGTAATGGTGACTCTTGGGTTGTGAATATCTTATTTTTTGTGCGCGTTAGAAGCCGGGAAAACGATTTTTGAGCTACGCTAATTTTGACCAAAAAAAAATGGCAAAGAATGGCAAAAAAGTACTAGTGCTTGTCCCAAATGGGGCCCTGGTAACGACGCGCAACTGGAATTCCAGCAATTTTGTGATGGAGAGATACTCAAGTTCAAGTTGCACCTGCGGTCCTTTGCAATTCTTTTGAGTTCTTGTGGAGCTGTTGCCCATGCTCAGCCTTGGGCAATCCAGTCGCATTGTCGGTAAATTTCATGGACCAAATACGCGTACAAGCATATGAAACCTTTTCCCCAACAAAATACACTCGGTGTTGCCCAGTTTCAAAGCTGTTCAGTGCCTCTTTGCCTACAGTAGGAAGCAGACAGTTTGAAGAGCATGCGAAAGCGGAGTCCACAAAAAATCCCAATGGTCATAAAACAGGCTGAACTGCACCTGATGAGCATTGCACTAAATATTGTTATAGAATTCTTGGACGCCTGGTATGGTCGTCGGGGAGCGCAACCGGCATCGGCGGGATGATTCGCGCGACCGTGAACTTTTGCCAGTTGGTGACACAATCCGTCGGATTTTGAAGACCTCATCTAGTGAACTTTTGCGGTGACAGGTGACATGGCGTGAACAAACGGTCGAAATAGTACAGTAGCCTGAGATCCAAACAACCGCTCGCGTCCAGATTTGGAAATTTTGGCACAGTACTGAAAAAAGAGGCTTTGGCAAAGGAGAAGAGATGACACGGTCGCACATTTTAAGTTTAACAAGCGGTCGCTGGCGCTTCGCGCCAGCTCCCACTTGCTAAATGTAACAAAATAAGAATGTTAATCCGACGTGTCGGAATGATAGCTTAAAAGCGTAGTTTAAAAAGGCTTCAGATGAGCTTAATTCTATAAAGGGGCTGGTCGGCTGCTTCGTGGCCTGCCATCCTCTTTTGTGAGCTGATATACAGTTAATTTGGCAGGTTCATTTATCAAGTTCAAATAATAAGTGCCTGATGCCGGGCCGTCATGTCCTTAGTTGAAATCGATAATCCATTTAGAGGGAAGTGTATTACATAAGGAGTTCGTTCCAAACAATATTCGTGGTACGTGTGGAGAAATTATCCTGGTACTTCAGAATCAAAACATTCTCGGAATCGGGAACGCGGGTCATTGCCGAGTAAAGCTGGCCATGTGAAAATACTTCTCTTCGTAAATCGAGACCCAACTTTTCAACAGTTAGACCTTGACAGCCGTTGAAAGTGGTAGCATAACAGAGAGCGAGCGGTATCTGCTTTCGGTGAACGGTAAATTCGAACCCGTGGGGTTGGAAATGACAATTGATTCGGGGATGTGAATTCGTATCTAACAATTACTACTCGTCAGAGGTGTAGCTCAAGAGTGTTATGATTTACGTACTGGGTCCACAACCTTGCCAGCCACAATGGAAGAGATTGTTTCAACTTCAACTGTGTGCCGCAGTAAGGTCCGCACAATGACCCTGGTGTTTTTGGTCAATCCTCGCGAGGCATCAAAATTGCGGGTGAGTCGGCAGATAGATCCTGTTTTGAGAATCAGCTCATGAGGTGGAATGCCCGGCTCCTGCAGCGAGTTGAGAAATTCTGGGTCAGAGAAAACAGCTTCATTCGCTCCTTCGTCCTCAACGGAGTCGCTGCTGATGTAGCAATGAGTGTTTCCAGGGACAGTCTGCAAGATTGCTGAATTGAACTCGTCAACAAAGGTGTTGAACGGACTGAGAATGGCGCGTAATATGCATTTCGCCGGATCAGCAACAATGGCCGGGGGAAACACAAAGTCTATGAGTTCCTGGGTAGAGTGCGTGTGGCGCAAACGGCCAAGCTCGACTGTATCATGATGATAATCGTCTCCGATCGAGTCCAGAAAGGCAGAGAATGCTGGATCTCCCCGTTGGCGCATTGAGGTTCGGAGTTCTGAAATTTCAAAGTGCTGGAAAACAGGTTGAGTGCGTAAGGATGCATTGCATATCGCAGTCCGGCCCCCGAAACGGACGACCGGGGCAACCTATAGATATTTGGTACGCAGTTTCGAAATAGCAATGCAACCGACCTGACGGAAGTCCCCAACAGTGATCAGCATGCGTCCTCCCCACACACGATTCATCCCGGCGAGAGATCGCATGAGACGGTCTGCGCAATCGAAGGCTTTGAAGTGAAGGCCACCAATTTCGTCAATTACATGGCATTTGGCGGCCTGCAGGAGCCGTGCGCGATCGCTTTGGGGCCCTACACTTGATTTCAGATAGGGGTTGTATTCGTCGACAGGAATCCCATATAGATAATGGGTTGTTCGACCTCCAGGATAATTTTTTGCTGCGAACGCAGAAGATGCAGATACCAAAACTATCTCGTCCATTTTGCGTAGTGCGCCAATGATAGGATAAAGCACATAGGTCTTTCCACGTCCGGCTCGACCGTCGACATGGATAGGTGGTGGATTATCCATGGTGGCAATTTGCATGAGTCGATCGTAGATTACGCTCTGTAAATGAGTGAGTATCCACCTGGATGGAGCGTAGATATTGTAGCTTACCTGCTCAGCTGTCAACCCGTCTTTGAACCCACAAAGATTGGTAGGATCACCGCTCCATTGGAGACGTTCGGCATCAATCTCCAGTTGTCGCTCAGTGGGTTCTGGAAGCCCAATATCCGCCAAGGATTTTCCGAGCCCTCGCAGCAGGCTCTGGAGTGAAAGTAAGACCTCATTTCTGATGAAGTCGGGGTTCGGTGAGGCGGTTGTTCGCAGCAAGTGATCGTGAATGTCTGCAGAAAGGCTCTTCTCGTGAGCCTCCCAAATTACCAATGCCGGACTTCCTTCGGCGGCCAAAACCGCAAAGGTCCAGCGTAGCTGAGCGGGCGGTGCACCAAAGTTCAACAACTCCTCAAAAGCCATAATTCCTTCGTCACGGTTATCAAATAGCCTCATAACGCGTGCTGCCTCTTGGTATGTGCCATAAACCACACCGTCAATAGTGCGCATATCGATCCAACTATTAGCGCTTCGGTGAAGGAGCAAGGCGCGGAGGTAAAAAACATCACCATGCCTAGGGTATACCATCTGGATACGGCTGACCCCGACATGCCCGGGTTGGTAAAAACGAATTCGCATCCGCGGTCGACCAGGGTATTCGTCCTCCAGAACTTGAAGAGGGTGCATGTCTTTGCTGGGGTCGTGTTTCTCAAGTCGGCATTTGGAACCAAAGTCAATGTAAGTCATATTAGAGAGTTTGCGGTAGCCACCGGCAGCCACCGGGTGGCTTTTTCCGGCATGCGGTGCCAGGTGGCTACGTCATTACGGTGGCTCCTGCAATGACGCATTCGACACGTGTTCCAACGTTCTTTACTCTACTGTGCGTCACCTAAAGTGTCTAGGTTGACTCTTCCACCAGGTCGCCCGCCGGAATTATTGATAGTTTCATCCCATTCCTCAGAAATGACCTTCAGAAGGGTAGTGAATTGGATTCTGGACTCGAGAATGGCTTTCTGCATGGAAGTACGACGGAAAATGGTGGCTAGGCTGCCTCGCGACAAAAATGCGGCAGCCACTGCAACAGCCACCATAATGACGTAGCCACCCGGCACCGCATGCCGGAAAAGCCACCCGGTGGCTGCCGGTGGCTGCCGCAAACTCTCTATTATCGAGTTCCGGATGACGTGGCCGTGCCATGTATCGGACCAAGAGGGTAGCATCCGATTCGGATCCATTTTTGCGAGCCATCTGACCGTACTGTCGACCTGGTAAGTGGACAGGTAATCGCTTTACTCCTGGTTTTTTCTCGGAGATGTGGAAGGAGGCAAGCCGCGTAGCAGCTTCGATGCAAGAAAGATATCGTCCGCGTTCATAATCGCGGATTTCGTCGACGGGTTTTCGGGTCGTAGAGGCGGAGCCTATGTCCGGTGTTTGCGATGGGTTTTTGTAGATTTTCCAGTTGGCCTGGTCAAGAGATTTGAAAAAGTATTTGAAAAGATACTGGAACAGCGCGACACCAGTGGAGAATTCCACATTTATATGACAGTCGTACTTGAGAATCAGCCACGCGATGTGGGATACAATGAATTGATCTTCCGCATCGCGCCGCCGATGATCAAAGTATCCTACAGGGTATGAAGAAACTCAATTCTGTGCAAAAAATAGGACGCACCGCGATCGTTGAATGATGATTCCGCCTTTACAGGCTTCGGAAAGCCGTACTGACAGTTGCGTGGCCAACCGCACCTGTGGTATGTTTTCTTTGGATCGTGAATGTGCGTCATGTGGCGTTTCACCGCATCACGCAGAGCGCCAGCATTGCGGGGGAGTTCGGCACTGAGGAATTTGTCGATTTCGGCGGGAGATTTTGGGACCTTTTTGAGAGCAATGGCTATGTGTTCATGAGGAAGCCCTCGCTTCTGAAATTCCGTAACGCGGATGTGATAAAGAACGGGACCAAACATCGACCGCAGGTCCTTCATGAAGGCCGAGAGATATTGCTGAAAGACTCGCACGATAAGATCCGGTCGGTCATCAGCAGATTGACCAGGCTTCAATTGGGATGTAATTTCGGGCCAACGGGGGTTAGTAGTGAAAGTTATGAACAGTGTGACTGGACCGAAAGCTTTCCGAAGTGCGAGACAGTCGGAGATATTGGCGGCAGACCAAGCAGGGGAATGGACGAAGGTGGATGGCAGCCGAACATCGTCCACAGGTTCTTCGTCGCCGGTTCCGATGTATTCAGCCTCATCCGGGTCAGAATGCTGGTTATGACGTATGTATGTTAGGCGCGCCTCCTCAACTGCGCTCCAAGCGTCAACCAAATATTCTCCTGTCAAAACTGAACTTGGGATTAAAACGGAGAGTAATGATACTTACCTGTCAGTCGCGAGAATTTTGACATCTGTTCGGCATTCATGAAAAATCGTGTTCGGTACCAGCGCGCCTGACTAAAATTTTTACCATCTGAGGTCAGACGGCCCGGCGACCATCCCATTGTGCCATGAGGGAGAAGCAGCAGGTAATGTAAAGGCTCGGTAAAAGGAGAGAGGAGGTCCAGGAATATGGGCTCATCATCACCCTTGCGTCGAATAACTAATTTGCGGCGAGAGGGTGGAGAAGCAGGGGCGAGGGAAATGATAGCAGCAATCTCATTGCCAACACTGTCGGAGTGTTCGATATGCAGCGCAATATCGTCAGAATCATTGTAGACGTTCAGCTTCTCCAATTCCGCTACGAATGGATTGACGCGTTCCAACCCGGCGAGAGTGCTGTTAATCCAAGCGGGGGGGATTTGCATTTCTGTACCCTTTGCGAATATGGACGCAGGATCGTGGATGAACCACCGGATCGCATGCTGGCCCTCGTGCGATGGCAGCATCCGGTGATATGTGCGACCCCCCGCTAAAGTTACGGCCGCAATGCCATCGGGGAATTTCATAAAATCACCGTCATAGACCCCGATCGCGGTGAGTGAGAAGATATTGTTTAATTTGCGCGAGAGCGCCGCAGTTTTGCGATCGTCAATAAAACCGTCCCACTCGTGAGGATACGGGGGAAGTGGTGGTCGGTAATGAATTCCCTTAGGCCCACAGACAAAGCACTCATCGTGAATCCGCTCCCCTGTCAGCGCCTTCCCATTTCATCAGGAATAAGAAGTTTAGTTGCCGGTAGAGCGCACCTGGATGCCACATATTTTACAATTTCGATTCCATCGGAGTCCAAGAGGTTTGGCGATCTCCGAGGCGTTGAGCAGAGCAATGCGATCCCACCACGCTGTATCCGAACCTGCACTTTGCTCTAGAGATGATAGCAGAGATCGAGACAGCCTGCGAGCATTGGTGTTTTTTGTGCGCCTGCCTTCGCGATCACCACTGGTCTCAGCATTGCGGCGTCGTCGCTGAGCATCACGTCGAAGACTACGTTGCCGTTCGATGTCGTCTTGTTCTTCGCGCACAGATGGTGAGGACATTGCGGGAGCAAGGACGATGGCAAAAAGACCCTCAGACGCGCAGTAATGCCGCAGACGCGTAGTAAGTCTGCAGTCGACGGCTGTGTTAGGACCCCATTTTGGAAGAAGCAAGCTCAGTTCCAAAATGAGCAAGCTAGCCCAAAAACTTTAGAAGTTGATGTCGACCCAAGAGAGACGAAGTTTCGGCACCAACGGCTTGAGAGCAAAGTGAGAGATGAACGAAAGAGGTTAGAAGATGATCGGGATTTTGCGACGACGTTTCGGCACCAACGGCTTGAGAGCAAAGTGAGAGATGAACAAAAGAGGTTAGAAGATGATCGGGATTTTGCGACGAAGTTTCGACACCAACGGCCTGAGAACAAAGTGAGGGACAAACGGGGTAATATCGGATCGCAGCAAGGTCAACTGAGCAGCGGAGTTTGAAAAGGCTTCGGACACCCGTAATTTTAAAAAGAGGGTGATGAATTGAGCGAGCAATAATTCGCTGGAAATGGCCGGACCTGGCGAGTTATATCATCCCCATATTCGACATTTAATTTCGACTAGACAAACAACTGCTTGATCTTAGAGATCACAGCCTTCGTCCAATACCCCATATACTACGCATCCCCACTGAAGCCATTAAAAGTTTTCTGCCCGAGTCGACGAGAGGTAATTTGGTGGTGGCCGGATATATAGCTTGTACAGCAGATATGATCGCACACGATGACTAGAATTCAGTCACTCAGCCAGTAATTGTATCCGCCACGAGAGTGAAAAAACTGCCCGTCGACCTAGAGGTGCAGGACATACACACTCCAGTTCACATCCACGAACGCGCCGGATGTCAGCGATCGCATTGCAATAAGCGGAAGAATGATGAGAACCATGCGCGACGCAATGTAAATGGGAATTTCCGTCCACAGCACGATTGCTCCGAGTTCAGTCAAGATCGATGTTTTCTCAGTCAATGTGGTGAGCCGTTGACTGAGTATCACAAGGGAAATGACGACAGGAATTGCAGTGATAAATGATGAGCAAGACCTCCACATCCACATCTCCCCGGGGGTGGGGAAATGCACGTTCCATGCGGCACAGTGGATGGCACCAAATACAGTACCGACGAGAGCCGTCATCCCGACGGGACCGGCGAAACCTTGAATACCGTCGAGTTCGGTCATCGGTAAGGACCAAAATGAGGGTACTGAAGTGGAGGTTAGCGGATTGAATTTGTGGTCCCAGTCCCTGGTGATCCCAAGGATGGCGCTGAAGAACCGGTCCCATCGTTCTATGCTGACTGCAGTTATGGGCCGAGCGTTTGGCGGTTTTGGTGGCCCTATTATAATTTGCCTCTGGACATCGATGGGCTTGTCCCACCAAAGTAACCAAATGAATACGTTGACCACAGCGAACGCTAGCGTGGCAACTTCGAGCTGGGTTATAACGAGGTGTTGGTGGACGCGGGCAATGCATTGCGCGGTGAACCACAGACCCTGCACAAGTGCCAGACCTTTGGACAGCGCATCTCCTTTGCTCTTGTCCATGATATCGTCCGCATTGATGTTTCGTATGGCGGTGATAAATTCGAATCCCAGAGTCGGATCCTTGAGTTGTTTCTTTGTGACAACGGGATAACCTGAAGATGACACGAATCCGCCCATGCAGAAAAAAAAACCATGCGTCATTGAAAACCCGAATTCTTTGCGAAACAAAGGTCAGACATTTTGAAGTCGAGAAGTACCAACCCACCCTTGGATAACTTTCGTGCCGCAAAATACTGTCTGGCTGCGAATCCCACCATTATTTCCGGCGCGATGACCGCGATGAGCATCATCTTCAACCTTTGCCCAAAAAGTGCCAGCCAGCTCTGGTCAGGAGGGGGCACATTTGGGTGCACTGACACCCAAGTGCAGGCGAAAATCGTCGCGAGACAGCCCCAGACGATGTCAGATAGCTGCCGGCAGTGATTTATATCATCGCAGGAGTCGGTGGTTCGAACGTTCAGAGTATGCGCAACTGGCACAGCAGTGCTGTTCCTGGAGAGCACATGGATGAAGATAAACAGCAGGAGCATTGTCGAGTGTGGTGGGGAAGGCGAGTGTGGTGGGGAAGACAGATGACAGCAGTGTCCCTATATTCCACGGGTTGTAAGTTAACGGCACTTCAACAGCTTTTTTCCGTCTTGTGATGAACCACGTGTGCATTGTATTCTATTAAGATCGGAGCACCCCGGAACGTTGAGGCGGTGTTGTCCTGATTGAAGTGTTTGGGTCGGATTTGGTCGGATCCAAACAACCGCCGGCAATTTTTAAATTTTGGATCCTCAGCCTCCTGGCGACTTGGATGTTGGTTGCTTTTGGAGCTCCCGCATTGCTGTTTTTTCACAAGCTTTGAAGTTTGTGTTCACTCGTGGTCTCAAATCGCCGCTTCACGATCAAACCTCGCGCATTTTTTCTCCTAAACCAAGTCCTAAACCCAACGCCGCAGTCCCCGCGCTCCAGAATCTGTTCGAGCATGTCCAGAGCGCTCTAGACCAACCAATCTCACTCAAGTCTCGCCCGCGGAAGTAAATCTGCAAATTCAAAAAGGTCTGGACCCAAATAGGAGCCGCGGGAGTTAATTTGTTCCCCTATCCAGTTGGTGGCGGTCCGCATTGTTACTTCTATTCCATGTCCAGCGACGACACATCCCCCACCTTCTCGCCCATCTTCCTGTGCGCCCTGTACTCATGAAACCGATGACACCGCCTGCAACGAGCGGCCGGACACTGTTGAGTGGTAAGCCATTGATTTCTCCAAGTTTGGGGGGTGAGACTTCCTCTCTGAGACCTCGATCGTGTGCGACATAAATTTCGAGATATAAAAGGTGTGCCTCTTCCAGGTTGAATGCCAAAAAGAAATTCCCACTTCAGAAGATACAAGGTGCGTCTTCACTTCATGCCTACCGACATTCCGCTAACAGGACTTTAGAAAACATCCTCTTCCAATGTCTTCTACCAACAACGCCACTACCTGCTCCTCGTCCTCGCGGCCCTCCTTCAGCCGTTCGAAGACCATGCCTGCCTTCCGGCGCGCTCTTTCTTTGCCGTCTGTCGACAAGTCGCTCGCCGCCCTTCGCGCATCGTCAAGCAAGGGCCTCCGACGGATGTCCAGCTTTCGAAAGCAATCCACATCCCCTTCCCTTGCGTCCCCTTCGACGGAATCCATCCCCGTCTTCACGATCCCGGACTACACAAAACCAACCGCCTCGCCTCCGTCTGTTGCTATCTCGCCCTTGATGCGCCCTTCGTTAAAGCGTGCGTTGACGATGCCGAACCCGGTCCGCGCGATGCGCTCCATCGCCAAGATGCCGGCGCTTAAGAGAGTGTGCGAGCGCAAGGAATCCGTCGCTTCTGACGCCTCCACTGCATCTGTCCAAACATCCATCGCGTCGACATCCACCTCCACATCTACATCTACCCGGCGTCGGCGGTCCTCATCTGTCTCCAGCATCGAGTCCTTCAGCTCGACGGAAGACCGGATCACACTAGCTTTGCGCATGCGCGCATTGCCATCCACCATTAGGGGTTTACTCACGGTACGTGTCCCTTCTTTTGCATCCCTCCTCGTATACTCAATGTCTTTTCTTTTTTTTTTGGCAGAGCATCCTCGCCGTGTTGCTGATCTTCCTCCTTCCCGCCATGGCCGCTGAAATACCCAAGCGCAAGCCCGCGCCGCGGCCCTACGAGCGGGATATTGTTCTCACTGAAGAACAAGGTACGAATCTTTTCCCATCCCATCCTGCAATATTAGCGTGCTAATTCATATCTTACTTTTACAGAGCGCAATCCTCCGCGGCTCCCTCCCCCATCCACATTATCCTCCCGAATTTCGCGCCGTATGGCAAAGGCGTACCGCCGCACCCTCCGCCGCGCCTCCCGCGCACAGCGCGCAAACACACCCCATGAGGCTCTCGCGGCGCTCTTCGCACCTACCCCGAAACGCGTGCGCGCCAAGCCTCCGGTGCCCGTCGATCCCAAGACCCTCGCAGCCGACATCCCACTCGTTGTCTATTCGTCCCCCATCTCGCTCCCGCTTTCGAAAGGGCCTGCCCCCACTGTCCGACCTTCGCGCAAGTTCACGGTACTGCCGACGGTAGTGGAAGAGGAGATCTTGGACGAGGCGCTGTGCGTTGGTTGGTGATGTGCGTTTTTCTGCGAAATTCAACTTCTTTGTACGGGCGCTGATTTGTTTCTTTAGAACCCCAACGATGCGACATCTGTATTTTATTCTACACGGAAGTCATGGACCTTTTTACGATACCGCATGTATAATACCCCGGAGCACTTGTATAATACCATTATTCTGAACGACTCGCAATTTGAACGCCTGTAAGAATTTAGTGTACACTGAAATATATGATAACAGATACGGCTCCAGTATCCGCCCGATGTATGCGGCAGGTCGTTGTTGAAATATATGTTAGCAGATACGGCTCTAGTATCCCGCCCGATGTATGCGGCAGGTCGTTGTTGAAATATATGTTAGCAGATACGGCTCGATAATCTGTCATAATATGAAGTGTCACTTCCTAGTACATGTCATTTTCCCGGACCTTGATTCCGTCCTCCTCCGAGTCTTCCCGCCGACGGCGTTTAGGCATAGGTTCACCGAATGGTGCACCTGTTGAGAGAGTGAGATGCCTCATCTCCTGAGGAACGACGAAAATCCACCTTCGATGGCTTCTCGATGGCGCTTTCTCCTCAGGCGATACTGGCGATTTTATATAGAAAAATACGGTGGTTACCGTTGGGCGTTTTTTTAAAATATGCCGGTAGTTTAGAGACGATCCTTTTATAAAACATTAGAAGTGCCTTGATTTCAGTCACGGGCGGCTTCCTCCTACCTAATCGGGTTCCACTTCATGCGGCGGCGTCGTGGGCGCATTCCTCGGGGCGCCGTGGCTGTGCTGCGCGCCTCCAACCCGCCGCACCAAAAATGGCTATTTCTCGGGTCTCTACAGCATGTTACTGTAGGAAAACCAGTAGACCATCTATTGTATTAGGTTAGTTAGGCCGATGGGCCGAATATTGCCGAAGGGGAGCTTTCTTGGAACTTTCTCAGCTTCGTGCTATGAAATCATTATGATCCTGGCCATGGCCATCACCCGGTTTGTCGTCGTAACGCGTAAAGCTTAATAGCCAACCCCTACAGTCTTTGTACTACCTAGTAGCGCTGTTTAATAAGTATCGTTCATTCAAAAAAAAAATTGCTCAAGCTTCTGGATTAAAGTGGCTTCCGATGGGTCCTTTTGTTGATACCGCAGTCCTTGTCTTGATGTCCTTCATTGAATCCTTACTGATCTTCGATTGAATCTAAAGCTGGAAATATAGCAACGAGTTTATTTCACCACTTCAGCCGCTTCAATTAACATAGTTTTGTGTCCATCGTTTTCAAGTTGTTTGGAGTCTTCACTTGCCCTCGAAAGCCAATTCACGGCTCTGACTTTGCCAAGGATATCCTTGCCAACCACACTGTCCATTCGTATGCCTGCAATTTTCGCATCCATTATCCCTAGGCCTACCGACCTTGGTTCGACTCCGACCAGGGATTCATATCTCGGATTCACTGATCTTCAGGTTACAACGGGCACCTCTCGTAACCTCCTCTGCCAGACCTGCCTCATCGCTCTGTATTCTGCTTCAAATAACTATATAATTCCCTCCGAGTCTGCCTTGAATGTGTGTGCGTGCACACAAAAAAAACCTCGTTTTCAAAGCGTCAGCTTCCGATGCCGTTGTACGACTGCAACGCTCAGCCATCCCCGGGACAAGGGTCGTGCCCGTCCCCACATGATTCCGTGTCCCTGCTGCTCACGAACCACATTGGGGACACCCTGCAATTGCTAGAGGTACAGGTACAGAGAACTTCTCGGCACCCAGGCGGAAGCATTCCAGCTCCCCTGGTAAATCAGAGCGCTATGGCGGAAGGTTTGGGTTCTGCTGGCTTTTATGAATGCGCGACGGATGTGAGGTGCAGGGCGCATCGAGGGGATTGAGCCTCCATCTGACCACCCTCGCTTCGACTTTGACTCAGGATATTGACTCGAGATATGACTTGAATATAAAAGGAGTAGGAAGTTGGTGAGAAGTTGGTAAGAAGTTGCAATTAGCACTGGTAAGAATTCAACATGCCCGAGATAGCCGGATGCTGTACATGTTGAGATTAATATTCCCGCTTCAAGTTGCTTGCCGGGGCCCTCTATCTCTGAGTTTCTTGTATTCCTCCATTATATTCCTCCATTCCTTTGGTCATGTTGCAATTTGTGGAATTTAGAAACCGAAATTGGCCTGCCAACCATTGTTGTCCTCCCGGCAATGACTTGCCGCTTACCGCTTAAACTTAAATTTAAACTTTCTCCTTGCTATCAATGTTGTGGTCGGAGCAGCGTGCGCTGGCGTTTGTTGAACAGGAGCATGAGGTATTTGACAACCCGGATTCTTATTCGGCTGGTGGAATAGAGTGTAGCACCATTATCATGGAGGGATTCTTGGAACACGAACACGTATACTTATACTTACTTTTCCCCCGCTCAGATAGCTACGATTAAATTGCACTTTCAGACTCATACATCCCCGCCATGACATATCTTGCCCGATACATATAAAACCTTCTCCCTCACGGCACTGCAATGTTTACTCCCCTCTGCACCCTTCCCCGACCTCACTCTACTCCAGCCGATAGTTACATTGTATTTTGTAGAGTGCTACATAGGCCCCAAGGGGCCTGCAGGCACTATAATGGAATTAATAATAATCATGGGGATTGTTGGTTGTGGACAGGAAAGAGGAGGACGACAATTGTCTGTGCAGTCTCGAACTGAAACGGAGGGATTATGTATTTTTCCCATCATCTTTGAACCCTACGACACATACCAATGTATTACATGTGCGACCCGATGGTCGAGTTCCTATGATCTCGTACTGAAAATGGGTAAGTAAAAATGGACTGCTGTTTAACATGATGTCTTGTTCAAGTTGACAATGTAGCGTCTTTTCCAGCGTGAAAATAGCAGGCGAGCGGGGCATCCTCCTTGCCCCGGGGTATGTTCAAAATGGAATGAATAGTCTAGGCGGGTGTACACTATGCTTACCAAGGTTAAAATAGGACTGGAATTGTATGTAACGGCCCAGGGCTGCATTGGTGTGGGTTTGGGACACGCACCAATTTTGAATGTAGCACACAAAGACATTTGGAAACTTTGATCAACCACGGAAAAAACCGTTCCAAACGAGTTGGCAACACCTGAATCATCGGCCGGCCTCGAATTGAACGGGGCTCAATATGCGCACCATCTTGATTATTTTCAACGCGAGGCAGCTGCACACAATGTGGTCGACTGCATATATTGTAAGTCCTTCTTTATACACTCCTAGTTACACATATGATATGGTCGTCACTTGTCCCTCATCATCCAAGATCGCAACCAGTCCTAGGGAATCATCGAGGAAGATTTCTCTGGAAGAGGACAACGTCACGTCTCCGGTGTCCAGTTTACGAAATGTTGTGTGCGGCACCGGAAGTGGACTAAAGTGCACTAGTCCCAAGTACGGTTCAAGGTAGGGCTTCTCCCGTCTGGCCAGGAAGAGAACATAGGTGCCTGAAGCACCCGCTGCCAGGTTCAAAATGCGGTCAGGGTGTTGGCAGCAGCAACTCGGTCCGAACTCTATATTGTCCGAGTCGCGATCTGCATGTCCGGGCCAGAAATGAATCAAATTGAGTTTTGAGTCTGAACCGGCCCTGCTGATTGTGGCCACTAGAGAGGCAACCGCAAAAATTCCGTAATGGGGCGTGAACAGACGCGGGGTGGGAATTTTGATGAAACCCTGAGGATATGCGAGAACCTCTAGCACGTTGGATCCACCGAGTGTCGTTGTATTGGGACCAGGGTGATCAGATAGAATTCGTGGAATGTTGGAGGCAGAGAGAAGAGGAAACGGAAGGCTCTGTACTGTGGGTTGGAAGTACCCTGGCGTGTGAAAAAGAGATATAGGGTTTGTCCAAAGGCTAGACATAGCACCTCCATCTACGAATGCTCAATACGGTGAATTTCAACTTATGAAATTTTCTCACCCGACCCAAGATATCTATTGGGATGGCTTGTATGAAGACATCTGGGGTAGTCTGTACTGCGGCATCTGCATTCATAGTCCAGGACACGATATCCGTCGTTGTGCAGAATCCCATAATTTGAGGGTTAATAAATAGGTGGGGAACTGGATGCCTGACATTTGTTGGAGAGCTAACTTGGGAAATGGAAATGTGAGCTCGATCGCGGAAATCGATGCAGATGACCGCGAGGCGCATGAGATCCCCATCGCTACAATACAACATCAGCCAAGGCCTGTGACATGTCAGGGTAATGTAAATACATACCTGATCCACGCCCCGATGAGTGCTTTCCCCATGATTTCCGTACAGAGTGCACTTGGATAAATATAAACGCTGTCCCTTTCATTACTCAAGTGCGCCACACGCTGCGAGGTAACAGTGTCCCAGCAACTGACACTGCCTTTGTAGTTATTGGCCACGATGAGGTTTGCTCCTGGAATGAAGAAGATGCTACCCCTGCGTTCCACGGAAAAATTGCCGATGTGGAAAGGACGTGGTTTCTCAGACTGGAAGTTTTTCATCAGTCGATCAGCCCTCCGCACAATGTTCTGCAGTTCGGAGAGAGACAGCGTGTCGACTGAGTCCGCAGTCGATAAGGGGAGGGGCTGCATTTCCACCTCTCTTATGCGAATTAGAGCGTCAAGCCACAGGGTCCTCTCGAACTGGAGTCCGCGGGTGATGCGACAGAGCTTGGAAAAGAAAAGTCAGGTATCGCAATCGGTGACCGCATAATGACTGACTTACTGAAAGTAGGCTGAGGAGATCGGCAACATCCAGCCGTTTGGCAAGCTCAAGGAGGATGTCTTGGGGAAATTCGGTGATGTTCAGCGACATGGTGCCAGGACTCAAGATGCTTGTTGCCAGGACTCCAGATGCAATTACTTTGACGGCATCTGATACTACAAGTAGCTTTAAATTTGCAGTGCAAAATATTCTTGGTCTCTTATCAACAGATGCCACAACAATAAAAGTGCTCGTACCTGCGCAGTTGTAAAATGTTCTAGAAGTGCAAAATACATTCACTTGAGCTCAATTCTTGCCCATTCGCCTTCAGAAATGGCTCAAATTGAACTGACAGGCGTGTATTCAGACCGTTCATGAATCTCAACAGCCTCGAGATATTAGATATTCGATCAGTGCCAGTGTAGGCTGTAGGCACGTACCAGATTCACACAGGTTTGAACTTGACCTGCATCGCCTCCACAACGCAGCCAACGCCGAACCGCGTCTCGAGCGCCTTCCGTGCTGTCTAAGGATTGTGACACGTTTCAACGATTACCTACGCTGGTACCAAAGACCTATTTTCAACTTGGTGTGACCCACAGAGGGCTTTAATCCGAAAGCGAATCTACACAGCGCGCCCACGTGACTTGGACGGGATAAAAGTCACCGCGTTTATCTACATCCGTGGTGATAATTATTAGATGGACTCGCGCGATATCCACTTCGAGAATATTTCATGTGTCGGCCTGTACTCAAACGGAGGTAGAATCTGCCAGCCTGAGGTGCAACGGGAATATCCACTTGATGGATACAGTATCTCAGTGAAAACTTGAAGGGCCCCTTCCAAGTACATACATATCTCGTCGAGGTCGAGGCCTGAGGCGCGAAATAGAAGGCTCGGCTGCTGGATTAATAGGATCGGGATGCTAGCAGACGGACCAGTATATGTTGTTTTTTTGACTGTGAGCGGGTGTGCAAAGGATGGGGACCGGTCAATGATCCGATTTTCGTAGAACTTGCCGCTGTGACAACAATTTCTTCACGGAAGAACGCCACCACGGACTCGCACAATAATTACTCATCGAAATCAACCAGAAGCGAATTCAACTAGGATCAAAGTAGTAAAACTGCGCTCTTCAGATCTAGTTATATAGAGTCACCTGAACTGTTGAGTATATTATGAGATACAGGTATACAGAAAAGCTAGACTGACGATCGACCCCGTTTCCTCAACCTGTAGACCATCCGAATGAAACCAGCCGTGATATACCAGAATGTCACGATTGGAAACACAGACACAGCTCCTAAAACCACTAAATTATGGTCCGAAGCGCTCTGAAACAAAGATGACCTGTACCATGGCACTAGTACAAGTATACCAGCGTCTGTAAAGTTCACTCAACATTGAAAATTTTTCACCACACCAAAGCAAGGGCTCACTGAATATAACAGTCGCGCTGCCCTGTAGCAAAACGAGCAGGAGAGCTGTCACCGTATTTCCTGGGCCGTTCCAGTCTCTGGCGTCGAACAAGCCACAGAGTAAATGCAGGAGTCGTAGCTTGCAAAGCTGTTTGCCCAATACAGGCAAGAGCCACTTCTTCAGCTTTTTTACCACCACATACCATAAAAGGCTCAGGATCAATTCTATTAGAACAAAAATCGTTACCCCTTTTGGTTCGAATGGGTGGAGACTAGACTCGTGACCAGTCTGCGCTACGGCAAATCTTAGTGCGAGCACTATGCTGTAGGCACGGCATAGTGCTTGCACTAAGATTTGCCGTCGTAGGGCAGACTGGTGACGAGTCTAGGTGGAGACTTGGGTATAATATTGGGATTATATATATCACAGATACCTCCATGGTGATCTGATTGAGAACTTGGCGGGATATTGAAAGCATTGAACTCACGTATCTGCAATCCCAGAAGTAGTGCATACGGTAATCCGTGTTCTTTCTGTTGGTCTCCAGCACTTGTTCCGTGTTCTTTATAATTGTCTCCAGTGCTGCAATACGCTGGTGAAGTGCGATCACATCTGGACGGCAATTCGTAAGCCTGGTTGTCTCTACTGACTGTTAATACGTGACTCCCCTATTTGCGAAGAGAGATCTGCCAATGCGTGCGCTTGGTCGTCTCCCATGTCAATGTGCGCCTCTTCTATCTGTGCTGTATTCCCTCTGCGGGGCGTATGTAGGCAAGAGCATGGGCCTGGCTGAGTCCTGTTATTCTGGAACCCGATATGAGTCGGTCTGGATGGCTTGGATGCGCAGAGGTTGACATGAAGCAAGACGAATCGGATGGATGTCAGGCGACGGATGAAAGGCAGCGAAAACGAGGTCGTTCCTCGTTCATTTATATCGCCTCACTCTTCTTACACAGCCTGACACCGCCTCGTTATTTCACAGGCGCCACACAACATCACGAGAAATGGGAATCAAAGAAAGATCGACGTACAAAATGAGCTCGCAGTTCTGCCGTTTGAGTTTTGGTTCGCGAAGAACGGAGGAGTAGTAGGATTTCCTGGACTCGGACACGGCAAAACCCGCCTGCCTGTGCTTCCAGAATTAGAACAAGGCGGCCGCAAGAAAGCACGTAATTCTGCAATGATTCAAACTGTTCATGTTAGATCTGCATTCTACATCGTGATAATCAGCGAAGCAATGCGTCGAGGCCACTGTCCAGTACTAATGGTAACCAAAAGAAAGGCAAAGAAGCGCCGTAGGACGCACCCACGACCACAGTTTGCGGGCGGGGATCCCATGGCTATTGCCAGCAAGGGAGAACTCGATAGTGGTCGAAGAAAGAGCGCGAGGAAGCGGGAAGCAAGCGAGCGGTGATAATTTTGAAACTCCGGCTATTAGGGTCTGTGTCGGGCTGGGGTGACCCGATAACCATGGGTTAATTGATGGGGAACCTCAGCTACGTGAAATCAT
>JARJLF010001186.1:0-94124 GCA_029378395.1 Mycena leptocephala | reverse complement strand
GACCCGTTTCTTTATGTCTCCGCTTGAACCTCGATGTGAGATATTCGCTAGCGAGGTGACCATGCCGGTTGGTAGATGGCTATGAGGACTGGATTTCTCCGAGTTGTCCCAAGTCAAAGACCAATTTGCCTCCCAGTCGGAACAGTTACACGCTAATAGGAATTCTGTTGCTGGCTGTTTAGATACCACTCCACCTTCGGTACATGGTGTTTTTATCATTTTCAGGATCTCCTATACGACCCGGTCCTTTTTCTGGTCGGAGTTCCCTACCGGAAGCAACTAATTGACCACTCCTTGCGCTCTGGGTCTTGCATTAACCTGTACTTTGTGGTACTTCGGTTTTGTGTGTCCGAAGACAGAGGAAGAGTTCTTTCTCAGCTTGTGAAAGCCTTAGGAATTTAGGTGGGGAAATACAAGATGCCATTCTCAAATAATATGCTAGGTTTTTATACTCATTGCCCAGCCACCAGCATATCGTCCCGACATGCATTCTTCATTCTAAACACTGCCTTCAGCTCACAAGGTAGCTCCTACCCCCTTTTGGCCTGAAGGAGTCCGCTTTCTTCCACACCCTTGTTGGTGAAGCGCCCGTTGACGGAGGTACTCCTATAGCACCATAATCAGCCTGGTCAAGCTTCTCTTGCATCGTAGAACCTGTTTCTCCTTTGTCCTAATACTTTTCCTCGAATTGGTTATCTCCTTTCCAGCGTGGAGACCGTTGTACAGCACAGTTCACGAGTTGGTTGAATTCTTTCACTGCGGAATTCGTTCCCTTGTTGCATTGGAGCTGTTCTTGATTTGTTTGGCCCATTCCTCCATGATGGAATTTGTTTCCTCGTCATATTGGTCCATTCTTGACTTGGTTGTCCTGTTCCTCCTTGATGGAATTCATCTCCTCATCATATCAATACCATTCTTGACTTGGTTGGCCTATTCCTCCTTGGTGGAATTCATCTCCTCGACATATCAGTACCATTCTTGATTTGGTTGGCCTATTCCTCCTTGACGGAATTCATCTCCTCATCATATTGATACCATTCTTGACTTGGTTTGCCTACTCCTCCTTGGCGGAATTCATCTCCTCGACATATTGATACCATTCTTGACTTGGTTTGCCTATTCCTCCTTGATGGAATTCATCTCCTGATCATATCAGTACCATTCTTGACTTGGTTTGCCTACTCCTCCTCGGTGGCCGTTCTCCGGGCTCCATATCCATACCCTACTCGTCCCTATAACTTGTTATTGCTATGTTCGGCGCCTGGCTCGGCTTCACCGGCGAGGCAAAGTGGAGTGAAGCGAAGCGGAGTGAGGTGAGGTGGAGGGGAAGCGTGAGGCAGAGGGGAAGCGCGAGGTGGAGGGAAAGTGCGAGGTGGAGGGGAGGAAGCACGAGGGAGAGCAAAGTCGGGTGGGCAAAGTCCATCGAAATCGGGTGAACTCATCGTGCAAAGGTGCGAGGTAGAAATGCACAAGGTGAGGGAGGTGCAGGGTGAAGTAGCCTTACCAAGGTGAGGCAGAGCATGAGTCAGGCAAATGAAGTCAGTGGCACGGAGCAAGGCAAAGCGCTAGTTGGGCAAACAGAGTCAGGTGAGCGACGTCAAAGTCGGCAGTGCAGAGTAGCGGACGTGAGGCACAGCATGATTGAACGAGGGCAAAGTCAGCAGAGAAATGTGAAAAGGGGGCGTGAGTGTAGGAGAAAGACATGAACGAAGTCACGGTCTCGAGTCAGCAGAGTAGTGTTTTGCGTGAAGAATTGCATGAAGAATGCCAATGTCACCTTTACCAATGCTTATCTCGCTGAGTATTATTGGACTTTGTTCCGCTGGCGTTTTTATCCCGCAAGTCCCTGCTGTCCGTTTGTTGAAGTCCCTCTCCGCTGTCCATCTGCACTATTGTTTTATGTCGCTCGTTTCCATCTTCTCTTTTTGTCTCTTCCGGTAAAAGGCGTGGCTGCAAGAGTCGACACATGGTGGAGGCTCACACCGTGACGGGGTCTGACCCACATCATGATGTTTGTCAAACCTTTGAGGTGACTACCTCTGACCCGTCAAATCGTCGGCCGAGAACCCCGAGCAAACCAATTTGCCTAATCCGTCAATGCATGAAATGAATGTTCTTTCGAGTTGTCTTCGAGTGTACAAGCCAAAAACAGACAATGATTGCTACAACAATAATATAAGAGCCATCTGGAGTACCTGGAAATCATTTCCTGCTATCAGCAGCATCTACAACAGTCTCTGTGCCACCATCCTGTTGTGCATTCAAAACCTCTTCTTCTTCCGCATCAACACCAGCGCGCCCAACTCTCCAAAAGAAGTCGAGATCTGACTCCTAATTTTTTAGTTTTCCCTTGCTTTTTCAGTCAAAAGAAGTGTGAAAAATAATGAACATTTTTCACCAATTTTTTCACTGAAAAACCTGAAATGTTCAACCAGTGACAGTCTCACTCCAAACTGGGATCTATTCAACTTGCGGAATTGTGGATGTACAAACCTTGCACTATTTACAATTGTTGTGGTTCCAAGTCTGCTACAGCCTTTCTAGCAGACATGCCACTGGTAAATCTCTGTTTACTAACTTTTTACTAACTACAATTCACTACCCAAATTGTCTGGTCACATAACATTTCATCATTAGGAATGGTGGTACATCTTTGAGCCTACCTAACCTGTCTTGCATCTGGTCCATTGCTTCCCATGATAGAAGGTTTTGGAATCAAATGTAATCATGGGAACTTCACCACATATGCCAACAAGAAAGGGTTGAGGTAACCTATTTATCAATTGATTGGGGATCCAGAGAAGGAGCTCATTGTTTGGGCCCACCAGCCATCCATCTGGTTGGAGGGTGAGGGATGGTGAAAGGTAGCTGGTACCAGGGTGAAGAAGGTTGATGGAAAGATTCCCAGGGTTTTGGTCTGAGAAGAGGGATTGATAAGGTGCAATAAAAGGGGAGGATACATACTCAAGGATGAAATCTCATCACTGTGCAGCTTTGTGATCTGTTGCTGGCCATCTGCATCTAAAATATGAAGTTTCTTGTCTTGGGAGCCTGAGATGATGGGCCCAGCATTGGGGGAAAATGCAACAGGTGACACTGGATTGGCATGACCACTTAGCGGCTGTCCAATTTGCTGCTTACTCTCTAAATCCCAGATGTGAACTGTCTTGTCAAATGAGCCTGAGACAATCTGCCTGCCATTAGGGGAGAATGCAACAGACGACACTGGATTGGCATGGCCACTTAGCGGCTGTCCAATTTGCTGCTGACTCTCTGGATCCCAGATGCGAACTGTCTTGTCTTCAGAGCCTGAGACAATGTGCCTGCCATTGAGGGAGAATGCAACAGATGACACTCCTTTGGCATGGCCACTTAGTGGCTGTCCAATTTGCTGCTGACTCTCTGAATCCCAGATCCGAACTGTGTTGTCCCATGAGCCTGAGACAATGTGCCTGCCATTGGGGGAGAATGCAACAGATGACACTCCATCAGCATGGCCACTTAGTGGCTGTCCAATTTGCTGCTGACTCTCTGAATCCCAGATGCAAACTGTGTTGTCCCATGAGCCTGAGACAATGTACCTGCCATTGGGGGAGAATGTAACAGACGACACTCCATTGGCATGGCCACTTAGCGGCTGTCCAATTTGCTGTTGACTCTCTGAATCCCAGATCCGAACTGTGTTATCCCATGAGCCTGAGACAATGTGCCTGCCATTGGCAGAGAATGCAACAGACGACACTCCATTGGCATGGCCACTTAGTGGCTGTCCAATTTGCTGCTGACTCTCTGAATCCCAGATGCGAACTGTGTTGTCCCATGAGCCTGAGACAATGTGCCTGCCATTAGGGGAGAATGCAACAGATGACACTCCATTGGCATGGCAACTTAGCGGCTGTCCAATTTGCTGCTGACTCTCTGAATCCCAGATGCGAACTGTGTTGTCCGATGAGCCTGAGACAATGTGCCTGCCATTATGGGAGAATGCAACAGACAACACTTCTTTGGCATGGCCACTTAGCAGCTGTCCAATTTGCTGCTGACTCTCTGAGTCCCAGATGCAAACTGTCTTGTCTTCAGAGCCTGAGACAATGTGCCTGCCATTAGGGGAGAATGCAACAGACAACACTCCTTTGGCATGGCCACTTAGCAGCTGTCCAATTTGCTGCTGACTCTCTGGATCCCAGATGCGAACTGTCTTGTCTTCAGAGCCTGAGACAATGTGCATGCCATTGAGGGAGAATGCAACAGACGACACCCCTTTGGCATGGCCACTTAGTGGCTGTCCAATTTGCTGCTGACTCTCTGAATCCCAGATCCGAACTGTGTTGTCCCATGAGCCTGAGACAATGTGCCTGCCATTTGGGGAGAATGCAACAGACGACACTCCATCAGCATGGCCACTTAGCGGCTGTCCAATTTGCTGTTGACTCTCTGAATCCCAGATCCGAACTGTGTTGTCCCATGAGCCTGAGACAATGTGCCTGCCATTGGGGGAGAATGCAACAGACAACACTCCATCAGCATGGCCACTTAGCAGCTGTCCAATTTCTGCTGACTCTCTGAATCCCAGATCCGAACTGTGTTGTCCCATGAGCCTGAGACAATGTGCCTGCCATTGGGAGAGAATGCAACAGATGACACTGGATTGGCATGGCCATGTAGCGGCTGTCCAATTTGCTGCTGACTCTCTGAATCCCAGATGCAAACTGTGTTGTCTAATGAGCCTGAGACAATGTGCCTGCCATTGGGGGAGAATGCAACAGACAACACTCCATTGGCATGGCCACTTAGTGGCTGTCCCAATTTGCTGCTGACTCTCTGAATCCCAGATGCGAACTGTGTTGTCTGATGAGCCGAGACAATGTGTCTGCCATTGGGGGAGAATGCGACACATGTTACACTATCTTTATGACCCCGGAGAACTCCTTGAAGTGAAGGCCATACAAATTCACCCCCTGTGTTCAACTTGACCACTCCAGCCATCTCCATCAGATATGTTTTGTGTGTAATGGAAGTGCTGGGAGCAAACACCAATGCTGACAGATAAATGTGGGGCACAGCTGTTGAAATAGATGTTGCAAAGTAGCGAACAAATGACAGTGCATCTTTTACTCGTTTTCTCAAGTCCTCATCTTGAATATCCTGTGATTTGATCAGGTTGATTACTCCAACAAAACAGCATCCACATACTGTACACCATGTTAGCAATGATTCCAAGGACTCAGCTGCCCTTCCCACACTCTGAGTGATGCTCATCACCTCCAGCCAATACAACAGTTTTGACTTGAGGAATTCAGCAATTCTGTTTGGTGGAAATGTTCCGGACCTACAGACTGTGAGATGTGCTGCCCAGAATTGATTGCTGTACTTTAAATGGCTAGGAATCCTGTCAATGAGACCAGGAATATCATCATTCTGGAGGTATGATGTTTCAACATTTCCCATGTTGAAGTGTAATGACTCCAAAGACAAAAAGCAGCCAGCTGCAAATCTTTGTTCATGGTGTGCTCTGTCAAAGTGGAATTGGGAATCGGCAGGAAGAGTGACCATAAAGTCCACAAAGGATTTGTGCACAAATTGCAGCCCTTCTTGGATATCCAGAACAGATTTTAGTTGCTCACATGCCCACTGGACACTACTAGATTTCATTTCTGGGAATAAATTGCAAAAATCTTCGAGGGAGAGAGGAGTTCGTGCTACAAGGATGGTCCCTGTCACATTGGTGAACCAGGTAAGCTGCAAGGGTGTGGTAAATTTTGATGTCAAAATCCCATTGTAGAGCTGGGTCAAAGAGGGTGTACCCGCAAGAGTAGTTGTTTTCAAGACTTGATCCAATTCGTCCTCGGGTGGGCCAGCTTTAACTAGTTTTATGACTGTGCTGGCCCAGATAAATAGCCCAGCTGCAGTGTCTGTCAGCAATTGCAACTGTGACTCTGTAGGCCAAGGACCCTCAATCCTGCACCCAGGACTTTCGCGAATCTGATTGAAGCTGTATTTGAGATACTTCTTGATATCCTGGGAGGAGTTCTGTGAGACATTGTGGCCGACTTCAAGAATCCGAGGTGAAAGTCCCCCTTTACCCAACATGTATCCGATATTCCCCTCATCACGACTGGTTACAAAGATTTTGACCTGCGTCTGAAGAGTCTGCCATGTGCTGAGGGTTGACAGAAGCCTGTCAAGAGCTGAGGTATCCTGTTTTCGACCACCGCATTCATCCAGAGCATCAATAATCACCACAGGCAGTTTTTTAGGTTCTGTCTGGAGATCAACAACCAGAAGAGCTCCAATGAGCTGATTATGGATGATTTTGGGGTCGGAATCTGGATTGATGTCATGGATTTTTAATTGATCCACAACCACACGCTGGATGGTTGGGTACTTCTGTGCCAGATCAAAAGCAATTGAGCACCAAAGGGACTCAGGTGTCTGTACCCCAGAATCTTGCTGCCTGAAAAAGAAACTAGATCCTAGCCGTCCTGCAGCCTGTAGTTGGTCCTTGACAGTAGTTGCAATTGTTGATTTTCCAGTTCCTGGATGACCATAGAGCCAGAAGAGATTTGGGCCTTGCACATCATCAATCCACTTGTTGATATCCTGCAAGATATCGACACGGGTGTTTTCCATACATGTTTCATACCCATGCCTACTCTTCCCATGTTGAAGCTTGAGTACTTCCAGGACCTTGTTATCCTGTTCTAAAGCTAGGAATTCTTCAATACCTGGAACAACATAAATTGAATTATGACCCGCTTACCTGCTTTATTGACCAGGGATTCAACCTGGACCTGCAGGTCCACAACTGTATGGCTTAATTGAACATGAAGCCCTCTGTCAAAATGTTCCTTGAAGGAGGCGAACTTTTGCATAAGCTTATTGAGCTCATCTCGTTCCTCAAGAACCAACGAGAGAATTCGCGCTATATGATGGGATGAGAATTTCTCAATGATGCACCACATCTGTCTCGGTAACCCAGACGTTCTGGTAGCATCCGGCCCGCGTTTGATCCTTGCCACGCGAGTTTCGCTTAAAAATGATGGACCGGATTGCTACCAGAACGTCTGGGGCATTTACCCTGTCACACCCACCATGAGGTCACATCTTTGATGTAGTGTTACAATCTATCATATCTATCACGCCTGGAAGCCCGTGTGAAATCAACACTTCGACAGCTCTTCGGCGCGCCACCTGCCTGGTGCTCTCCTGCCCTTCTAATGGCGCGGGAACACGATCACGTCAAGCGCACAGCTGAATCTCAGCGCATTCTTCAACAGGCGCGTGAAAAAGCGCGTAAAAAGGCCCGTTACAACTCCGAAGCAACGCGACGCGACTTGGCGCGTCTGTTCGAAGAGAGCTTCAAAAAGCCCGCATATGAATGGCAGATCGACGTCACGGAGGCTTTTTTACTGGGCTTAGATGTTGTTCTTATTGCAGGAACTGGCGCAGGCAAAACAATGCCGTTCATGATGCCGCTCCTTCTCCACCGCGAGAAATATTCTCTCATCATATCCCCGCTGAAGGTACTGCAGGAAGATCAGGTGCGTCGTTAGATATATATCCAGGCATTTAACTCAAGGTTTCTCAGTCGAAACGGTTCGAGAAGATGGGACTAAAAGCGGCCGCTGTTAATGGAGATACGTACTCACGAGAACTGCAGAAGGTACGTGCATTTTCGCGCGCATCTCGTGTTTTTGACCTCATTTCCGACAGGATCTTGATGGCCAAACTCATAATGCCATATTGACCTCCCCAGAGATGTGCTTCGAGCATGACGCGCTCCGTAAATGGCTTCGAGATCCCGCTACAGGCAAACGCGCCCTTGGGACTATCATCGACGAAGCACATTGCGCATCTCAATGGGGAGGTGATTTTAGGCCGCACTATGCATTGCTGGACAAGCTGCGAGCAATACTCCCCGTTAATACCCCAGTCCTCGCTACTTCGGCCACTTTGAGTCCATCCGCGCTCAAAGACATTTGTTCAAGTCTGAATTTGGACTTGGATGATACTTTCTTCTTGAATTTGGGTAATGACCGCCCAAATATAACGCCATCTGTATCCGAAATGAAAAGCGCAAAAGACTACGCTGCCCTCCATTCTGAGCTTCCGGATCCCGCGGACGTCCACTCTCCGGCCGATCTTCCGAAAGCAATTATATTCACCAATCACGTCAAGACAACGCAGATAATATCCAACCGTCTCCGACGCCGTTATCGAAATCTCCCCCCTGGCAGTATCGACTATCTCCATGCACATCGAACGGCAAAAGCGAAGCGTCGTGTCATGAAGGATTTTCGCCGCGGAAAAATAAAGATTCTTGTCGCAACAGAGGCCGCCGGCATGGTATATCAATTCTTCTTGATTTTCTCTGAACAGGTCTTGACGGATATCTAGGGAGCAGATATATCAGACATTGAACTGATTATTCAGTTCGGGGTTCCGTCTTCGCTGGCGGTTTGGATTCAGCGCTTAGGTCGTGCCGCTCGCTCGCCTGAATTGCATGCCCGAGCGGTTCTTCTTGTCGAGAGATCGATGTTTCAGCGGAAGAAGAAACGGAAGCGAAAGGAGAAGGGGACAGCGGCAGCATGGGATCCCGACTCGGAGTCTGACTCTGACTCGGACGATGACGACGATGACGGGGCCGTCGGGCCTTGCGATTCAGATCCTAAGGCTGTGTACGCAAAGGATTTTGTTAAAGAACCAAACGACGGTAAGGAGTGGGGGAAGAACGTCGATCCCGTCATGCGGCAGTATATCACGACAAAACTCTGCCGTCGCGACGTGGTTGACAGCTACTTCAATAATCCCGCTCGCAAACGTAAGTAATCAGTCCATATCTCTTGCACTCGTTCAAATTTTGATAGAACCGACCGGCGACTGCTGCGACAATTGTGTCCAGAACGCATCGGCCATCGACGCGCAAACGGGTCAGGACTCGAGACCTACAACACCCGAGGCACCATCACAACCTTCCAGTGCGCATTCCACACCTTCAAAAAACACGAATGCCAACGGCAAGCGTGCTATGGTCCGCGGAGACCCCAAAACTCGTCGCAAAGACCATCTGAAGACTGCTCGGGAGGCTCTCGAGCGTTGGCGACTACGGACGTACCTCGAAAAATATAGCAAAAGCTCCTTTCCCGAGGTCGGTATAATGCCCGATCAGATCCTGACATCTCTCGCGTCCAAGCGGCTCAAAACTCTAGACGAGATGATGCAGCTGAACCCTTCGTGGATGTTGGCACGACGACATGGTGAAGAGGTCCTTTTGGTTCTGCGAAGGATCGATGAGCACATATTCGCGGAGAGGGAACGGGCTAACGCAGCTGCTCGGAATGCACGGAAGGTTGCGACGGCTGCTCGTAATGCAGCGCTTGCTGCACACACAACACCAAAACCGGGCCGCGGGAGGGTTGCACGCCGACAAGCTTGGCAGTACGTCTTTAAATATACCAGTAAGTGCTTCTTTCTCGCCGCTGCTAATAACTTACTAATCTTCCCAACATAGAAAACACCAACAAGTGCACTGCATCTGTCGCCACATTTCTCTCCCCAGATTTCTTCGAGCGCATCAAGGTCGCAAATTCCATACACACCACCACACAGCTATGTTTCCCACTGATCGCCCCAGGCAGCGCGTCCACAGCGCTGTCCTACACCCCACCCATTCGCAGCTTCATCAATACCCATCTACCGACTCGATAATCCCTTATAATTCGTCGCCAATTGGTGCGCACCACTATAATATGCCTTGCAATACTGAAATTCCGCACACGCCGCCACACTACGCTCCACCACACCAACACCCATTTTTACCGCACCAATATATGTTTCAGAGACCCGAAATCACGCATATACTACCACCGCCACACAACACCCAAAATCACGGCCACAATCATCCACTTCATAGCACCCAAATCCCGCTCGCAATGCCCCAATCTGCACCCCTGCATCACGGTTACCCCTACCCACATCCGCGAGATTTGCGGCAGCCGTTATACCCTCGGGATTCTTTGCCCACACCATCTCAACAGTTTTATAGGCCGTTAACCCATCGTCCCCGAGTACATATAACCCGCTTCTATTGCTGATAACGGACAATTTTACCGTAGTCAATTTGTAATACCTCCACCCCCAGAGACTCGAAATAATAATTATATTTAAGTGCTCTACTCGTCGTCGGAATCTGAACCGAGTATTTCCCAGTCCTGTCTTGATGATCTGTCAATTGTTCGTGTGTCCACCCAATGTTCTAGCGTTGTTCCTGTTTGAAGCCCGGCACTACCTTTGCCCAAAACATCCTTGGGACATCAGGAGATTTTTGTTTGGCATCTTTTTTGACAGCGCGGCCGGGCTTTAAAACATGAACGTTGGAAGCACGATACCATTTTTGCAGCTCTTGAACATCGAGTTCCTTCTTGGGAATTGTGTGCTTACTTCCGCGCACCCGGGTCTTGAATTCAGTCTCCATGTGACGTTGACAGCCCGTATAACATGGATGGCGGGGTGCAACTTCTTAATGTATTCCCAATCAATATTCGGGCCCTCGGATCGATAGGTGACCTGCATGCAATTAGAAGAGCGACTCAGCAATAGCGTGAAAATGTACCTACCTTGATATCCTTAATATTCATTTCCTGTGCTTCGTCAATAGGCATGTGTCCGGCATGCCTGCCAGTGTTATTTATGACCCAGCAATTCTCGCGTATGAAGTCACTGGAGTCGCGAAAGTCAGCTGTGTACGTACTAATTAAAATAATGCAACTCACCAAATTTCGATAGGCCATTCACGATGAAGACCCTGTAGAAGTTCGAGCATTTCTATGGCATAATTTGAGTTCCTGCCTCCCACAAATCGATAAAGCAGCAGCGGAATCATGTCCTCCATGATACCAATATCCCCGCTGCGTACAGCTGATCGCAGCAGGATAAAAGGATAACATCACGGAGGAACATTATGGATTGCGACTTGATATCATCGGTAACGGCCTTTCGTTTGAGATGAGCGAGGGCTCGCTAGAGGCATGGTACGAAATTATTGTGCTGGCAATTGTGTGAAGCTCTTCCGGAGTTTTTTTGCGCAGTTCCGCAAGATTGGTGGTCTTGCCGACTTCGAGCCACACTTCGCGAATCTGGGCCTCGGCAATTATATGCAGAGTTTCGCTGAGATCATGGAAAAAGGGCCCTCTGTTTGAGATGATGGAGACCCTTACGTCCCAGGATGTCAAATGCGGCACTGAGGCCACGGCCTTTCGATGTGCCCAGATGTTGCTTGTGAATTGAATTGGCGAATGCCATCTGAATATGCAGCCATCCGGCGGGACGACTAGCCAATCGAGGCGCTCGAATCCATTGTCGTCCTCCGCCCGAAATCTAAACAGATTACGGAGACGATCCACAGTTAGCTGGTCCCCGACCCATGCCATTACCTCCTCGTAGGAGAGTTTTTTTTGATGCTCCGGTGAGTCCAGAGCCAGTTGTCGCAGCCACTCGCGAATTAAATTCGCATTGTCCTCGTAACTGGCCTCGGGAATTTTGACAGAACCCAGCAAATACTGCAACACAATGTGCTCTTTGCCAAATGGAAGCTGCCGGACAGCAGCGGGCGGCTGAAGAAGCTGGTGGTCTCGCCTGTCGTATGTTGGAAAATCGAAATCGGGTGATTCTAGGAGATATCGGAGGATCAAATAAATGGTATGGGGGTGACGGCGCTTGTCTGCGATTTCGGCGATTTCAAAAATTTCGAATGCATGAGTGGATGCGCCATGCCTTCTTGGCGCATCTCCTGCAAGGCTTTGTGGATAGTTGATGGGAGAGGTTTCGCGCTGCGCTTGATGTAGACGGTAGCAGCTGTACCATTCCCATGCAATGTCTTTTTGTCGACCCGCTGGGAAAATACGCGAAATGCAATAAGAACATTGTCGTAGGACATCAGCCACGGAAAGTGATCCATGAGACGCTTCACGGCAGCCATAGACTGTGTTGAAATTCGACCAACAGCATTTCCCGTCCATTTATTACTCATAGTAAGGCCGATCGCGTGCAGTGTGTCAAACCCTTTGGCTGAAAGTCCACGAAACTTGAAATAGATTGCAAATAATTTCTGCAGTCGATTGCGATGATGTGACCGGCTGTATGAAAACATGGCAATCACAACAAGAATCGTCTCGAGTACAATTGAGATAAAGTCAGAAATGATAATAAATGCAACTCACATTGGTTGGATTTTTCATGGGGCTCCGTTCTTGCTGGCTTTGCGAGCGTGCAAGCCTAGACAAGACTACCCATAGGTTTGGCGCAATCTTCTTCACCCGAGCAACCATCTGAGGAAAAGATATTCCAGTCAAGTGCTCCTCTTTCACGTCGTCACCAGCAGGAGATTTGAACGCTTTCACGAGCTGTTCCATTTCTTCTTCGAGGATCTGTTGCGAGCAATCAAACGCGAAATTCTGCATCACCGCTCTCGCCCCTTTGGGGCGTTTCTTTTTCCCAGAGCGGGACCGTGGAGGCTTCCACCACCGCTGCAAAATTCCTGGTAACTCCGCGCTATTCAGAAGTTGTGTGCGGTCCACCCGGATCTTCGCATTCTGGGTACATTCTTCATCTCCCCAGCTGATGCCATCCAAAAGATTTGCTAGAGTGATCCCCTGGCCATCCATGAAGACAAGAATTTTCCAAATTTTCTGAGCTCGAGCTCCCAAAGGCATTGACGGCGGCTGATTTGGGACAGATGTACTATCGGGTCCTAGCTCGGGCTCATCCTCGGACTCGGATTCTAGGGAAATGGGATCAGGGCCAACCCCGGAGTCATCGGATTCAGGCTCTGAGTAGTCAGGATCTTCATATGGGTCATCGAAGATATTCGGGGGCGGCATTGGAGGGGCGGGAGGGCGGCGGGCGGGCTCACACAGATGACAGATTGATTAAATTCGTGATTGATAAGACAATCTGGTCACGCTGTGACAGCATGGGGGGTGTTACTATACGAAATGCCCCAGACGTTCCGGTGCCTTCTGCGTCCATCATTCTTAAGCGAAACTCGCGTGGCCCGGATCACCGGAACGTCTGGGTTACCGAGACAGCTATCCTTGATGGCCCGAGTCCTATTCTTTGATCGGATTTAGTAGGACTCGGGCATCAATGATAGGATTCGTCGATACTCGCACATTATGTCAGCGCGCCCCGAAGGTTTTTGGCAAACAGTGTCACACACCCTGGACGCCGTCGTCAACGACGAGCTCACAACGAGCTCACCCCTACCTACGAACATTGATGGAAAGGCTGGGCTTCTTACCCAAAAGGTCAGTGTCTCTCGAATGATATATCAGCCCCATCTCCCGCGAGAGTTCAGGATATATCACGGCCCATCTCTCCTGAGAGAGGGTGATATATCATTCCCCCAGTGCCTGGTGCGGGCTTAGCCAATGAGCCAATGTCTATGTTGTGATTTCAATTCGCGGCAACTTGCAGTTCTTGACGTCTGCCAAGAGCCCTTCTCGAAATCAAGATGGCAACTATCCAACATGAATGTCCACGTGGATTGCCTCCACAACAGCCGGTTCTTGACCGGGTCAATTTCGTGTTTTCAGATATCAGCTCAGAACTCTGTAGCACTGCGAGGATATCTTGGATCCTAGATGGGACAATGCACTCGTTATTCCTGGGCGCATAAAGTCTGTAAGCTTCCAACGTCTGTCCGATGGGAAGTGGCGCGCGTCTGATTATAACGACTCATACATCATGATACAGCGAGTTGTTCCTGACGTCTCTCAGATATTCTCCCGGCCTCATGGCTTCTACAATGAGAAGCTGTTACCCTGTGCTCCCGGATTCTTGTATGTCGCTTCTCAGACGAAGCCCCCGACTTCCGTCCATCCCTTCATGCGAACCCTTCCCCCCATCCTCTTGTCTGAACTCGGTTTTGCGAATGTAGGGATCTTGAGGCACCCAGCTGGGGTAGTGGATGTTTCACAGGTCACTGTGTCCAGCTTGTCGCCCTCAGATGCGGCAGACAGCACTGCTGCGGTACTCAGCACGCAAGTTGTGAGTATCATCTGCTCGGCCTGATCTACATCCAACTCTTTCCTAGCCGATGTCCGTACATGCACCTCAAGCAACTAGAGGACTGCTCGGCTACCGTATAGTGACGGACATCCAGACCGATAATTTGCCCTCCACACTCTTACCTCCTGACGCAGGGTGAGCGATTGGGTTTTATCAATTTTGTGATTCGTATCTGACAAGCACGGCTCAGATTTCGAGGGGGTTTTGGGTTTGGCGGGTTTAGAGGGGGTTTCGGAGGATTTCCAGACGGCGGAGGCACGTTTGTCACCGAAGCTGAAGCCACCCAAGCACCGTCTCCAACTCCGGCACCTGTAACTCCGGCACCAACTCCAGCACCTGCAACTCTGGCACCAACAACTCCAGCGCGTACGCCCGCTCCAACCGCGCCTGCCCCAAAGTCCTCAAATGTCGCAAGCAGCGTGAAAGCATCACAGGTGACGAGCACCTCATCTAAGGCGCAAAACTCAAGCTCTGGTTCCTCACTACACCGGCCTAGTCCCGCCGGCTTGTCCAGCCAAGTTACTCATACTCCTTCGATTGCCAATCCCGAGAACACACTAGGAACATCTTCCTCGAAATCCTCGACAGAATTAACACACACCTCCGTGATAGTAGGAGTTCTGGTACCTCTCCTGAGTATCACGCTGGTCATTGCAATCCTCATTCACCGACGCTGTCGCCAAAGACGGCGCTCGACCTGGGTGTTCTATGGGTTGGGGGAGGACCGTACACCGAATCCACCACCACAGGTTAGCTCGACATCCGAGACATCGACGTTGTCGGATGTGGTCTGCGAGAAGGATTCACAGAGCCAGAATACCGCAAATTCTCGGTCAGTCTCGTTCTAAAAGTTTGCTGGCCATTTCTGATAATAGGTTCTTTAGATCCAACAATATGATTCTAGCCTCATCTAGCAATGGTCCCCCGTTGTCCCGGACATCGACCTTTGCCTCATCCAACTGGCCTGACACGCCTCTACCTCCTTACGCCCGGCCGCTGCCTGACTTGCCACCGCTTCCTCATGTACCATCGCTTTAGGAGCCAGGCGACGTTCATTCCGCGAATTTGTTTGTCCCTGTTTCTCGGGTCGTTGCTTTTTGTGCAAAATTGACTGTCATGCTTATAACCCAGCAGTAATTCGCCCCAAACTTCAACTTCACGATGGATGGCCACGGTGCCAAGCCTACTAGTACTGTCATTTAAAATTCTAAAAATTAGTCATTGATGTTATGCCTTGTCTCGCTCTCGAAGCTGCCCGCAGCAATTCCAGTCTCTTCTTTAGTTGCTATGAGTCTATACTTCTCTTTCGCAACGAGACGATGTAAGAAATGCGGACCGGACCGGGATCATCGATCATCCACAGGATCGCTGTCGATGTCTGCTGCCACACCGGGAAACACTCACAGGGAAACATGGTAGAAACCTATTCAGAATGATATAGTGTAGGGATAGTATTCATGGTGCTTAATACACAAAAGAAAGCTGGTAATAGACGGGCGTGCCGTCGACATGCGAAAACCCCGGAAGGACTGTGTGCGTGATGTCTCAGTGGAAGAATTTCGTTGACACTACAAGGTTCTGGAGGAGATAAGCAATTAGATAATATGAAATGAGGACGAGGGTCGGGTGGAACTTGAACTTGGCCTCCGAAGTGAAACGATTAGAATATTAATGCCTCGGACAGCCCCGGTTGGCTTCCGGTCCACTGCGAAGTGAGCATTGAAAAAAATCATAATCTGAGGTATAAAATTAGAAGGAATCGAACAGCGATGCGGGAACTGCCACTTGCCTCAGTGGGTATACATGAATCATCGATTAAACGCGATGTCAGTACAAAATCGTCATGAGCAAGATAGCCACACGAAACACGTCTCAAACCTCCACAGGCACTGTTGGCCCACCCTCGCGCTCGCGCATCTTCTTCCTCTGCAAATCTGCCGCCCACAGCGCCGCACCCGCGGCCGTCGTAAGCAAGAACAATATGCAAAGCATAGGTACGAGCTGCAAGAGCTGCGTGACCATTCCAAATTATGTATACTTCCACTGGCGCTTCTTGATAAACGCCGCGCGGTGGGCCTTGCTAATCCCTAAAAGCTGAAAAAGGCGCCAGTGGTGGAAGGGGCCTGCGCGGCGGCCGAGGACGAGGCAGTAGAGCGGGCCGCAGGCGAGGGGGACGAATGTGATCGGGAGGAAGAGGATGCATTCGATAGAGAGGCGGAAGGAGAAGGGGGAGTAGATGGCGAATTTTGTGGGAGGGCCGAGTTGCTTAACAGGGTCGGCGCCGGTGGGGATTATAGCACGTCTGGTGGCGACGAGCTCCGGGAAGGCTTGATGGATCAGGACCTACGTGGCGAATGAGGCTGTGATGCGATGACAGGGAGTGCGAGACTCACAGCATCGAAGATCTCGACTTGGATCTCATCTATGAAGAAAGCCTCGAAAAGAAGGGCAATTATGGATGCACTTTCACCCAGTACGAGGAAAACGGCGTTGAACCACGCGAGATTTCCCTGGAAGATGGCAAGAAATGCCACCTGCGGCAGATAGGCGACGATAAAGAGCGTTGGGAGCACAATGAGAGAGACAACCGGGCATGGAATGAACCTTGTGCGAAAGAGGGGCCACATGAATTTGTGCCGTACACAAAAGGAGAATTCCTGAGCGAAAATATGAGTATTCCGACTATATCATGGGCGGTATTGGACCTTGAGGGGATAAAAATACGCGGAGGCGACGAAGATCTCCTCGGATTTCGCAGGGAGAGCAGTGCGCTCATCGTGAACGTCTCTTGCGTCGGCCATAGCTCAGTGGTACGGTGTAAGGGACCAAGGGTATTAAGCGCCTATGTCACGATCCACCACACTGTGTTCTGAAATTCAGCGACTGCCGCGCAACTAGGGCTCCAACCATTTAGTTTTAGTTTGTGGACCTGGGCAAACTAAACGGAAACGGTTACAAACAGTTTAAAGCCATTTTAAACAGTCAGGCATATGCGGCGATTTGATGTACTGTATATTTTCATTCAATTCGACAGGGGGTGTGACGTGTGACATCTTGAACCAATTCGTCAATTCGTCAAGGCCGATTTTGAGTGTGACAAGGACTAAAATTTTGACAGACCCCCACATTTGTCTAGAATGATCAAGTCCACTCCGGAGCTTGTTCTAAGCCTTTTTCCGCACTCGTTTGGGTTCCACAACACCATATGGCCCAAAATGCAGTTTTACCTCAATTTCTCCTTGTTTCACAATTGATTTTGGCTGGAAACGATAGCTGTGAGCTTGGAATCCCGCAGAAATATGTTTTAAAGTCTAACCTCGAGCTTCGCATGTAACTAGAATATTTTAAGGAATTTTCTTGGGGTACACAACACCTTTTGGAGGAAAATGCGAACCCTGGAACCAATTCGTCAACCGCCCTGGTGACGTGTGACATTGACCAAAGTTCGTCGCCGTCAACACCCCCTGTGACGCGTGACCGACGAATTGAATGAAATTATACAGTATCAGACGTATGCTGATTAGCGTAGCAGTCGCGATACATCGATCCTACTAAGTCAGGCTGGGCGATGATGCATCAGCTCACCTTTTCTTGTGGCAACCCGCTGCGCGTTGGCCGCTCCCCGCGCGCCCACCTGACGCAGTTGATGGTCCGTGCACGGTGGAGATCAATATCATTCTTTTGCTTTTTTGAACCTTACCAAGGCATTGTGGTGAACGACTTTCCACTTACTGGATAATAATACACTTGATACCTGAGAATATAATTTCAATATAACGAGCTCTCGGAGCTGTGGGCAATGTTCAGAGCTTCACCTTCAGCGGGATTTGTTTTTGTTGATCTGTGACATGTCACGCGCGACACCTCGCGTCTTGCTTTCGTCTCTTCGTCTCTCCTGCCATCCCGCATCATTCAAGCCTTCGGTGCTGCCTCAAACGATTTTATACATCGAACGACACGCCATGCAACCGCTTTCGTCGCGCCCTGATCCCAAATTGACCAATCAACGGCAAAATACGTGATTTTCGCATTATCCGCCAACAAGGCGGTGCCTGGGCTCAGTATGCACCTCAAACCTACCCAAAACGTCTTCATACGACGGTAAGCCATCTTTAATTCTTTCAATGGTCCCTTTTCGGCCCCCCCACGGCGCGATTTGACCCTCACCTGGGACGCCGGCGCATGGGTGATGAGAAGAGGCCATGCGGGGGATCCTATCGCCGATTATCTTGTCTAAGGGCCTCATATACCCTATGTAGCCTCTCTAAAGACCGTTTTCCATCGAACTCTGCGTTGAATACCGTTTGACGATTGGGATAGATGAGGTGAGCTTTCTACGAGTATCGGATTGCTAATATACCTCACATAGGTGATTATACGTCTGTGGAGTACCAGCAGCGGAGCTTGGCATACATGTGGAGCTGCCGACCGTGCGTGAGATCTCTTTTTGTTCCGTATTTTGCTCCATCCCCTGGCGCCGCCTCGCCCTCTCCTTGTATACACATATAACTATGCTTTCAATCTCTACTCTCCTCCCAACTCCGATCCGTGTGTCGTCCCTCCCTTTCCACCGGTCTCGGCCCGAGTCCATCCATTTTTTCGCACCATCTCTCCTTCGCGCCCGCATTCATCCCTCTTCGCCTTTCTTCTCATAGACTTCTCCATTCACACACGTACTCTGTCTGTTGTTTCTAACACGGCTGTCCCTTCCATCCCACCCTACTCCTCCCCGCTACCTTCTTGCTATATCATTCCGGGTTCTCGCTCTCCTACTTCCCCATCTGCCCGCCACCTGCTAACGGGTGCATGCCGCCATGACTCCCGAGCTCCAAAGCCGGAGAAGGAGGGATGCTTTCTTTCCTATTGCTTAAAACTGAACGGTTTCTGAACTTCAAATGCTAGGTCGCTCCAGTTCTACAGAGTTTAGCGCTAATTCGGGTTCATCGTCTCAGAAGGTCATGAATCCCGCCTTCCTTCGCCGCTCATGGGCTCGGTCTGCCACTATGGCGGTTTTCCCGGCTATTTGTAAGTTCCATTCATTAATCTTGAGAGATCAAACAATTTAACTTTATCGATTCCTTGCTGACGCGATAATCCACGTGTACGTCTATCCACGTTGTCCTCGATCTACACTACAGCTTCTTGGCAATATACCTCCGATGCGGACTTCGGAATAATTCTTCCGGTACGTCAAATAAACCCTCCCGTTCGAGTGGCGGGCTTCTGACGTTCCAATGCACTCTTTTTGAGGTCAGATTTGACTGCCGACCTGAATATATGCGCTGAAATATCAAAAGTTCGCATCTCATGATCTCCCGATATACCTCTCCATAATGTTTCGCTCCACTCAGACTTTGTTTCGAGCTCGCACTTCAAGTTTTGCCCGCTCAACACTTTTGACTTCCAGTATCATGCGTCTTCATTTTTTTTTTACATTTCTATGGCTTATTTTACCCAGATTTCGACTCGTGATCCTCGAGTCTCTCAAGCGCCAAAAGTGGAATGTATCATGTAAGTATTTGTACCTTGAACGGATTTTTTAACTCCGAAGCCGGTCTTGCGCTTTTCCAGGTCTTTTTCTGACAGTTCGACTCCACAGTCTCCATGTGAGTACGTTCAGCGGAATGTTGAGAAGATCGACTCACTGCGTCCACTTGACTCCCAGCTCATACCAGTCGGCGAATATGAAGCTGCGGCGCTACGACGTTGCCGGTCTTTTGTGTTTGTTAACTACTCGTAACGCACGTACCTCTCAGTTCACTCGTATTGCATGCCGACGCTCATCGCCTGTCCAGATTGACTTGTGACTTTCCGACGACACTGTCTGCACCCAGCGCTCTAGTACCCGCACCGTCTGCTCCCAACGGTCGTTTGAGCCTGGAGATCCATCCAAACGGGAGGTCCACTACCATCCATTCCTTCTTTTCTTTTCTTTGGGCCGCGTTTTTTTGTTTTCTGACCCTCACCGATAGCGCCGCCTATTCCCGGGGATGAGCATGGTTTGTCAGAATCCCTCGCCGGCTAGGAACACGTGTGGATCCTTGCGTGCGTCCCGTTTATCTTCCCTCCCTGGTTTCTTTCCTTCGTATACTGATCTTGTTCCGTCAGAACTCCAATGCCGCATGCAAACCAACTGTGCGGAGTTTGTTGTCTTGTGTACGTGTGACCTCAGAGTGTTCGCGGTTTGACTTCCATAAACCATGATTCGGTGCGTATTGTGGCCCTCAATTCCCACCTAATCAACTCAATGATTTTGCCTCACCAGCATAAACCGTCGTGCCATATGTATACTTGAATTTCGCGCTTGCTTCCTGTAGACCCTTTTCGTCAAAGATTCCGACTGGCCATAATGATTTATGAGCGGTGCTATTGTCCTTCAAGTCTTGGTAGTACGAAAATATCTTGTTTCAGGTTCAAACTGACATTCAGAACCAAGTATAGGTCGCATCGCAACTTGACTCTTGCTCTCTTCTCGCCAATCTTGAATAGTGGAGACCTCCCGGATATCCAGTATTGTTCCTTTTGCTTTGCCGGTACAGTGAGTAGTTCACTTTGTTCATGGTCGTCTTGTGTTGCTTACTTCATCATTGCATGCAGGATATGCTCAGGCGCCGATTTCCGTGCTGACTTGTCATATAGATACAGCTCCCTCTGCCTGACTTGCGACGCGGTGAGTTATCGACTTTGTGGTCTTCTTTACTTGATTCACATATCATTGAAAGTTCCTTAAGAACGACGAGGACACCCGGGACTTGCGCCGGGCGATACCGCCGACTTATAGTAGTCGTCGGAGACTGTATTATATAATACTAATAAATCGATTTCCATCTCTCAACCTGACTGAAAACGCCCAATCAAACCAATTGAATCAAAGCACCCATGTTGAGTGTAATATACACTCAGGCTGAGGGTAATTTCTGCCAAAGCTCAATCATCCTGATTGTACTTGGCCAATTAAGTTGATAGGGTCTTTCACTCAACTTGATGCAATTGGTACAATCGTCTCAATTGAATGCATTCAATCATGCTGATTGTATATCCTCCCACAGTGGGTACTGCATTGACTTGTTACTTGCATGGATATTGCCTCTGCGCCTGCACTATTCAATTCTTCAGCACCGACACTATGTCACTATAGACTGATATGTCCCTTATCACATTTACTGACCTGGATAATATGCTTGTCCAACTCAACTCGTTTTACTTCCTTCATTCATCCTCCCCCTTGTCCTTGCTTGCGCAGATATCGGCCCAACTTCCATCCTCGCCAAATGTGTTCCCATTCAATCACACAATTTATTTCCCTACAACCACCCACCGCAGCTCAGACTTGGCTCGGTCTGCTGAGATGATTGATTCAGATTGAAGTATATAGCGCCGATATGCGACCTAGTGAGACACCGACTGAATCAATGGGACGGGATGGATATTCAAGTAGTTGTTCTTTTCAGGTTTTCAAGCCAGGGAGCGCCGAGACCAGTTGAGACTTGAGTTGAGAACAAAGCGATTGAACTCGTGGGAATCGGGAATTCGGCCCGACTTCGTGGTGACATGGACATCAAACTTTGATCAAATCCTCTTTTCTTCGTGGCACCATATCTGAAGAGCCGCCGGTCTTGGAGGTACTTAGATGTACGATCTATCCCTCGTACCTTGTTCACCTGTCCTTCCACAGCCCCAAGGATGTCGGATCTCCATCACTCGGAAGCACAGGCCCTGTTCCGGAACAGTCATCCGACGACTCAAAATTTCGTCGCAACAGCACGGGAGCGACTTGACGCTCTTCGCGCCCAACAGGCTGATCTGAACGTCAGGATGACCGATCTGATGGCGAGGGTGACTCCCGTCGTGGCGGAGGCTTCCGCTCTATACCACTATTGCGGCATGCCCGCCAGCTTTCAGGGGAGGCTCATTGCCCTCATGAATGAGGCGTCGGCTTTCCAGGAAGAGGCGCGCATAATGGAGGAGGAGAACTCATCCCTCCGGGAAAACATCCTTGCTTTGGACCAAAACATTCGTGCACACAATTCAGTCTTACCTGCCTTCCGAACACCACCCGAGATCCTGTGTGAAATCTTTCGCTGGACATCGCCACGCGAGCGCAACGTAGGCCCCTACCAGCGTGTCGCCACAGCGCCATGGTGGCTCACGCATATCTGTCAGCACTGGAGAGCTGCAGCTCGTGGCGATGGATATCTTTGGCGCTCCATCATAATAGACACAACGCGTACTCCTCACGGCACGCGCGAAAGTTGCTATCCTCTGGCTGCTTTGGAAACCCAACTCGAGTTGTCTGCCACAGTTCCCTTGGATATTTCATTCCTAACACACTCATATCATCCTCACGACGTCGCACTTCTGATACCTCTCGTGCGCCATAGCAATCGCTGGGAACGACTTCACATCAGCGCCACCGTTCTACCTGCGATCTCGGGAGAAATCAGAGGAAACCTCGCCAAACTCCGTCACTTGCAGATCACTACTCCATATACGCAGGAGTATCCTGCCGAATTTCGAAATATTTTCACCGGGGCACCGCAACTGCGGGAGGCTTTGCTACCACGCTCGCCGCCGGTGTTTTCTCTCCCATGGCATCAGCTAACACGGCTTCGTGTGGAGTCCGAGGCGGAATACCTTCTGGAAACCTTGCCTAGACTACACGACATTGTACACTGCGAGATTACGGTCGTAGGCGACGAAACCAGCATGCCATCACCGTCGAACAGGAATGTGGTGCTCCCGCACTTACAGCGGCTCGTTCTGCATGGCGACTGGTTCTCGCGCTTTCTGGAAACACCAAAGCTGGAATCCCTCGAAGTTCACTGGTCAATTGAATTTGATTCTGTTCCACAATTCCTCCGACGTTCTCGGTGTCCCCTAACGGCACTGAAACTCGCATGTTGTTTTAGCGAACTGGCCGCCTTCCGCGAACTTTTGCGACACGTTCCAACTTTGTCGCGTTTGGAACTCGATTTTTGTATCGACGGTGATACTACATCCGAGGCAGAGCAGGCTCTATTCCCTCAGTACTTCCATGCCATGAAGGCCGCCGGCAGCTCGACGCCTCTCTGTCCGAAACTTGCCTCCATGGATGTTGTATTTCCCGGTTACATGACGCAAGAGTCCCTGGCAGAGTGCTACGAGTCCCTCTGTGAAATGGTGGAGTCTCGGTGGAATTTGCCGACAAGCAAGCGTTCCCTCATGCGTGTCCACACTGACCTGGTTGATTTTGTGCCTACTTCGGTCCGGCAGAGGTTTGATGCGATGCGACGTGCTGGGCTGGACGTAAACAAGCTATTCACATGGGCCGATGACGACTCGGACGAGGAAATACAATCCGAATCGTCCGCGTAGTGTCCAAATGATCTGTAGGTGCATCACTCTCCACTGGGTTCCGCCATTTGTTGATTTCTGGACCAGGCCGACGCTGTTCAGGCTTCGGGTCTTAGTACCGCCAACTTCGGGTGGGTTTAGGTCGGAGTGGAGGGAAGAAGTGGAGCGTTAATTAGACCGAGATTGGAGATCGACTTAGAATTCAGGGTATCCACATGTTTACACACTGGAATAATGAACAGCACCCAACGCCTGCCTAACCGTCGCTGTCACAGAGTATCCATTCAACCAACTTGACCGGCTTGGACATCCCGGGAAAGAACCAGTCGCGCCTGTGTTGCTAGCCTGAGGTTGGTTGCGTATATTTTCTCGCAATAATGCCCACAAAGGAATGAGTTCACAGCAGAGAACGCGCAGTGGTATTTGCCGTGGGCCGGAGATCCGAAGCGCGAGGAATATTGCGACGCGCCACGAGGCCCATGACATTGCCGTCTAATCAAGGAGCACAACCAGCGCAGCGTCACGCGATAGCCATGAGGGTGGAGCGCTGAAGGCAAGACAGAGACTTCGGTCGAGGCCGATCAATAATGTAACATTGAGACGGCTGTCAGTGCCGGGTAGGACAGTGGCAGAAATAATGATAGGTGCCATCGTTTGAAGATACTGACTACTCAATCTCTAAAATAGAGACTTTGCGGTGAGCCACCGGTAGCCACCCGGTGGCTCCCGAGGCATGCGGTGCCGCCAGCTAAGCTACGTCACACGTTGAGCGTCGTCTTACATTACCTCTGCGTTCCCTCCTAACCCCTCCGTTACTTCCCATCAATTTCCTAACCCGCGCGTTCCCCCCACAAACCAACTCACACACGATAATTCTCATCACAAGAACGCCATTCCCGCAAAAGCCGTTATCTCTCCTGCTCCCACCTCTCTTCAAATAAAACCGTCCTTCCCTCCTTCCTAATCCGGCGACCATCGTTGATATTAGTGATCCGAACGCGGCACGACCACATGGGGCCAATCTCTTGCTTCCATCTCTCATCTCCGTCTTCCAACTCGCGCCCCTTGCACACCGCCACGCCGCCCTTCATCAGCGCTTCAACGTCGACGCCGTGATCGTCAGGGCCTTTGTCGTCCCGCTGGCGCCGTCTCCAATCCCGTTACCGCCTTTTGCACCCCGCGCCCCAATTGCGGGTGCGCACATTCGCGTGTCACCGCCTTGCCACCTCCCAGCTCGCTCTCCGGCTCCTGCGGCTCAAGCCTGCTGTTGCCGTCGTGCCGTTCTTCCAACCAACTCTGCGCCGCCTTGTTAATCCCCCGTGAGTACCTCCTCTCGCAGCTTCTCCCTCCTCCCACTCCACCCACCTCTTATTTCCCATGTATTCCCTTCTCCCTTCGGTCTCTTGTACCTTCCTTCTCTCTCCTCCTCCCACTTCTGATCATTTTAGCACTGTACTGTTACTAACAAACGAAGCAGGTCTCCTTCATCCGTTCTCAAAATTGATGCATTATTCCGCACATCCGCTTTCGAAGAGCCAGCTGCTGGTGCCGCACGCGTGTACGAGTGGTGGATCGCGGTGTGCCGAGGTACGTGGCTACTTCTCATTCTTTTCATATTCTTCCTTTATTCGTTTTTTGCCTGTATCTTGTTATTCTCCTCTTTTCCTTCAAGTACGCGTTCCTGTCATCTTCCTTTCCTTCTCACATTTCCATCTATCCACATTCAGTTCCCTCGTTCTTGTTTTTTCTCCGCCACGTACGTACTGATCATTTTACAGGTATACCCATATAATGGTGCCAGTATCGCACGCCAAGCGTCTGTGACGACGCCTACGACCCCAGGGGAACCGTTCGCGACGCCCTCGGCCACATATGCGCGCCTCCGCGCTCGCTGTCGACGCCTAAGCCGCCGACGCACACCTAGTCGCGAATTCGTGACTCGTCCTGCGTCGGCGGCTGGTGCATCGTCGGTAACACCTCAAAACGACGCCGCACATGTGCAGTATATCTTTCTCACGCTCCGCTCGTGCGCGACCTCGACCATCTCAAACGCTCGATCTTGTCGCGCCGGGACCTCATCAGCGGCTCGGCGCTTTGAGGGCCTTCGGCCGCCTTGACCACCTTCGAATCATCCGCGGCAGCACCTCGAGCACTTGAATCGTCAAGCGCTGGATCGGATGCGATGCACTGGGTCGAGAGGGACGTGTTATCGGCGAGTCTTTCGCGCTAATATTTGTTCTTTCTTTCCTTCCACTGCTGACGCGATTTTTCCCTCACAGCTCCCCATGCCATCCTTCGACAACACCCGCGAGGACTACAGGTGTTATCTGCATGTCCATGCGTGTCTTCCGTCGACATGCAAGCCGCAGATGTTACCGCGGCGGCGAATTCGCGGCTCGCCTTCCATCTGTGGCTATATCATCGTGCTGACCCTCAAGACAATCAAAAAAAGAAGAACCATCGATGTCAAGGTGATGCCCCGACGTCCGGCGCTGACGGTGAGCGCGGGCGCAGATCGCTCCGCCATCTCCTTTGTGTACTTCGTGTTTTTTCTTCTTCCTTGAATTTGAGTTTGTATTTATTTATCCGCGGGGTCAATACCCCGGCCTACCTTTCTTCTTTAAGCTCCCATGTCGTCGATGGCACACCAGCGTCCTCGGACCTTCCGCATCCGAGGTATAACTTAACGCACCTCATCCTAGTGCACTCCGTTTTTCCGGGCACGCGATCATGCTCAAGCGAGAGCCGGCCGGAGGTAGGGGCCCATTGGCGCTTATTTTCTGCCTTCGAGTCTTGCTTTCTCACCGGTACGTCTTTGGGGGAATTTTTCTTGAAGAGGTTCTGATCTTTTTCTTCGTTTCAGAGCGATTGAATCAGTCTCTCATCACCAGCGCGAACGGCAGTGACAGGCACACTTTAGGCAAGAAGTGGGCGCTCAGCGGGGGGAGGTAGGTTTTTTCACGTATATACTGTTCGCATACCTCTAACCAACGCTTATCCCTCTGCCTTAGGAATCAACCCATCGTACCACGATGACGTTTTCGGCCCCAGCGCCTGCAGGCATCGACGGGGACGGCGGCGACCCAAAGTCGGCACTTTTGCGGGTAAGTTCTTTTAGTCAATATGTACGCGCCACACCCCTCTAATTAACGCATATGGCTTTACATTAAGATATATATCATCGTTCTAGAACGATGGTTTCGTTGTTACCGCCGCCGTTCGAGTCGAGCGCGCTGTCGCACACACCCATCGCTCTGACTCAGCAACTTTGGACGGTGAGTTTTTTTCTTCTTCGTATGTCTCTTCAAAGGAATGTAATTAATGTGCTTACACCTTCTACAGAGCGTACGACGTCGTCCTACTTGACCCGATTGCCCACTGTCGCCGTCGTTGGAATCGTGGTCGCTGTCGGAAACAGCGAGCACACCGACTGCACATTTTTTTTGCAGGTCAGTATTGTCTTTCATATATATCCTTCACACAATTTCAATCAACGTCCAACTCCCTCAGTAGAATCTCTGACATCGTGCTACCATGGCGCTCCGGTCGCTACGGCCACCATTCGCATCGTGCGCGCTGTCCGAGAAAGCAATCACCAACTTCGGCATTTTAGAAGTAGGTTTTTTTTTCTTTCACGTATCTCTTCACAAGAAATCTAATTGACGTGCTTAGCTCTGCTTCGCGTCCTGAGACATCGTCCTACGACGACCGCTTCCCCGCCACCGACGTTGTTAGCCCCGTGGTCGCTGTCGGACACAGCGATCGGCTTTTTTTGCAGGTGACGAATTTCCTTCCATATATCCCCCCACACAACTCTAATAAGTGTTCCTGGCTTTCATTCAGAACCCAAACCATCTTCCGCAGATGCTGATTTGGCGCGCTACCGTCGCTAATGGAGTCGTGCATGTTGTGCGAGACGGTGATCACGCTGCCTCGATATTTTTCAAGGCGAGTGATTTTCTTTCTTACATATCGTCCCCAAACATCATATTAACGTGCTTGGCTGTCCTTTAGGACCTGACACATCGTCATAGGTTGCCCGTTTGGTCTTCGCCGCCGCCGTTGGAGTCGAGCGTGCTGTCGACCACGCTGACTTGGCATTTCTCGTAGTGAGCTGTCTTTTTTATATGTCTACCTCCGAAACAATTTGATTAACGTGTACATGTTCTTCTCTTCTATAGGACCTCGTACATCGTCTGACAACTCATGCTGGTCGTCGTCGCCGCCGTTCACGTCGGGCGCACGGGTGGAGTTGCTGAAGAATTTGGCAATGGTTAGTCTTTTCCCTTCTCATGCAACTTATATCTTTCTTCCTTCGCTCCAAACTTAGAGCTGTATTTGGTTTTCTTCGCTTTCACCGGTACGTCTTTTGCTTCAACAGAGTGGGGGTTTTTCTGATCATTTCTTGCATTTCAGAGTACATAAACCAGCCTTTCATCATCGCCAGCGCAAACCGAAGTGATATGTGCACTTTTTCGCAAGTGGGGACTCCTGATCACCGGGGGATGATAGGCTTTTTTCATCTATATATCGTGCGTACAGCTCAAATCAACGCTTATACTTGTGCTTTTAGAGTCAAACCGCCGTCTTACGATGACGATTTTGCCAGCAGCTCATGCGGGCGTCGACGCACACGAAACGTCGCCTGTGCATGATCGCAGCACAAAACCTCGCCGCGGAAGGTCGGACTGGATTAGCCCAAGATCACGGAGTTCTTCTAGTTCAACTCCGGAGCCGGGCCGAGCAGAAGGTGGAGAAGTAGAGACGTCTTCAGTGGACTGTGATTTCATAGCCTTGAATGGGTTGGACAACGCGTATAAACCGTGTTATATTCAATATATTATAGACACTGGCTGTAATACGGATTGCTGAAGACACATTCGTATGGGTCTGCGCACAGAATTGGTCCCTCGTAAAATTCACCTCCACTGGAAAACATCAGTCACCTCAACCGATACAGCGCCGAGCGACATACCATTGCCCAAAGTGCACCTGAGAGAAAGTGCTGTTGATATCGCCAACTCGGATATTCGAGAAAGTGACGGAAGACGCCGGATCTGATGTTACATTCGCAGCGGTACACGGTCCACGGAGGGTCCCAGGGTTAGACGCATCCCCTGCTAGACCATCCAACCAAGTCATACCGCCGCCAAGATCATCCCAGAGACTGATCACGAGTACGGCTCCTCGTGCAAGGGATTGACCCATCTGTGCAAGACCACCATGTACGTTGAAAGCGGTAGAATCGTCGAGAACGTTCATTTTAGCGGTGCAGTAATCTGACGTGATCGAGTTGACTTTGGGAAGACCGGAGAGCGTTACCATGGAGTTTGAATCACTTTGCCGTCTTGGACGTAGAACCTCCTGATGGAGGAAAGCGTTCCAGAGGCTTGGTTGCTGTCGGTGATGAATTGGGTGACGACGGTCATGACTTTGGTGGTGTCAACGATGTCGCCTGGGCCATAGAATGACTCGTTGCCCATGCGGAAAGGATTGAATTCACATCCCGCAGGATCGCAGAGATTGCTGCATCCCGTGCCAGTGCAGATGAATTCTCCGGTCACATTGCAAGGATGAGGTGTCAGCTGGGTGGAGAGACTGTTGGCTTCCCACAAGTCCATCTCGTTGCAGCATGAGCCCAACGTGCCGCCGACGTTGGTCTGGAAATGATAAGCATAACTAGAGAGCAAGCGCTGCTGACACGTACCGTCCCATTCACGAAGTTTATACCGGTCGGGCATTGAGAATCGCAGTATCCTGTACCATATGCAGCACCGGCTTTGTTAGTAGCCGAAATACCGCCGTCGGGTGGCATTTCTGAAAAGTACAAGGCGCCATTGTATGCACAGGGTACGTTGGATACGTTGACATCGAAGGTGAATTCTTGGTTCATGACGTGGAAGTTGACATAGTTGTCGGTATCGTCCAGGAGGTACACACGCGCACCACCATTACCGAAGAGGAGGCTGAGAGCGCTGCCGTTTGTCGTCACGCCATAGGTCCCGGCGTAATCTGCACCGTCGAGGGCACAGGTTTCTCCACATGTCTCCGCATCGGGACAAATGGTCTTGTTGAATCCGGCTGGATTGCAAGTCTGTCCGCTAAGCAAAAGTCAGTAGAGTAATATGAGAGAGGATATTTACCTAGCCGTATGCAGCCAACGGTAGTTTGCATCGAGAGTAACGCTTCCTTTGTGCGTAGTACATCCACCAAACGTCGTACATGTTTGGTAGGTAATGGGTGGATGCACCTCTGGCGTGAAGGTGCCGATCTGCTGAGCTACAGTGAGAGACGCTAGCAAAGAGCTGGCAAGGATGTACAGCATAATGGTGGGCTGCGACAGTCTTGGACCGCGTAGCCTTTTGTACGCTGTGCGCGAGCCGATGCGCATGCTCTGAAATCTCGGAATCACCGGTTATACTTCGGTAGAGCAGAATAGGCAATTGTTCCGCCGGAGACATTTCCGAGACATTTCCACCGACGATTAATGTTTTTGGAGAGGAATGGCAAAGAAGTATGGCAAAGAAGTATGCCGACAGATTCTCGGGACACATAGAGACTCTCCCTGACCCTGTCGCCCCGTAGAAATCCCGCAGCTCGACCGTCTCACGTGCTGGAGCGTTCATCTCAAACCGTGGCTCGGAAGCAGACGCGAAGTCGGGGCACTTCGCGACCTTGTTGACATCCGACTGCGATCTAGGTCGACTCTGGACGGAATCGAGTTCGTGTGTTTCCAGTACTTGCGCCGCAATGCAGATATCGGCCAACTCTCGTATATTTGTGTGCGTTCAGAGCTGATGGAATGTCAGAGGTTTGTGCCATTTCTCCCCTTCCCACCTGACACACGCTGACAGAACGGCTTAGCGGCAGGGGCCAAAAACCACCCTGGCGACCCTTGACCAGCGACAAGAAGCTCGGTGGATACGTACACAGATAGCAGAAAACTGAGAGGAAAGGATGGCGATGTAGGTGGATTCGGGCATCTATATCGATGATGTACTAGCTAGCTAGCACACGGCAATTAGCGAAATTTCCGGCCACCGGAAGTTAGCTCGAACCGGCTAGGTGTCCCATTGGGTATCCGGTGGGACAAAATCAGATTGGAAACTTGCCGAATGCAATCAGTCCTGAAATGGAGACTTCCGTGATATGTTTCGAGCCCATATCAGGTTCCCTATTGTTGAAGCGGAAACTCGGAGTTTCAGACTTTCAGTTGCGCCGAAATGCTTCGGGGTTGCATATAGAAACCCCGAAGCATTTCCGTCTAACTGAAACGCAAAGTTTCGGCTTGCATTTCAGCAACGCCGATATGGGTCACGAAATGAGACATATCAGCGGCAATTTCGGCAGCGCTGATATTTTTTTTTTTTTTTTTTTTTTTTTTTTTTGGAGCGTTGGGTCTCTAACCTAAAGATACTCGGGCAGCAGAAGCATTCCAAGTCGTCCGCTTGTGTTTCTGATTGTGAACCAGATGTTGCTGGGCAAGAGGTGGGCTGCCGAAGATGCCGATCAATCAACCAAGTTTTGACCATCGGTCCGAACCTCCGGTAGGGTTCGTCTTCTGCATCTTTCTCTCTCAATATTGCCCGAATAAAAAATCTGATATACAAAACCCCCCTATTTTTGTATCCTCCCGACTGTCCTAGGTACTTTATAGGTGAAACAATGTAGTCCTCCCTGACCTCCCTTTTTGGACCACGAATGATGCGTCCCCAATATCTCACGAAGAAGCCTCCCCACACAAAATTTGACCAATCCAAGAAAGGTGTTGTCAGGCTTTGGCTATTTATTGGTATATTTATTGGTATTTTTTGAAACAGAGGTCCTTGAGATCCAGGCTTTTGAAAATTGTACCCATTGACACAGAAGGACCAGGATTGACAAAAATATTTTTCCACCAGAAAACATCCTTTCAAATACCATAGAATCAGAAAAGAGGTTGATCTCAAAATTTTGTGTTGTGCCCACCTCTTGTTGCCGGGAAAGATGTCCAGGAGAATATGCCTATGGTCGGCGGATTGGTCGCTTTCATTTTGATGTGGCTGCCTATTGTGGCATTGTTCTTCGGGACCAGACATCCGGTAGTAGAACATCATGTTGCGTCGCAGCCCTTCGAATGTACCGTACGCCCACCGCACGCCCACTGCCGCTCTCAATGAGGTTGTAATCTCGCTCAGGGCGTCAGACAGTTAGTTTACCCTTTGCCACCACATTTCAGCTAATTCTGGCTTTCTGCGCATAAAACCACCCTCTAGGTGTCCAGAAATCTCTTGCCTGACGCCACCTGTCCTTTCTGGCTGTCTGAGTTCATTATTTTTCTTTGCCTGGGACAGGACCTTTTCGGAACATGAAAACGGCAAATTAATATTAATTCCAGCCCCGGTGGAGGAGGCCGCTCGACGCTCTCACCAGCGCCCGGAGGTGCAACATTTTTTATTTAATGTGTATGTATGGTGCTTTCGTTGCCACCGCTCAATCAGTCTATGACTGCAACAGCTCGTGACTTGCCTGCATTTTCGAGCTACGGCATATCGCTCTTTCCTATCCACCATGCCACCCTTCCATTTAACACCATGAATCTGTCTGCCCACATCCCAACCGCCTCCTCCAGTTATATGAACACCAACACATTATAGGTGGTGGCACCGATGCGGAATATTTTAACGCGCTTCGTGGCAACCTTATATGGCTTAAATCCAGGATCCTGTTCTCTAATTTAATCTCTTGGTCCAAGCCAAGTCTAAGCGGTACCGGGCGAGGAAATTATTCTCTATCAGTGGCAACATATCTCTTCCCTCAATGCCGTGGTGCAATACAGAACACCGTGCAACGGACCCAAATTTGGTACGTCAAATCGCGTCCAGAATCATAGATGGTCACCTCGCGTACACACATTTATTCCCCGTCGAAGCTCCTGCCCAAATATACACTAATTTACCCTTGCCACCTCTGAGTCCCGTAGTATACATGTCATAATTTTCTAAATTTTTGATTTTCTGTGTCCTGCAACAATTCACTAAGCTGTGGCAGAGCTGGAATCAGCGCGCCTCCGCAAAACTGTGAGCTCCTGAGCTTTGGGCGGGGGCGGGCGGGCCTGGTGGGCATACATATCACTGTGTGAGGACAATATGGGACATTCTGCCACCGGTTCCTGAAGAACAATGCCACAACGGGCGGCCACATCAAAACGAAATTTCAACCGCGACCAATCCGCCAACCATAATATGCCGTTACGCACAGTAATTACAAGTGTGGGACTCCAGCCTTAATATATTAACCAATGCCATTTCTCACAGTGTAGGGCTGTAGCTTGGCCAGCACTCCTTGACAGGCAATCCCGCTCGTAGCTGTCAACGCGGGCATCCACGAAGAAGGACTCCGTAGTCGCAGCGTCACGGAAATTGCGAGTAAGCCAGCGGCACGGGCTGGGTGGAAATGCCGCGCGTGCCGCGCGACTGCCGCGCACTGACGCGGCAGTGCGGGGAATTGAGGCGGCAGTGGCGCGGCACTGACGCGGCGGTGGGTGTGTTATTGCCGCGGCAAAGGGGTAAAGTGCCACGCTCCTAGCTCCTTCCACAGCTTGTTTTTTGACCTCGAACTAACTTCTTGCGAGGGGAATTAGTGTCCATACATCATCCAGACACCCCAACCCCGTTCCAAACATCAGGTAGGCAAACCGACGAAAGTATCCCAATGTTCGACTAGATTCTGGTTACCCGACCAGTTTCGCGTCGGAAAAATCGAACAAATACCTCAATCTCATTCATTGTTCGATAAAAACACAGTCTCGGGGCGCAATGCGGAAGATCCTTAGGGATTCGATTTCCAGTCACCAATTTAAATGCCCCCGGGTAGGGCTGGGTGCTCCCAATATTGCGAGTCAGTTCGGAGATGCCTTGACAGCTTTGCGAATCATTCATTGCCCTCCGAAGAACTATAAGTTGATAAGTAGACAAGCGAAGGGCCAGATCAATTTGCCAATGGCGATGGTAGACGACTGGGGCAAAGGAAATTTCCGATTGATTCGGGGGTCCTGGCAGTTCCATCACTCCAGACTCCAGATTCCAGATGTTAATTTTTATCATTGGCTTGACCCATTTTAACCTGTAGGACTTGGCCTTCCTGATCCACACATGGCGAATGGAATTTCGAGTCTCCTATGTTCGAGAATAACGTATGAACACACTAAATCTGCCGAAATCCAAGTATGGCAAGTCTTTAGCGAAAGAAATCGCAATTGAATCCGAACATTGTACTCACGCAGATTGAACTCCCGCGAGGCGGGAAAACACACCGTGGCATTATAGTCGGTGGGTGAGTTGAGTTTCCTGGCATTCATCCTTCACCTGTGAATCAGAGGGCCAGGTGAGATATGTTGATTTATTTGCATTGACGAGTGTGAGGCAAAATCGATCAATCTCAACACATTGCTTAAAAGTAGTCAATGAACAAATATTTTCCACTCCATTGGGTTTCACCAGCATTAGTGAGGGCGGCGTTAGGTGTGCATCATGATAATCAAGTCCGGGTGGATAAACGGAGATGAAAATAATCCAGGCTCGGAACGTAGAGAGCCGTTGAGGTGTCGTGCACGCGGCGACACAAGCGTGGCTGGGACACGCGACGGAACGTCAGTTCCGAGACACAGTATTGCGACCCAACTAATTCATCAATCACTTGTGGAGTTCATCCTCGTTCGTTCAAAAATGAGGTATTGAATCTCGTCACAGGGACCGATATCCTCCCCTCAAAGGCATCGCGTGCAATATCAATGGTCAGATGCTTCAGGTCTTTGCAACTCCAAAGATTTATTCGCACTACGTCTCGTGGTGCAGATCTTCTGCCATTTTTCTAGTTCAATGCTCGTCCAGGATTGTACTCAAGTTCGAGCTGGACCTTGCAACATTGTATTCCTTGGCGTACCAAATATCTAGCGCAACGTCTCCCGCGACCTGAGCACCACGGCGCCGGAGAACCCCACTTCCTGCCCCGGCAGAGCAAAATACATTTCTATGGCTCCTAACAGTAACGTAGAACTCAGTTATAAGGAAGAATTAGACTGATACCCGTACTTTAGCACTCTTTCTAGACGGGCATGAGATCCCTTGATTTGATTTCTCGTAAATTGAACCGCATGAAATGTAGTAGCACCGTGGGTATCATATGTACCCTCTCTGTGTGGATATTCACGACCGGTAGTGCTGCAACATTGTCAGCCAAATTGCCGTGGCAACACGAGCGAATTCCTTCTCCTGGTTATTCCCTGCCACAAAAGATCGTCCTAATTTTTGTTCACTAGTGAAATTATTCGGTTCTTCTGCGAACATCTATCTCCAGGTCAGGCGTTGAATAAGTATTAACGTTGGAATGATGCAAGTACATCGTTGATACTGTACTCACGGGTTGGACAGTATTTTCTAATGTCTCGCATTAATATTGGTTAGAGCACACACATCTTACAACAAGAATTGAACCGAGCAAGTGTTGGCGAAGTTTAATCCAATATTTTGTGCACCTAACTTGAAGGAATCTGTCCAAGTTTGGTTACTTCGACTCAATGTATCTAATTCTTGCTCTATCGCTAGTTGTCCGCACTTCTCCGGAATATGGACAAATCGAGTAACGGAAGTCATACCCACTCTAGGCCTCAGAATAGTGAATGATTCCTGACAGCAAGATCCATGGCCCCAGTAGGCGGTTCCAGCGATATTAATTTGAAACCTTGAGCATCATTCAAAGGACATAATGTATCCATCCGAGCTAAGACCGAACTCGTACATACTAATTATGAATTACCCTTCTGGAATTCAACCAGACACATCTTTCAGGTGGTCACGGCCAGGTCAAACTCGGGCCTCAAAACCTGGATCCTCTAAGGGTGGGCCCGAGTAGAGTTGACTCCAGGGCATTGTTCTATTTATTAACTCATATGCTATGCACTGAGGCCGTTACGATGGCGAAGGTCTATACGCTTCCACGATCTGCAGGGCTCCTGGTATTTAGGCCATAAGAAATGAAGTTCTTCATCATCCAAGTAACATCCCTAGGACTGTTTGAGCACCCTATGGTACGATGAGTCCCTGAGGATATATTTCAGCCAGAGTGCCAACCATGCATGCTCCATGCACGGAGTCTTCGAGTTGAGCAGATGTTACCATGTGTTACCATTCCTGATTGCATTCATCCAGCACATTCAGGTGTTTTCAGAGAATGAACTAGTGTTTGAGTTCGATTCTATAGGGTCTCGTAAAGATACGGAACAACCGCCGCGAGGTGCACACTGGAACTTGAAGATGAAGCAGCTAGTCCAACCGCCACTCGAAATCTCGGTTTATGGAGGCCTTCACGCAGCACACCAAGGGCAACGCGCACATTGTCATCGTGAGCCACAGCAGCACCGCCATCCTCGCAGGCCTTCCGCCTGCCAGCATGGACGCGACACGCGATTTCGTACTGCATCAGCAAATCCTGATTGAACTACAGAGTGCTACATAGTGCCTGTAGTGAAGGGTATTTACTCTATAGTGCTGCAGGGCCACTATGTAGTACTACAGAGTGCTCTGTAGTGGAACCTTCCTAGCTTACAAAATTTTATTTCATGCTCCTTTCAACTTTGTTCTGATTCATTCACTAAGGACACTTGAGTCCATTTTTTTTTTTGTGACTACTACATTGGGCTAATTAAATTATAATTAAATGTGTGCTACTGGCCGGAATTGAACCCTCGACCTCGCGAGAACAGACAAAATACTACTGAAGACAAAATACCCAGTAGACTAAAGTAACCATACAAGGCTAAGAAAACTTATGCAATATATGAGGGCCGTCTGATTCTTCTGGCTTATAACACCTTTCTCATCCTTGCTCACATCAAATATATACATTCTGCCGGTGTGTGAGTCTTTAAATATTAATGATAGGCACAAACCATGAATCTGGTGAACGTGGTCCAAAAAAAAGTGGTAGTCGGGTACCAATCTAAAAATAGACTGAAAAAACAAAAGTTGTAGAGCTCGATGAGAGCTACAAGAGTTGTCTGAGGTCATTTTTCAAGAAACACCTTCGTTCAGCCACAAATCGCAAAATACTTTCCCAGAGCCGGCGGTTTGGAAATTTTGAACCCCATCGGCTGGACCTGAATGTGGTGGGAGAACATCTGAAATGCGCAATGTCACTAGTATTGCTGCTAGGAACATGCCAGATCCTCGCTGTGAACCATATTTTTGAGCAGAAAATATAGAACACTATATAGTCCCAACAAAGTACTATGTAAATACTGCAGAGCACTACAGGCACTACAGGCACTACACAAGCAGTGGTCTGACTACAAAATACTACACAATACTATGGCCACTACAGAAAAAATCAGGATTTGCTGATGCGTGCGACCTCACCAGCATCGCGAGCGTTAAGCGCCTGGCCGCATCGCTGGGTGCGCGCTTCCCGCGCATCAACCTGCTGGTCACGACCGCGGGCACGATTAACTTCGAGAGCATGATCACGAGCGAGGGGCTGGAGGTGTCGACGGCGCTGTGGTACTACGCGCGGTGGGCGAGGACGCGCGCGTCATGGCTGTCTTCACCGCTGGACAAGGGAAAGAGCTCGATTTGAGCGACCTGGGACCCACCTGGTACAAGGACTACGCCGCGCGGAACCCCGGCATCACATTCATCCATGCGTATCCGGGGCTGGTGGACACGCCACTCCTGAAGAACGTCCCACTCACGTCCGACATCCTCGCCACCGCCAAGTCTATCGAAGTGTGCGGCGAACACCAGCTCTACACGCTCCTTAAAGCGTCGGCCGGCGCGTCGCGTACGGGGCAGGACGGAGACGACATCGGGATGGATCTGCCGGCGACGGAGGAGGTGCAGCGGACACTGTGGGAGCATACTGAGGAGGTGATTGGTGCAATCGAGTAGCACGGTCGCGGTGGTACATCCGAGTGAAGGAGTGGTTGTAAGATTATATTATCCGCAGTCGAACACTTGAACCACTCGCTTTTGTAAGGTCCTAGAATGACGACACCGCGGTCGAAGGAGAGGAATTCGGTCCTAGTACGGGTGGCAGGGCTCATAAAAACTGCATAGGGAAAGAAAGGGTCTGGGAAGAGAGCGAGAAAAAAGAATTACAGGTGGGGATATGGCTCGAGCCCGAGTCGAATGGGCATTCCCCGCAGCTCAAAAATTTCTCGGGTATTTGATGCAGGCGCGGATCGTCCGCCATCGAGCCGGAGGCTACGCGTCCAGGTTGAAACTTCAATATATGAGCAGCTTTCGATATCAGTGCATGCAGTTTGTCTGAATCGTTGTGAGACGAACTCGGACGTGGGCCTTGCATCGATTTTGGTGCATACTGGCCTATGGTAGACAGCCTTCAGTTCAACTCGGCACGAGGATGGGTTGGGATATTGATATCCCTGGGACCCAGAGTGTCATGTATATATCTCATCTTCCAAACGCGCGAACCGTGGGACTTCCCGAAAAAGGTTCAATACATGTGTTTTTGCAGCTAGTTTCATCGGTAAGCCTACGACGGCACTGACTTTCCTCAGATATTGTAAGCCTCCATGATCATGAGCCCAATTTAACTTATCTGAACCGCATGATGGGTCGGGATTCAGAGCGCTTCCGACGCTTTTCCTGATCGAACTGTTCGTGTTGTCGTGAAAAGCACCTTTCCCGAGGGTCCCAGCTATTGTCGGAAAATCGTAAGATACCTGCGGTTATTGATGGAATCAGAACACAAATAATTAAGCAATAGGGCATTCCAGCTCCGAGATGTCGTTGGCCAGACTGTCCTGCAAACTGTTGGTGTCTGAAATTTTGAGTCACAGGCCAGCACAGACATTTACTAGTCTACTCTAACAATTTGCCGGTGACCAGACAAAGCTATAATGAACTAAAGTGATCAATCTGATGTGCGGATTGGGGGGCGCACAGCCAGTTCCGTCTAATTGACACTGTCATGAAAGGAACCGACGTTCGTTCCCATTCGCGGAGCGTCTACACTATCTATTGACTTGGGGATCAAATATACGCCTTGCCCGAGAGACGAAACGACACCACAGTTCCTCATGTTGTTTCAAGACTTCCACTGAGCATGATATATGTCTTCGAAATCTGGAGCAGCAATACACGCAATTCTTCGGCACTAAAAATTATACTCGCTCAGACCAGGGAATACGATTTCATCATGTTTCGACTTCCCTTCGATGCGGGTCGGCCTCGCCTATTCTGTTATTCTGCGAGTGTTGTGTGTTGCCTATCATGCGTGTCAAATTCTTGTTCCATGTTGACGCAGGTTCACCCAGTAAAGTTGGGTGCGACAAATCATTCATGCATCCTTGGCTGCGGTTAATTTTGAAGATCAAGGAAGACAGAACACGATCCGTGATTGCGTATCCCCAGGCCAGCCACTCGGTACGCCGCCATCGAAACCGGGATACCCAAGCTAACGAGGTGAAACGCAATATGTACAGGTTAAGGCTGACAGCCACAATCCCAGCAGCGCCACGTTAATTCCACGGGCGTTTTCAATCATAGACATCAAACTAATAGGATCGAACCGGCTCCACGGTGCGGAGTATATTTGGCTCCCTTCCTTCCATCGGTCCTGCAAATGTCCTGCTACAAATAGTACGGCGTCGGGAAACATAGTGTGGCCGGCGAATGGCCATCGGGTGAGATGGGATCTGTCAAATAATGATGTCCGCGAGAATGAATCCTATTGCTAACGGGAGCCACCATTGTTGGGCGATATACGTGTGAGCCGAAATGTTGATAACTAAATTTGAAGCAGCGAAACATATTGCGAGATGGGCGTTGCAAGTCTGGAGTAAAATTCTTGCCGATGAGAAAGGTCCGGCGCGGGCCATGAATCTCATCCTGGTACGCGTACATAAGTAGAAGCTGAATGAGCCACGACCCAAATTTTTAATAGTACTCGTGGTACTGCCATGACTCTGTGCCCTATCAAGCTCACTTTCATAAAAATTAGAGCAATGCTGACTGGGTCTGCATGATGCGAGTAAGTTATCCCCTCTGCCGCGTTCTCCGCCGAGGCTTTGAAAGTGCCTCAACCAGTTTATGCGTTATATCTTTGTGATTGTTACAGTTTCATATTACGCCGATTTACCTAGAAATTTCCGTGTGGGCCAACGAGGTGAAACACTCGCAAAAACAGCAAGGGATATTTTAATCTCTGGTCGTGTTTCCTTCGATCTCGCGACGCGACGCATCACGTGTTCGCGGCGATCAAACCGCCCTTTATTCCACCTTCTACCTTGCTCTCTACTCCTCGATTTGTCCTCGACGACCACTGCCACTCAGAATGTAACACCGTGCCCGAGTCGTATCTCTCGCACCTCTGCCGTCCTCCCTCCGCCGGCCCGCGAACCCGTAAAATCGGGAAATGCCTTTCGATTCTCGTGGACGACATCGGGATTTCGCCTGGTCTTGAGACCGTCTTCCTTCTCTGCGCAACATGGCTCTATCTTTGACTCTGTTCCTGGGGTTTAATATCCTTCGGCCCATAAATTTCATGGTGGATACATGTACTCTTGGCGTGTGATGTTTTGCGTTTTTTTTTCTTCTTTTCTTGTGTCTTCTCGTTCTGGAGCGAGCGATGAGGAATTTGTCTTTGTCGGTGGCTGTAACAACCCGGTCACCCGTTACAGTGGTCAGTGTGGCTGTCCGAGGTAGCTTGGGACCAGAAACAGGCACTGTACTGATTGTAAGATTATGTCTGATCGGACGGATAGTCCAACGGTTGTGCGAGTGCGATTCTGGCACGTTCCATTTTACATAATCGTGACACGTATTTCTCAATTATGCCGGGAGCTCATTTCACGATGGAAGAATATACAGATGAATAAATGCATCTGTAGGCTGCCCGAGATATATTTATTCATTCGGTTGGTAAATACTTCCCGGTTGCATCGAAGCGGATTTCGTACCGTTCAATTTCGTCTGGGAAACTGAAGAAGGTTGAGTTAATCCGTTTGTATGGTACGGACAGACGTATATTGGAACGATAGAGCTCCTAACCCATTCTACTTCAAAGTTCAAGAGGCGCAACGGAATTTGATTTGACGTACACAAGCAAACTCGCTACTGGACATACTAGTTATACAAAGGAATCACAAAATTTGTCATATTTCAATCCGAAATTGAGCCCAAAGCATTAGTGCTGATGGTCACACCCATATCCGAGAGCAGCACGAGCCAACTTGGCTTTGCTCAACTCGCGCGCTACGGGGAGGAAAGCGTGTCCATCTAGCTCGGATTTAGGGACCACCTCTCTTTTCAGAACCTCAGACCATCAACAACGCCCCTGTTCGCGATGTCCGTCTCGAAGATCATGTTGAGCCAGTTGGCGAGCCTATACCCCCCCTTTGCGATTTGCAGCTCAATGGTGCCAATGACACCATCATAGTAGGTCGGGAAGAGATCCGGCATCGCTGTCAGCGCGGCGGCTCCTTGCGGCATCACTACCGTGCATACAAGTGCGTTCCCGTCGGTAGCCCACCGCGTCGCGGTGGCGATGGCATCCCCAACGGTGTCCCCCGCGATCCAGCCTGCCTTCTCGTAGGCAAACGCCCCCGAGTCGATCTCCGCGATGAGCGTGTTCGCCCACGACTGCGCGTTCGCGAGGGAGGACCCGCCAATGAGCTCCTCAGGCATGAACGTGTCCCAGTCGGAGTGCAAGTTGCCACTGAAGCCCATAAAGTGCACCGGGATTCCGTTCCCGCCCGCCTCGAACGCCTCATCGTGCAGCGGCTGTGTGATGTCGCCGACGAAGTGGACGACGAACTTGACCGCCTCAGCGGTGTCGGCAGCGGTCAGCTGCCCGTCGCCCGCGCGCTGCGTGTAGTTGGCGATGGCAGATACGACGCAGCCGGTCGCGCCGCAATCGCGTATGAAGTCAACGTTGCAGGTCGTGGGCGGATTGTCTTCTGCATCGATGAAGTGGAGGGGGGCTAGGAGGCAAATCAGCTTCCATTACCGATAAACCACACGTAGTACCCGCCAACTCACCGGACCGGGCACCGGCGGCCGTTGCGCGGAATTGGTCGGCGAAGGATGCTATGCTGGCGAGGTAAGAGGCGGACGTGTCGTTGAGAACACCCTGCGCCCAGGAAGCGGCCTCGGCGGTAACGTAGTTCTGGGCAACATAGGCGATGGTGGCGTGTCCCAGGACGCCCCATGCACGGACGCCTTGCAGAGTCGCCAGACAGAGGAGCACGTACGAAACCATGTCTTATCTCTACGGTTAGTCTTTCTTGACAATGGGGCCCTTTATAAGCGCGGCAGACACAGTCCGAATCTGAATTCTATTGTTGCTGTACCTGGCTTTGGGGGCTATACGGTCTTGCGTTACTTACATTTTATTGAAGTGAGATTTTCCCAGTCAGTGTAAGCCTGAGAGCGCAATCGGTCTCGAAAAGGCTATTGATTCTGCCTTCCATGCGCAACGGACGTAAACGAATAAACTGTAGTTATGAATAGGCCGATGACATGGAATCTCAGGACGATCAGTGTCAGAAACGACTGAATGATGCCCTTCGAAATCCCCTTCCCCCGAGAGGGCGATGGACATAGTGAGGCCCGGGTGAGAGATGAAAGGCAAAAATTGTTTGGGTAGTCCTGGCAGAAACGTTGCCGAGATCAGCGTGATAGAGTTCAAAGTTCAAGAAGCTGGTTCTCCCTTTCTTTTTCAAGCTAAATCTCTTCAATCTTCAAGTTTGCGGGCTCTCAGATCAAACTCAGACTTTGAGAATCGCGTGTGCACCATGGTTCCAGCTTTCCCATTAAGTATTACCGCGCCTCCTGAGCGTTGACGTTGAACGAAGTTATTATTTCATGACTAAAATATGGATCAAACATCGCATTTCCACACGAATCCGATTAACCGCGAATAAGTCACAGCCCACACCCAGGGAATCTACGGTTGAAATGTGAAATCCGGCTGTGACATCGTGGGAGTCTAATCTATTTGGCATTATCTTTGGTTTCTCTGTGCGGACTTCCACCATATTTCCTCTCAGCTTACCGAAATAGACGAAGAGCTGGCCAACATGGTCAAGGAATTGTTGCGGGGCTCCCTCACCCAGTTCGTTTCTGATCTCCCCCGTGTGTCTATCACTGACCGACAAATCCGGAGCAGTTGAGAATGTGACATCCTCTCACATCCTCTTTGGAGCCAGCGAATTTGCGGTTGCTGCAAAAGAATATACTTGCGCGAAGCATTCAAAATCGTTGGCAGCTTTTTCAGCCTTCCAGCGACGCCCGGAGAAGGAGACGGTGGCGTCAAGCGCGACCTGTACATCAAGCGCACGAAGATGGTACGGTGCTACGTAGGAATGGCAAAGTGTCTTCGACGCGAAAATGATATGGAGATGGTAGATGATGGTTTTGTTGACTGGTTTTCGTTGCTTAGCGCATGACCATCCATTACACGGCATGGTCTCAACTATTCCTCGTATATTATCTGACACCGCTCATCAGACTGGAGGAATTATATATTGAATATTCCAGAGCTGAGGTTTCTCACGTCAGAGGGATTTTGCCTCGACTCAGAGATCTTCGCCTCACTGGGAAATTCTGCCACAGCGGCAACCGGCGCTGGGCAGCCAGGACAACAACAATCAACTTACCGTAAATGCACCAGCCTCAGGCACTGGAGACTGGCACACTCTGCCCAAACTCCTATAGTCCTGCCATCCTGATCCACAAGCGAAGCTGAAAGCCGGGATTGCTGTACCTGCGCTACTGGCTCGAGGGCCGTGAACACGGTTGACCGAGTGGAGTTACCGAAGGACGCCAGAATTTCGCTAGCCTTTTATGGAAAGGTACGCATTCCGTGATATATACACCGTATTTCAGTATGAGATATCATTTTCAAGTCATTTTTATGTCGCTGGCGGCAGACAATCGGAAGAGGGCCCATATTTTCGCGACATCTAGGCCCCTGGATCGTGTCAAACCGGATGCATGGCACCGACTCCCGGATTACACGGTCCCTTTCGAAATCTCGGGACTGTTTCTTGTCGGGTAATGCCTCATACGCGCGTAGTGATGTTCTGGCTTTGGCCTGGCGTGGCTTTTGGCCTGGCCTGACCATCTCCCAGGCCAAAGTCGGGTCAAAAAGCCAAGGCTTCTGGACGCCCTGAGTCTGTGTGCAGTAACATGAGCGAAAAATGTTGACAGAAATACACACATCGAGTCCATAGAGGTTATTTCACCCGTTGCACCCCCATTCTGAGCTGCGTTTAAGTACCATATCACATATTTGCACTCAAATGGTCCGTGGATGATCTAATTTCGACAAAAAAAAAATTCACATCCATTCTGGAAGATCTGTTCGGAGTTTTGGTTGTTCCCAAAATGCTAATGAAGTCTTTAGAATCTCTCTAACTTTCATCAAGCTTTATCCGAACCTTCCACATCTTTGTTCTCGCGCAAGTATAAACTTGATGGAAAAGCCATGGCCCAGGCCAAAGCCAGGCCAAGCCAAGCTAAGGCCAATATTTTAGCCTGGCCTGAGATTTCAGCGAGCCAAAGCCACTCAAAGCCAGGCCAAAGCCATGGCTTTCAGGCCAAGCCAAAGCCCGAACATCACTAGAGCCAATACATACGACGCGTTACCGACGCTGACTAAACTCGTACGCACCTTCGACGACTTGTAGGAGCTGCGCCTTGAGGTCCCCGGTTAACTTTAAGGAGGAGATGCCGAGGCGGGGCCGTGACAGCGAAGCTTCAGCTGTGTGCCTGCGTGACCCTGGAAGAAGCGCGGAGGTGCGTTGAATGCGGAACAAGTTGGAATATATGTTGACTAGTCTTACCGGTGCTAGGGAGTTGCAGGGGACGTGTCTTTTTATGGTTCCTAGACCTGATCAGAACCCTGGATACAACTGGACTCAACAACATGTGGGCCATCTTTGACCCATGTTCCCCGGAGACGACTTTGGTGGAGGGAAAGGGCATGGTACAGCAGAGGCTCTATCGTGAGCAGGGATTCCATCAGTACTCTCCTAACAGACTATATGCAACGCACGATGCCATATTTGCACTTGTCGGGCCACCAGACGGAGGATGAAGACTGATCGTGGGTCCATCATTGCCGCTGGCATGAAGATAATCCTCTCAATTCCCGCTGGAAATAGCGGATAAATGCGTACACCAGACATGACAGTGGATACAAAGGAGTGCACTGGCCGTGCTTCCGTGGGCGCCCAATCACTCTGCGCACACAGTCAGAATGATCGTCTCTTCCTGTGATACAATGTGCGCTCCAAATCGGCGCTGTGCGCGCGCTCGAGGGAGGCATTCATTTTGGTCGTATTCGCTCCCCGAGGTCCGTGTCATCTTCAGTGCCCTAGCCCCTAGTCGAAGGAAGGAGCAATGCGGTGATACAAATACGGATGGGAATACTTAGTTCGGGCACAGCTCGGTTGCATGATAAAAGAGAAGTTGTAAATCGCACTACAGATGAAAATAGTTAATCTTGGCGGATTTGGGCGGTCTTTCTGTACCACCCATGGAATATATGTTTTGATTGCGAATGACGTACCGTTTCCCGAAGCGGTCGCGTCCTAGATATTGTATTATTGAGCTGCAGCCACGATACAAGTCAAGGCCGGAAAGGGGAAATCAATGCCGTTTGCCTATGCTAAGTATCCTGAACTTGGGTGGGCGACGTAATTCTGGGTCCTTTATGTATGGCAACAAAATGGTTGCGCTCTGTGAGGGTTGGCGCTTCGATCCTGGTGACACCCTCCACAGCAGAGGTGAATTGGCTCTCGTTTCGTCACATATCTGGATTAACACTCCGAATGGCCTGGGCAGGATTGGAGAACGTATATCTTGATAAATCTAATCCAATATATTATCCAGCCCGTAGAATTGGAGATGCGAGCTGCTGACAATCGCGGTCAGGTGGCATTTATTGAGTGTTCTTCCCCGACCGACAGACTGGTGAATCGGTGGGACTGACTTTTCCTCGGCGTCGCTGATCACTGCTACAGACTGGATTGTTTGGATACGCGGCCCTCATCCGAGATGGAGACCGTGTCAGCGTAAGAAAGGTCAAGAATCTGTCGTTGAACGAGCCCCATACGAAAGCCCAAGTTATTTCGATTTTCGGGCAGGACGACCTGCATTGAAGATTTTCCAGGAGGGCGCCGATTCAGCCGTTCCCGAAACAACTGACACAGTCTCGGTCACTCGCTTCTGCCCATTCACCCCAGCAGGACATAGCAAGCGGTGGGTGCCTCTCCGTGTACTTCGTTCTCCTACTTCCTTGCTGATTAGTCTACAGCCACGCCGCGAGGAGCAACATGCGGGCCCATAAAATAAAACACATTTGAAATGTGTGCTCGGTGAGTTTCCCTCGTGCAATCTTTTCAGTAGCTCACAGCTGATCGTCGCTGGTGGTGCTTGGCGCTGGCCTATGTGCGAATCTTGCATACCCGCAGATTGTATTCTGATGGTCGTTCCCCGATCAAATCTAGAGAAATGGTCAAATCATTCGCGCACATCGACATTAAACCATCTTTTTCTCAGCGGTATTTTCACGCCAGGCAAATACCAAGTGGGCTACGTTTCAACAGGTCTAACGACACAGTGTATACATACTGTAATTCTGTTCTCGATCTCCATGTCCCGGTATTTACACTTCTTTCTGACGAATTTCTCCAGGTCACTAGGTGTCCATTGTGGCTCAACGGTGATTCTAGCACTCCGTGAACACTCTAAGATCCATTGCGACTCTTGCATTTTCGAAAATCACATATACGACATTCTAAAACAGTTTGTCCTGGCTGACGCCTACGCCAGAGCGGGCGAAGGCACATCTTGTCGAACTGTACGGAAACTGCTCGAAAACTGCTTGATGGGAGAAACGAGGAAAATGTTGGAACGAAATATATTACGCACGAACACCTGTCTCAAGATATTGACTCTCCACATTTAATTCGACCTCGTCCAAGTCGTACTTGAGTCCAAGTGTGATTTTGTGATAGGGGCAATGTTTGGCCATCACCTCTGTTACAAATACGTACACCGTGACGTGACGTACACGCATCTTTTTACATGCGATTCGCCCTCGACATCCACCGCCACAGAATGCAACACCGTGCTCGAGCCGCATTTCTCGCGTCTCTACGGTCTCCCCCCGCCGTGTGAACCTGCAAGATCGGGAAATGCCTGCCGATTTTCGTGGACGACATGTGAATTTCGCCTAGGGCTGCCGCCCGTGCCCGTGGACACGGTTCCACGGCACCCGTGGCACGGGTACCGTGCCCGTTCCGTTGGCCATTTTCCCAGGCACTCAACGGCACGGTAACGGCACGGGTCTGACCCGTAAGAGCCGTTGAAAAACGGCCGCCACGGCCGGTACGGGTAATTCATTTTCTCATGCTGAACCCCAGTTGATATCTCCAGGCCTCAGAGATCGCAAATTTGCGGCAATTCGCGGGTTTCTGGCATCGCGTAGACCTGATCGGCGCCCGCCCAAATGGGCATTGCACGCATGCATCAATGACGGCATCATCACTCTTGGCCGCTACTACCTCGCTCAAACCTTGACTGCCAGCTTCCTCCAACGCGTCTAGACGCGTCAAACCTAGCTAAAGCCCTCACAATCCAGTACATTGTTCAAATAATCCTCATATTTTGCCATTGTCTCGCTTGTTCCAATGTTTGCATCTTTCAATCTGTGCTCTCATATCGGTTTCTAGCGGGTCCTTATGCTTCAAAATTCATATGCTTCGGGCACATGTACCATTTTACTCAGCAGCCCGACCTCTAGTCATCTTTATTACCCTCTCAGCAATTTTCTTGAGCACCGACACCAACCGACACACCAAAATCTCTTCAATCACTTGTCATTCAAGATTATTACAGCTTGACTCCCTCTTTCCATGGCCGTCCCGTCGCGGAGGTGTAGTAATTGATTATTACTCTCTCTGCGGAAGCCCTCCGCCTGTGGATGATTATAAAAACCGCTGACAGTTCTTCTCTCGTCTCTATCTTTTCTGCCCAAAATGTCGGACACGCAGTGCGCTCGCGACAGCGACGGTAACCTCAGAGATGCCTCAGAAATCGAATTTTACATGTCTGAATCCGACGAGAAGCCAATTCAAGCTGCTTCAAGCGGTGCGCCATTCGGGAGATTCTAGCGTAATTTTACATGTGTTTAGATACAATTTGAACCCATTTTTGTGCCCGTGCAAAGCCGTGGTACCGTTTCCGGCCGTGCCGTGGACCGTACCGTCCCGTCAGAAGGTTGAAAACTGCTCCAACGGCCGTCTTACCCACGGGCCGTGCCGTGAAAATGCCGTGGAATCCACGGCCGTGCCCGTCACGGGCACGGGTGGCAGCCCTAATTTCGCCTAGTCTTCAGACCGTCTTCCTTCTCTGCGCAACATGGCTCTGTCTTCAACTCTGTCCCCGAGGTCCAACCTGCTTCAGGGCTGCAAATTTTACCGCGGGTACTGTTATATTCGCTTAGGGCTGCCGCCCGTGCCCGTGGCCACGGTTCGACGGCACCCGTCGCACGGGTGCCGTGCCCGTTCCGTCGGCAATTTTTTGCGACTTTCCACGGCACGGGTACGACACGGCTGTTCACCACCACGGCCCGTTGAAACACGGCCGTGACGGCCGTCGAACGGGAAGTTTTCAAATGCATCTGGAGGGTCTGTTTTGATCATTAAGGCTCTCGAGTACTCCTAGATACTCAACAACTGCTTCTCCAACAGTAATTTGCCAGGTCTTTGTGGTATAACTGCAAAGTTACAGCCAAGTTGCGCTGATGCCGGAACATGCCGGATATGATAGCCGAGTTTCAACTTAGTTTCCTCCACAATTTGTTCTGTGTTTTACTCATTCCTCACATTTTTTTCAGATTTCTGATTGCACAATTGATTTCAGATTCCTCTGAACTTAACTTTGGGGCCGTTGGGAAGATCAGGAGCCGTAGAATCTGTAGTGAGTGAACAGATATTATTTGTAGCTTCTCCAGGCAGGCTGCAAAGGCTGAATAAAGTTTATACACACCTCATAGCAGTCATATAATCATGCTCTGATGTAAAAAGAGCCATAGAAAAATATTACAGGGCCGTGGACCCGTCACGGCCGTGCCGTTGACCGTGCCGTCCCGTCAAGATTTTTCTGGACCACTCGACGGGCCGTTTTGAGACGGCCCGTGCCGTCGAAACCCCGTCGTTTCCACGGCCGTGCCCGTGACGGGCACGGGTGGCAGCCCTATATTCGCTGTGTGTGACGTTTTGCGGTTTTTTTGTGTCTGTGTTTATCTGGACGACATTTAGATTGAGATACCGTTATACCCTCTCGCTTCTGCGCCAAATGCATGCCCTCTGCGAATTTAGCCAGTTTTATGTTCTCCAGGTATGCATCTCTGCACGCTCCCTTCATTTTCCTGACCTTGACGCACTTTGAAGAGCGATACGAGCTTACACCGTGATGTATACGACTCTCCGTGCAGACAAAATCTGGTTCCACCCGTGCGCAGGTATGACCCTCTACGAATATCAGCTGGGTCGTAGCTAATGAATGCAGTTTCCCATATCCGTCTCGTGTGAGCGTCTCAGCAACTTGGGTAGTGCGCAGCAGCGCTCTTATGTTGATGGATGGGAGACGTCGGACTAGATTCTGCCTTGTCCATCGGCCCCATTGCCTCTCCTATTCGAATTCCCTCCACGTAGACCCTGTCGGCCTCGCTCCAGCGCGACGCATTTCTCCCACCGATGCTTTACCCCCAACGATGCGCACCCTCCTTTGCGTCCGCCGCAAACCCACCTCTGCTCCGTGTGCGCCCGCTCACCATCCGTTCTTGTTGCCCCGCCCTCCCCGTCCTCGAAATTGGATTCACACGTCGTCGACATTCTGGGAGCCTCGTCCTTCCCAAAACGGATGTCTCTTCCGCAAATGCTATCTTCGAATAACCTGCCGTCTCCCTTCAAGGCTTGGGCATCCCACCTCCGCATCTCGCATGGCGGGCCAGGCTGCACCCACGCTTGCGGATCGATGCGCAGATCCCTCACTCAATGTGTGGAGCGGACCCACCGCCCTTTCCCGGCTCTTATCATCTCTGTATCAGCCATCGCGCCCGGGATGTATTGGTGTCGCACGCTGCTTTGAGAGTAGTAGTGACCTTCGTCACTTCGTTACTTCGCTTAATTTTGCGAAGGTTCGTGACTTTGATGGAAAGCTATGAAAGCTCGTCACTTTGGTCGGTTTTCAGGAAAGTTCGTGAGTTGTGCAACTCACACAAATCAAACGCACCAACCCGGCCATCACTCCTCCTCCCCGTTTTTTTCATATAGATACCTTGGCCTAACACTAACACTAACACTAACCTCTAACCTTTAACCCCCTAACCACTAACCTGAACCAGCTAACCCAAACCGCTAACCTCTAACCCCCTAACCCGAACCTAACCGGCCACTTGCGGCAAGATGTTAGCGCATCACTCCGTGATGTGCCGAATAGTCGCCGCTGAACAAGCTTGGGATGTGAACTCACGAACTTTCATAGAAATCTATCAAAATCACGAACTTTCGCAAATTCCCATCAAAGTTACGAGGTTTCGCGAACCTAAGCGAAGTAACGAAGTGACGAGAATGGCGCGGACTCCTGCTTTGAAGATTTAGAAATCTTCGCTACCCGGCGTTCTTAGTGGGTACACCCCGGCTGCTCTGCTTCGTCGTTGCGATGCTGCTGCGCGCCCACCTCGTCCTCCCGCACCGACCGGGACGTGGAGCTTTCCCCGAACGTTAATGCCGCTGCGTCTACGCCGTTCAGACTGCTGCCTCCTTCGCCCTGCGCCATGCACTCGCGTCTCCCTGGACGCTGTCTCGCTGTCAGGTGCCGAGTACAGTCGTCTTTATCCTCGGCGGTCATCCCGACGTTACCCGCGTCTTTCCTCGCAAGACCTTTGTGGATGACGTAAGTGATGCCACCTAGCTGCTACGATGGATCGCGGGCGGTTAATCCCTCGATGCATTTTGCCCGTAGTTGTCCCAAGCCTGTGGACAGCGCGCGGATGCGATCCGCTTGCGATGCGTCCGCAGGCCCTTCGCCGTCTCTGGTCCCAGCACTTCGCTAGCAATTGGCGCCTCCCCTATCTCAAGGTGGCAGCGGTACAATCCTAACGGGTACCGTGGAGGAGCCATGTCTCGCTCCGCGCGCGGTCTCTATGCCGCCTGGAATATCCGTCGGCGCGAGACCCTCAGGCTCCCCCACGCCGTCCACATATGCAAACTCCCCCTTCTCCTCCGAGGCTCCGACGATCCGTGTTACGCCACGAGTCGCATTTCCTCATGTCTCAGCCAACTCTGTACGCTCCTCCATTTCCATGACATTGATCCTGTCTCCGCGTCCCACGCGCCGCCTTTAACGTGCCTGACATGGTGCACCAGCAACTCCAGCGCGTGCTCTTCCGCTGGATATCACCCCGTCCCGCCGCCCGTCGCCTGCGGGTTCGAGCTCGCCCGCGCATATATCCGTGCATCGCGGTGGGATGTGCGGTCAGTGCGTTGCATCAGCAAAAAACCAGTTGAATACATAGTGCAATGTAGCCAGGATAGCCAGGATAGCCCAGTAGCTAACCCCCTGGTCTGTAGCCACAGGAGGGAGCTACAGACTGCTACAAAGTGTTCTCTAGTCACGCTGTTGACTATAATATCACTCGTAGCTCCGTAGCGTTATAGGTCCCATAGCGCTCTATAGCACAAGATAGCTCCGATACTTCAGAATAAAGATACGAATAGGATTTATTTAAAATAAAAAGAGACGACAAAATTTGTTCTACCGACAGGTACAACAAAGATATTAACAGCTCCGAAGCACGAATCCGCCTCGATCAGTGGACATCATCGCAACAGCGCGCTGGCTTGCGCCGGGCCAGGCCCGAGGACAATCAAGAAAAAGAAAACGAATCAAGTAAAACCTGGTATACAGTTAGAGACGCTGAGAACAAAAAACAATGGTGATTTGACATACCCATGAGAAGCACCAAGCGCAAAATATGGTTGTGACAACGCAGAAATCCTGTGGAAGATCGCAGAGATAGCAAGGCAGGATGTGACTAAACGTACCAAATCCCAGATCCAAACCAGAATTTGAGACATATACGAGGTCTTGAGCGCTAAATGGAGCCGTGAGAAAGGTTGGGGATCTTGAGATCTTGAAGGACAGGTATGTTGAGGTAATTAGGATAGGACTTGAAGCTTGAAGACTTGAAGTCTGGAGACGCTTGCCAAGGCGACGAATTGCGCGTTTGAAGTGCTTGAGATAGGGTTGCAGGAAGGCGCAGGCAGGCGTAGCAGGATGACAAGGGATTGTGGAAGGGCTGAACACACAGTCCTGAGATCGTTGGGGAGGAGGCTTTGAGGTGGAGCGAGAGAAGCAACGACAGGATGGGGAGGAAGGGAGGAAGGGCGGAAGGGCAGCACTTAAAGTCTTGAATTCATTCAGAACCCGAGGGACTGGGAATAGGAATAGGATAGAGAGGGTCCGAGTGGTGGGGGGAAAAAGGCGAGCGAGATCATGGAGGGAAAGAACAACCAGCAATTTGATGGGAACAAATCGCGCCACACGCTCAACACCGGTCACCATGCCTGCCATCATGATGGAGCGGAGTTTGAATGACTTGGTAGATTTCATTCCGATCCGCTCAGCGCCGAATGCGCTACTGTCCTCGGAAGTACCCTTGCGCAAAACGGTCTGGGAATGGATATCTATCATTACTACCGGCATAAGTACCTCGAGACCGACTCGAAACTTGAATTTGGGCGGACAATAATTTGACAATAATGTGTTTTGAGATTTTCGCTTTTATCCTCATATGTAAGCATCTGGAGCAACGGTAAATATGCAGGTACAGAATGAGCTATTGTTTTAAAAATGGTCAGAGGATGCAAGACTCTAGCGAAATATTCAAGATGCTATCTTCAAGACAAAGACAGCTCAAAGATCTGATTGGATCGAAAGATGCAAGACATTTTCCTCAGGCTGAAGATACTAAAGAGAGGTTTCAAAGACGAAAGCCGAGAAAGTCAAATGTGTAGTTTTACTGATGTGTGGCTTTGCGCCGCTTTCAAGAGTCCAGCATTTTCTTGAATTTCGTGTTACCGAAATTGAAAACACCGATATACGATATGCCGAACCACACTGCTCGTGCTGCGCGAAACCGGAAAGAATAAGATTGAGACAAAGGCAAGTTAAAGTGTCAATGTTAACGTTTAACTGCAGTGACTCGGAGACTGCAGCTGATTGATATCTGAGCCCAGAAAAAAACCCACAGATACGGGCGCAATGTAGCTTTCACCCAAATATATGTAGCCCACGGTAGTTGAGGCTGTGAGCTATGGTGATCTTCATAGTTGGTATGCATAGCTATTGTAGCACTGTAGAGCTACGGACTGCCGAGCCGGATCTATTGCAGCTACCGACAGCTATTTTTGTCACCATATCTAGCCAACGAGCTATTTCCCACAGACTTTTTCCTGATGTGCGTGAAAGGCCTACACGCCGTGGAGTTGGGGCAGGGATCCACGGGTGCGTGTATGACGGGCGAACCCCCGGTGTTACTCCTCCGGTATGTCCCTCTTCGTCTCCGCCTCACTTCGATCTTGAGTACTCGTACATTTTCGTTCCAGCGCGTGACACCTCCCGCCGTACCCTCAATGCATATCATCTCCTTCGCCATTCCCCGCCGTCTCTATTAACTCCGGGTGCGGGTGTGCGGCGCCCCAATCCTCGTCGTGCTGGCAGAGCTGCCGCCGTCCTTGGCTTCTGCGTCGGTGGTGCCGTTTTTACCTGCCGGATCGTCGCGGTCACGACTGTGACATGTCACACCCATGGCGCAGAATTTTTTCAAGATCATTTAGGTCGCGCACGCTAGATCTTGGATCTCTGCGGTGCGTGCATGTATATTCTGCGTTGAAGCCTTGTATAGCCGATCCTATCTCCTTACGCCCAGCTGTTTTGGTTTCCCCGTAGCCGTAGGGCGATCCTCTTGGGTGAGTAGGTTCGGTGATTATGTATGGGAAGGTGGATATTTATATCCCGCTGCCACTAACCCACTCCCATGCTTGATTTTATTTCGGACACACCCGTCCTCAGTCTGATTTCGCTTCCTTGTTCTTGAAAGACAATTTTGCGGTAGGCCCAGATGGACATTTCCCGTTGAAAATAAAAAAGATGCGTATTTAAATTTCTCGGTGGAGCGAACGGATTTTATGGGGAGTTTTTACAACATCTTCGTTTACCTTGACTATAAACGAGGGATCAATCCTAATTTCTCCTCGCACTACCTCTCGCCCCCGACCAACCTGACTTACGGTAGCGATTGGATCCGGCCGGTTTGCGCTTATGCTGCTGAACCACGGATTGGATTCTGGTTGATCTCGGGAAAATTAGTGAGCTGAGAGCTTGAAACTTGTCGTAGCTCAATTTAGAGCAATAGGTGACTTAATGTCTCACGATTCATTCAGTTCTTTACTTATGGGCTATCAAAATTAGTCTATGCCATTTCAAATGCTTGAATTTTGCAATGCAGTGTATTGAGAGATTTGTCGGAATACAGTCATGTTGTATGTAGGGTTCAGACACTTACTGTGCACCATGGCTCCACCGTATTCAGGAGGAAAAGTACATAGTATATTTCGGACTTTGAACATCAGGCATAATACAAGTCAGGCATGGAATATTTATCTGCATTGAAGGGATAACAAAAACTGACCCGCAAAAATGAGCACCTTCACAGGCAATGATGAAAGGCACGGACCAAGATTATTACACTCCGATGTGAATGAATGGTATCCAACGCTCATATGGAACATTTTGAGCCTTCAGTTTTCTCACTGCTAGGTGTAGAGCCTCAGCTGCATCACTGGCCTCAGGCTGCCTACCGTTCCCAAACAGGTGAGAATAAACACTCTCTGCAACCACTGGTCCATCAAGATCATTCATAGACCATAGAGTCCCAATGGCACCCCTAAAACCTGCAGCAATGAATCCTCCTCCGAGGTGAAATGATTCATTGACCAGTTCAGCATCCCCCATGGCTGTCTGGCATGCAGCAAGGAACACAAATTCTGCATTCGAGAGTGGCATTCGGAGAATTGTGTCCAGTTCCAACACCCCATCATAAAGCAGCAGACGGCTTTTGTTGGCACAAGCAAATCCTGTGTCCCATGACAGGCCAGATGGACCCAAGAACAATTCTGCAGCTGATGCTTCACAGCCTCTGGTGTTGCTTGTTCGCCCCGAAGGCACTCCAATTTGTGACTTTGGACAACAGAACAAATGTTATTGACTTCCTGTTCCACTCCCGGAAGGTATTGCCAGTTGCCAGTCCTAGTGTGAGTGACTCCAACCACCCCAACAGTATGCATGATGCTGCTAGGTGGTTTCCGGGCTTGAGCCTCTAACAGGGATCCTAATGTGGCTGCGTAGGAATGAATAAACTGATCTGTCGGAGGACTTGCATGCAAAGGCAGCCCTGTGAATGAGCCGGTCAGGAGCCACCATAGCCTCCCATTGTGAATACCATGCTGTAAAACACGTAAACATTTCTTCAAACTGAATGACCTTGTCCACACTTACAGATCTTAGAGCCTGGTATATAGTATCAACGACATTGGTCCAGAGCCAGTCCAACAGATTTTTGAAACACTCTTCGACTGTTTGAGATGTGAACTCCTCCCGATGACCAAAGAGTCTAGTGGAAGCTGAGTGCTCTCGAGCTCTGACACTACAGCGACCCAGCAACTTCTTGAGTAGGATTTTTTGAGAATTCAGCAGAGCCAGAGTGACATTGGGAAGTGCAACGTGCACTGTGCTGCAGTTGGGCTAGGAATTATAATTCCATCACAACCATCCTCATGGCTGTTAAGAAATCACAACAGGTCCTCCTAGGGATGCCTGACATAGAACCTTGTAAGGTTGGGGAAGCAGAAAATACTCGTGACCTGGCTGTTTGCGAATAACTTCGAGGAGCTCGCTTCTTTCACGTGCAGATCTCTTTGGATCAATTGCTGTTCCACTGTAAAGTTGAAATGAAAGTTCGTGGAATATCTTTGCTTGCTTGGAGGGGAGTTTTCGACATCTGTCTTTAGCTGAAGCATTTGCTGAATGTGGTAGCGAGTCCCTGCTCAATGAATTGCACAGCAGAACTCAGATCTGAGAGTTGAACACAGGTCCTGGTAGCAGCTGAAGCAGTGGAGCCAACATTAAGCCTACGGATGGCATCCTGACGAACAGGAATAGTATGGCCCAGCCAGAGAATTTCTGGAAGCAGATTGAAGGCAGCATTGTAGGCAGCAGCACAAAATGAAGGTTGGAATTCTCGTGCAAATGAAGCCCATCCCAGAGCTGCCTTCCAGGATGGCTCTGGATCGAAAGGAGCCTGTGTTTGAATGAATCACGATAGTGCTCATGGGCAGCTTTTAGATACTCTGGTTTTCTAAACCTCTCATACTGATCAGACAGAGCTATGGCCAGACTCTGCAGACGTGATGGCCTATCAGGGTGATCCACAAGTGTTAGGTCCACTGCTTCTTGTGATTTTTGAAAGGCCTCCTCCAAATCATGTAGGTCACCCAATTCTTGATACCGAGCTCTGAATAGCATTGCAAGACTCTGCAGAAATTGTGGTCGATCAGGATGGCCAATGGGGGTCAGGGTAACTGCTTTCTTCAATGCCTGCAATGCTGCCTCCAATTCAGTCAGTTCTCTTGATCTTTGATACAGGTCATTGAAAGACACTCCAAGGCTTTGTAGACGTCCCGCTCTCTCTGGGTCATCTCCTGTGGTAAGTTTCACTGCTTCTTGATCATTCTGCAGTGCAGCCCTCAAGTCCTTGGGGTCTCCCAACCTCCGATATCGAGATGCATAGGACATTGCAAGACTCTGCAGACGTCGTGGCCTCTGGGGGTGATTCACTGGGGCCAGGTCCACTGCTTCTTGGAATTTCTGCAATGACTCTTCCAAGTCATGTAGGTCACCAAACCTCTGATACCGACCTGTCAAAGACATGGCGTGGCCTTGGAGATATTGTGCCCTATCTGGTGATCTGTTGGGGTTAGGTCCACTGCTTCTTGATCTTTCTGCAGTGCAGCCTCCAAATCCTTCATGTCGCCCAACCTCCGATACCGATCCGTGAAGGCTGCTGCAAGGCTCTGCAGAAGTTTTGGCCTATCAGGGTGGTCCAATGGGGTCAGGTCCACTGATTCCTGGAACTTCTGCAAGGCTTGCTCCAGATCCTGCAGGTCACCCAATTTCTGATATTGATGTCTCAATGATGTCGCAAAGCTCTGCAGACATTGTGGTCTCAGAGGGTGGCCCACTGGGTCAGGTCTAGGGCCTCTTGGTCTCTCTCAAGTGCAGTCTCCAAATCTCCCAAGTCTCCCAGCCTCTGATACCGATCTGTCAAAGTCGCTGCTAGGTTTTGTAGACATCCTGCCCGTTCCGGGTGGTCTTCAGGGGTCAGGTCCACAGCTTCTTGGCTCTTCTGCATTGCAGTCTCCAAATCATTCAGGTCTCCCAACCTCTGATGTCGGTCTCTAAGAGACCTTGCAAGGCTTTGCAGACATCCTGCCCTATTGGGGTGATCTAACGGGATCAGGTCCACTGCTTCTTGATCAAGAAGCAATGCAACCTCCAGATCCTTGAGGTCACCTAACCTTCGATATTGCTCTTTAAAAGCCACTGCCAAGTTTTGCAGACGTTCTGCCCTTCTAGGATGGTGTGCTGGTGTCAAGTCCACAGCTTCTTGACCTCTCTGCAGTGCTGCTTTCAAATCATTCAGGCTTCCTAACAGCTGGTATTGATCCATGAAAGATGCTGCAAGGCTTTGCAGGCGTCCTGCCCTCTCTGGGTGGGCTGCTGGTGTCAGGTCCACTGCTTCTTGATCTTTCTCCAGTGCAGCTTCTAAATCCTTTTGGTCTCCCAATATCCAAGCCCGATCTCTGAGAGATGCTGCAAGGCCTTCCAGACGTCCTGCCCTATCAGGGTGATCCACTGCAGTCAGGTCCACCGCTTCTTGATATCTTTGCAGTGCCCCTTCTAAGTCATTCAGGTCCCCTAATCTCCGGTATCGCTCTGTGAGAAACACTGCAAGGCCTTGTAAATGTCCGGCCCGATGTGGATGGTCTGCTGGGCTCATGGCAACCACATCCTGGAACTTCCGGACTGCAGCCTGAAGGTCATTCACATCTGTCGTGTTTTGATATTGAAGTCCCAATGCCCGCCCTGATCTATATTTATATCTTGAAAAATGTTGATAAAGGCAGTCACCATACCGAGTTGCATTTGTTCCCTCAATGCATCCTAGTGTATGGACCATTTTAGATTTATATCCACAGAAAATCCCGTACACACGTTTACAGACACAGCTTGTGCAGACATCTTTGCGTCAAGGGAAAGAAGCAAGGAACACTGTGAATGATGCCCGTGCTCTTATACGTAGCATCAAGCCCCTGCACACCAAAAATATACAGACATATTAAAGTGCGGAACCAATTACGTAGAGTTAATTTGACATGGATCATCCAAGATACACCTATTTACGGCGACTGCGGTATGCGGATACGTATTGGCAGTGTACTCGGTGGATGTACACATGTGTCCTGTTGGCTGTTGACGGCCACCTAGCACCAGGCACGAAAAATGTAATGTGTGTCTATGTCTGTGAGACAATACCTCAATGGAAAAAATCCAGACCACCCCTGAGGCGCTGCTGATGTTGTCCCCAACATGCGAATGAATTCACCTTTTTCTCGGCCTCGTGCGCTGAAGATGGACTGCCCGGACGCGAAATGCTGAGGGCCGGAGATGCCATATCAAATCCGGGCACGCAGTCACCCTCTTTATAAAATTACGGGTGTCTGTCCGAAGCCTTTTTAAACTCCGCTGCTCATCTGACCTTTGGTTCGATCCGACATTACCCCTTTCGACATTCACCCTCTTTATCACCCTCTTTATAAAATCAGGATGCCCACCGCTGCACCACACAATCACCATTCATCACTTCTCCTTCATATAAACTTACAGTTCCCCGCAGATCCCCCGAAGGTTTCCGCACATCAACTGAACTCAGTTCAACGCAGGGTAAACTCAGTTCAACTCCAGTCTCCGTTACAGACCGTTAGACCAAGGTGATAGTTCAGAAGAGGAACCGCTTGTACTGATTAAAGTCGCTCCGTGGGCCGCGAAACAAGTGCGATGGTGGGGACCAGACTGTGGGTGTGTGAACGGGCGCCAATACTGGCACAATTGGATAGCCGAGGGCGGGAGAAGAGCAGGCACAAGGCATCTGTGGGAATGTGTTACTAACTGCACATTACGTGCGATGCTGTCCATTAACCGTTCTTTAACGAAATCCTCGGTGATTGTTTGTAAATGTTTGGATTTTTCTCCATTTATCTCATTTAACCCCATTGATCCAGAGTTCCTCTCCTTTTCAGCACTGCCCTTTCGTTTGCGACCAACCAGCTGACCTACATGCAACCTACATGCAGTTTACCTTGGCAGACCACAGTTTCCCGCAGCAGCTGATTAATTAACGGTCCTTTCAAGATTTATTCGCTCGGTTGTCCTAATTTCCCCATGTATCCCTTCTCCTTTGTGTTTCCTCAGCTCTTGCTCTTGAAGTAATCCCTTATATCCCTGAATTTCTTTGCTGTTGGATGCGACCTTTTTCATTTGCAAGTGACCACCTGACCAGCGCACAGTCTCTCTTGACAGACAAGTATATTCGACCCGCCTTGGTGCGGAGTCCAACCTGCAGCTTAATTCTATTACCTTGCCCTCTGGGAAAAAGCACACAGCAGATTCCGAGTTGTGGGAACCGGTAGCGACATCTCGACAGCCAGCAGCGAGAACTCGACAATGTCTCGTGATTTATCAAAAAAAGCTGTGCCGTCCTCTTTCAAAGTATAGGATCACAGTTGCCGTTGGCTACGGCGCAGCTCGATTCGATCCCTATCACTGGGCCGATGGGCCACGCACTCCTGCTGGTTGTAGACATATTAAGTGGATGCTTATTTTTGTTCGACCGCGAATCCTCTGCCCACTGTCTGCGCTCTCAATTCATTACCCTGAAATATCCTTCTCCGGAAACAACAATGGCCCAATCTGTAATGTTTCTGTGTACTCACTGCGTTCCCACCCTATGCAGACGCACCCAGGTGTACATTGGTCTACATGCAGCGACATGTGTCGATCTTTGGCTATGTCCGGCTACGTATGTGTACACCGTGATGTCGGTCTACGTGCGGCTACGTGGTGTAGACACGGTTCGTCTACCTGTCAGCTACGTATGTCTACGTGCGTTCTTGCGTGCGTTTATAGCGTAGACACACATAGACATATCTCGGTCAACTTCATAATGCTATTCTATCGGATAGGGCAGCTCATGGCTGTCCTTTGTGCATCCACTGTTTTGTAGCATATTGGTAAGCTGTAAATTTAGTAGCTCCGCATTTTAAGCTTTCAGCCAAGGGGGGTTCGGCTTTCGAAAATCAGATATAGGGTTGAAGAGTTTTACCTTCCGCCCTCTCTCTCCTTCCACAAAAGGAAAGAGTTTCCCACCCCTGGCGGCAGTCTTTCCGGCCATGTGGGAGTCGTATAGTACCTCATCACTACGTAGGATGAGGATCTTCGTCATTTGATAGGGCATGTTTGTCGGATGTCTGTGCAAGTTCGTGAGATCAAAATTAAGCGAAGGAAACCTCGTCGGAAGCGGGCGCGTGCTCCAGAAACTGTGCAAGTTCGTCGCAAGCCCAGATTCTGCCAGCCATCTGATCGGTTCACGGCTGAGTGATGTACTTTTAATCCTCTCCTCCCACCATCATCTCCCCTGTGCAGTTCTCACCGGACTTTGAGCCGAATTTTTATCGGCCGATACAGGGAGAATACAATATGTTTTAGAAGTACTGACACAGCCAGAGTCAGTACGCTGTCTTGTGATCGAGGAGTGACAGGTGGCGGTGAGTTCTCCTATTCCGCACTTCCACCTGCACTTCGACTACCTACGCCATTTGCGACAGCACTTGCCTCAGAAGCTCCAAAAAACTTTCATTACTATCAATATCTCTACCCTATAATGCCGACATTCAACAAAACGGTCTCTCAGCTTACTCGCGCTGAACTCCTATCCGCAACCGCTGCCTTTGGCCTTGATTCCAGCGGTGCTGTAACTGCCCTACGAGCTCGTGTCAAGGCTCACCTCAAAGATAATGAGGATCTTATGGATAACCCCGACTACGTTCGCCTTTTCACACCAGCAGAGCGAGCACTTTACGCTACTTACCCAGCTCCCTGGGGCGGGATTGTCGTACCTCCGGCTGAAGATGCACGTTCCTCTTCTCCTTCCTCCGACTCGGAATCGGATGCTCGCGAACTAGAAGCCCCGATACTGGGACCGATTCTCCGAGCGACCTCCAGGCCCTCCAGAGTCTTCCGGCGAATACTCTCGCTCAAGTGCTGGATCTATTTGTTACCAATGGTTAGCACCTACTTCTTCCCTATTTTACTTCGGGCAGTATCTCCTCCCCTTGCCTATCTACATGCGCATCTCCGATCGCCGCCCCTTACGAGTATAAACACTCGGTCGGGCACGTCCATTCAGAGTATAGAAACTCGTTTGGACATGTCCACATCTTCTCGGCCCTTACGAGTATAGAAACTCGTATGGGTATCGTCCATTTAGAGTATAAAAACTCGCCCCGCACGAGTATAGAAACTCGTACGGGTATCGTCCATTTAGAGTATAAAAACTCGCCCCGTACGAGTATAGAAACTCGTACGGGTATCGTCCATTGGAGTATAAAAACTCGTCCCGTACGAGTATAGAAACTCGTACGGACATCGTCCATTGAGAGTATAAAAACTCATTTGGGACGTCTATTGTTCGCGAGTATAAAAACTCGTCCATTGGAGTATAAAAACTCGTACGGACATCGTCCATTTAGAGTATAAAACTCATTTGGGACATCTATTGTTCGCGAGTATAAAAACTCGTTTGGACATCGCCCTACTCTCTGGGCATTTAACATCTCCACTATTCTTTATTGGAGCGTAAAATTTCTTTTCAGCCGCAGTATAAATGCGCATTTATTTATTTATCTTGTCTTCTCACCGTATGCTGTGGGAAATGCGCTGATCTATCATTTTCACATAGCGCGTAAACCGACCGAGCAAACCTCTGCGTCGAATACTTCACGTAAGCGTCCTGAACGTGCGTTAGGTTCAACCACGTCCAACGCTGGGTACCTCATTCCCGAAGCAATTCGGAAGAAATTTGTTGACGGATGGAAAACTCACGTCCCCCTACACTATCTTATCGACAAGTACTGCGCGCTGTCGAATCAAGCCTCAGCCAAGGAGTTGAACGACCTGTTCACTATGGACGCCTCCTCTGGGACTATTATCTCTGTCGCAAAGGAACTTCCTGTCGACAGGGAGTTGGAGCTTACTTTCGACGAGTGGTTCCAGGCGTGGGGCCGCCTCCTGGAGTTGATAAAGACCTACGTTCCCAAGGAGCACGCACTCTGGCTTATTCATTTCGAGCGTATCCTTCACATGCCTCACCGAGCAGAGAATTGGGCTCTCTGTCTCGAGTATGACTCCCAGGTTCGCCGCCGTGCCTTGAACGAGACGTTTGATCCCTCTGTTTTACAAGAGGATATATGGCGTCAACTTCAGACAGCTCATATTGCAAAGGGGTGTTAAAGACGCTGATTCCCCTCACTCAGGGCAGTAGCAGTAACGGAAAATCTTCCCGCTCGAATGGAGGTACCGGGCGGGAGCAAGGGTCTTCTAGTCGACGCCAGCATCCATACGACGATGTTGAACGCCCCCACTCCGATGCTACCCATTCCTTTCGGCCCTCCGGAAGACTCCGCTGCTTTATTTGCGGTCAGAACGACCCGGACCACAAGGCGCGCTCCTGTGCATTTGACCGCCTCGCGAACGGTAAAGCGACAATTCTTATCTTCGACAAGAAAGGCGCCCCCCGCAAAGACCGTAACGGCGTCTCCTACTGTTTCTCATTCAACGGGCGCCATGGTTGCTCCCGGGGTGCTGACTGCCCCCAGGGGAAACACTGGTGTTCGCTCTGCGGCGCCAAAGGCGGTATTCATTCCGCCCAGGACTGCACGTCCATCTGATTTCCTTCCTATCATCACTCCACTTTTGCCGGACAAGTGGGAGGCAGCGTTGAAGGCTGCCAACATATACCATATTTACTCCGATTTACCCATCGGCCTTCGGGAAGGTTTTCACATGGGCATTCATTCCACTCTCTCTGAAACGTATACCCCACCTAATCATGCATCTGCATTGAATCATCCCAACGTCATCCAGGATTACATCAATACCGAACGCGCATGCGGCCACTATACTGGTCCCTTCTCCCGTTCTCGACTACAACAAATAATAGGTCCTTTTCGAACCTCACCTCTCGGTACGGTTCCCAAGGCCGGATCCCTGGACGAGCGTCGAATTGTTCAGGACTTCTCTTTCCCACGCGACGATCCTACTCGTTCATCCATTAATTCCGAAATCAACGTTGACGACTTTCCTTGCGAGTGGGGGACATTCTCGGAGGTTGTTCTCCTTGTCATGGATGCACCCCCGGGCACGGAGGCGGCAACTCTAGACGTTGATGCTGCGTTCCGACGCTGCCCTATACATCCTTCCCAACAACCTTATTTCGTCATCGAATGGTTGAACTTATTTTACCTAGATCACGTCTGCCCCTTCGGAAGCGCCAGTTCTGGTGGCGTTTTCGGGCGCTTGGCAGATGCCATCGCCGCAATTTATACTGCTAACGATTTCGGCCCACTGAAAAAATGGGTCGATGACTTCCTCTTTTTTCGGTATCTTATCTCCTCTAATCCCCCCACTTTACCTACGACCTCGAGGACATCTATGCGCTCGCCGAACTTCTTGGTTGGCCCTGGAAGCGTTCCAAAACTCGTTCCTTTTTCCACCATTTTTAAATACCTTGGTTTTATCTGGGACCTCGCCAACAAGACTATTCAAATTCCCGACGACAAAAAATTGCGCTACATCGAGAAATTATCCTCCTGGACCACTGGAGCGACCTTCACGTGCAACGAGGCCCAATCGGTTTTGGGGACATTAGTCCACTGTTCACTTGCCCTTCCAGACGGTCGTTCCCGCCTTCCAGCTATTTCTAAATTCACCTCCTCTTTCCCCCATAATTCCTCTCCATTCTCTCGGCGCACTCCGAACTCGACCGTCATTGAAGACATTGCTTGGTGGAGAGAACAGTTGTCACGTTCCTTCTGCGGCTCCAAAATCGTAAAACCCCCTTCTCTATCACCTGTCGAGTTCTGGGTTGATGCTTCTACGTCGTGGGGTATTGGCATCGTCTTCGATGGTGTCTGGCAGCGTTGGAAGCTGCTCCTCGGCTGGGAGGCGGACGAGCGAGGAATTGGATGGGCTGAGATGGTAGCGATCGAATTCGGCCTTCGTTTCGCTATCCATCTAGGCTTTTCTTCAATCCATTTTCAAGTTCGCTCCGATAATGAAGGTGTGATTGGAGCACTTGCAGGGGGGAAATCTCGGAACCCGGAACAGAACCGTGTACTCCGTCGCATCGTATCCCTCATGCGAACGCACTCCATTTGGATTACCACTTTCTACGTACCATCTCTGCTTAATTTGGCCGATAAACCGTCCAGAGGAGAACCGGCACCAGGTTTTCGACGCGCCTCTAGTTCTTTTAAACTACCTTACTGTCTTAAACCTTTCATTCAATCATCGCGGTGATTTACTGTAGTGTCCAATTATATTGGCAATTTATTTGTTCGCAACTCGATCGCATGACAACCAAGTTTGTTTCAAGACCAAGCATGTGCGACCACTGTTGCTACCTTTCTTGCTCCCTCCCATGTACCCCAGCGGACAGAAAAAGCCCTCGCAGCCATCTAGGCCTCCACATTTTTCACGGGACAAAGCAACTGTTGACTCTAATACTAATACACTATCTTCCGCGGCCGCCTACTCGCGACCATCTCAATTCTCAGTCACACACGAAGTGTCCCGGATTACCCAACCATCCCTTCATTCATACACTACGTCCATTACAGAAGTTCGACCGTCGCATTTTTCACACATTACGAGCCATGCTCCCATTTCCGCCGTCCACCGACTTTCTATGCCGCAGAGGCCCAGCCACAAGCGACACCCAACTCCGCGGCTATTCCAAAAATTCCATGAACACAATCGATTACCGTCTAACCTGTCCAAAACACGATTATCCCTCACGGCTGTCAACTCCGTGGACTACGCACTCCAGCATGGTTGGGCAGAACCGATGTTAAACAATTATGGCAACGCCGTGGATCGATTCCTGGTTTTTTGCTCTACAGAAGGTGTTCCTCGCGACCTCCAACTTCCTGCTGACGAATTCGTACTCTGCGCCTTCGCAGCCTCTGGAGTTGGCATCCATGCCGGTTCTACAGCACGGAGCAATATTGCTGCATTAAAAGCATGGCATGTCGCGCAGGGCGTGGAATGGAAAGGAGGATCCAGACTCCATTACGTCCTGGCTGGGGTTGAAAACCTCGCCCCGGATTCCAGCAAACGGCCGCCTCGGCCACCCATTAATGCGACGATGTTGCGCGTCCTATACGATGGATTAGATCTCACCAACTCTCGAGATGTCGCAGTCTTCGCAGCTGCATGTGTCGCATTCTGGGGGCAATGCCGGTTGGGAGAGTTGTTACCCAAATCGGGCTCCCTCATCGCTTCACAATTCCTACCGACTCGCAGCCACATACTTAAGGCGTCGCGCAATACTCGAACTACAACTATTCGGCTCCCCCGAACAAAAACGCGAAAAACCGGAGAAGACGTCGTCCTGGTTGCGCAGAAATCCCCATTAACCCCAAAGTGGCACTCGAGACCCACCTTTTAGTCAACCACTGCGACGCCGGTGCTCCATTATTCACCTACAGGACCAACACCGGTACTAAAATTTTGACAAAGTCAAAGTTTTTGCAGCGCTGCAATGAGATCTGGATTCCAGCGGGGTATCCTCGTACCACCGGCCATAGCTTTCGTATCGGTGGAACGACGGAATTACTCCTGGCTGGAGTCTCCCCAGATGTTGTCAAGGCAATGGGTCGTTGGTCTTCGAACGCTTTCCATAGATATTGGCGCTCTCTTGAAGACCTCGCTCCCATGCATGCCGAGTTCATAAATACCCAATAAATATTCGCAGCATTTTGTGGGTGCCAAGCCGATGGCGATGCCTCGTCTGGGTTGCTCATTGGGTTCATCTGTGCCATCCCATCGGCTCTGCGACCCGGAGCTGGCTTGCGCCACTTCTCCTTCCCCACAATATAATACTGCTTTCTATATATGTTCTTGAACTGAACAGATCTGCGAACAAGATAGAAGTACTGACACAGCCAGAGTCAGTACGCTGTCTTGTGATCGAGGAGTGACAGGTGGCGGTGAGTTCTCCTATTCCGCACTTCCACCTGCACTTCGACTACCTACGCCATTTGCGACAGCACTTGCCTCAGAAGCTCCAAAAACTTTCACCCACCCACCCACGCCGTGGCTACTCACATTTCATAGGACAAACGTAGACAGCAGTATAGTAGATCCGATTGGGTTCATCTGTGCCATCCCATCGGCTCTGCGACCCGGAGCTGGCTTGCGCCACTTCTCCTTCCCCACAATATAATACTGCTTTCTATATATGTTCTTGAACTGAACAGATCTGCGAACAAGATCGCCGAATATTGGCAGTATATTATCCCGAATATCGGACGGCAATTATTGTGATAATACACTATGTTTTAGCTCGATATTGGGCTGATAATTCTAGTCGGACTTGTAACTTTTGCAGTTCAGCTCGCACTTTTGGTGCCTTCACTCGTGCCGATGACATGTCATCGGCACGGCCTCGCATCAATCATGATTTTTGCCGACAACTCTCGTCCTGCTGTCATCGCTGCAGCTCGAGCCCCCACCTCCTATCCCCTGCCTTCGGGACCAAGATACGCTCAGGTTGGGCCTTCATGCCGGCGCTACTACTTGATGCCTGGATTGCGACAGCTTGGCTCGATGAGATTTGCAAAACATCTGGAATTTGAAGGCTCTGCTGCACTTCTGGTACGACTTGGACCTCGTCGACATCTCTGGCTGTAGTCACCATGATGATGATATTCGGAGAAATCCATCCGTTCCTTCAGCGGCTTGTATTCTTCGAATTTCATGATAGTGATGACTGCTAAATGGATCAATTTGGCTCGCCATTAGAATGTGGAATGTGGTATAGGTGCAAAACAAGTCTCTGAATCGTCTTTGATCAGAATACACCGGTATCTGCTTTGCTGGTTATTACACGTAACGATCACCGCCATTACGATGTCTTGGCAGCCGCCAGCAAGCTCTGCGCAAACGATCACGATCCAAAATGCCCTCCAGCTCCAACCTGACTTGGTGCACATGTAGTGTCTGTATTCGTCAAGGACCTCTGGGTGCACCTCAGACGACGCGTACAGAACAAAACCACCGAGAGGAGGACCTCAAACGCGAAATACTGCGTGCCTCGACATTGGGCTCCGTATCGTCTCTATCTTCATCTTCCACAACCGAATCCGTGCCTCCAGATAATCAATCCGAGTCGCATTTCATTGAAAATTCGCCATCTCCGTCATCCCCGCGTTCCCAGAGCCACGGCGACGACTATTTCGACTTCCACGCTGCTTCTGATGACTCGACAGCTTCGTTCGGTGCATTCCAGTGGCTAGCCGACGACACAGACACCCACTGAATCGCGATCTCCGAGTCCTTTTCTCTTCTCTTCGGACTCGGAGGATGAAGGTCTTTTTGTGAACCACAGAGAGGACAATGATTCTTCTGACGAAGAAAATTTCGAGGATGGAGCCGCAGCGAATGGGGATTTTTATATTGAGGACATTGCATCCGACCCTCTTTTCCAGTCGAGATCATCCCTCTTCGACGCGTTTCAGCCTGACAACACGATTCCAGACAAGGATCCCGTCCCCTGGGCCTTCGACGACCATCCTGCAATTCGGCATGCATACATCCGAGCTTTTGTGGGGGCTACATTCAAGGGTATGACTCACGATGCTGTCGCAAATATGTTGGAGAGTTCCCATACCATTTTGCGCTCTGCAGCCGCATCGGGCGTGGATTTTCCCGGTCTCTCAAATTTTGCCCTTACCCTCGGAACTGTCGAAAAGAGGCTTGGTGTATCAACCAACAACCTCATAATTTACCTGTTCCTCTGTGATGTTTGCTGGAAGCCGCACTATCCAGAGGAATTGAGCACCCGTGAGACGCCCGAGTGCGATCAGCCTGGTTGCACTGGAACTCTTTACACATGTAAACGCCTATCAAGTGGTGCAGAGAAGCGGACACCTGTTCTCACTCTGCCCTTTGTACCCCCTGAAAAAGCGATCCAGCGGATGTGCTTACAGCCCGGAAAAGTCGCACAATGGCAGGAATGGAGGGGCCCAGCCGATGCGCCAGGGAAACGCGAACCATCCACGCGGACAGGCTACGACGCTTTTGATGATCTTGATAAACCCATGGTAGACATAACTGATGGATGGGGCTGGAGAGCTATACAAGCAGGTCTTGAACGCCGCCGAAATGGCATTTGGGAGATCCGGGATGTTGATGTCCACGAACTTAAACAACAATTCGTGCGTTGCCAAACGGTTTGGTGCTTCAAATCAACGTGGACTGGTGAACCAATTCTCCTCTCTAGTAGATATATGTTGATACTGGAGTAGGTTCCAAGCTGTCAAAGGACCGTGTCATTCGACTGGCGCAATGTATGCCACGGTGTGCAATAACCCACGTCTCATTCGATTTTTAAGAGAGGAAACCACGCTGCTGATCGTATTCCCGGGCCCTAAAGAACCAACTTCCGAGCAGTACAACAATGTGATGGAGATTATCGTCCAACGGTTCAAGAAATTATATGATGGTATGTTTTGTTCTGCGTGTTTACACACTGAGCAGTAAATCCATATTTAGGTGTTTTATTTCACGTCCATGGCAAGACCGAACCAGAACCTTTTCATGTTCAGATCGGAAGCGACGTCTCTGATCTGCCCGCCAGTCGTAAAACGAGTGGCCTTGTCTCTCACACGTCCAAGCATTTCATGTGTGACCACTGTGACACACCATTTTATGCTCTCGTAGACCCGGACTCGTTCGACTCCAACAGTATGTGTGCCTGCTGTTTCAATTTCAAACTGTGCGCTAACATTATACAGAGCTAAATGAACGCGATCCATGGCGCTACCTCAAGTATGCATTCCGATCTCGCGATGCCTCTGCCGAGGTTGCTGAAGAAATAACCCGCCGACGTGGAGTACGGTACTCTACCGTGGACAGTTTAGTAAATTGGCTGCCGGGAAATACTGGTCTGTTTGACCTCATGCATTGTGTTTTTGGAGGTAAGTCTCCATCATGTTTCTGTGTCATAATCGCTGCTCATCTGGCGGAAGCCTTGATCAAACACCTATGCAAAAATATGCTCTCCAAGAATGGTATGGTCGACGCAGAGGGAACTCGAAAAATAGAAGAATTCTTCAGTAATCTCATCTGGCCACCATCTATAAGTCGGCTCCCGCCTTCTGTTGGTTGAATTTTCCAATTGTGTCTATATCTTACTGATCTTCGTAAAACTAGGTTGCACGCGGTGCTGGTTCAATCAAGGCCGACCAGTGGCGCTCCCAAATCACAGTATTCTTTGTTGGTCTATTTCTCGCTTGGCAGGTAAACGGAGAAATCCCTGATGTCGACGCCGAGCCCTCGCCTGCGAATACCAAGAATGCTGCTGGTCAGGCAGCACAGGAGAAACTCATTCGTGCACGCATGCGCGAAAATCTTCTTGCCAAAAACCCCGATGCAACTTTGGCAGAACTTGAGCACATCAAGACGGTAAAAATGGATCGTTCACTTCGCCGGCATTACGAAGCTGTCGTACAATTCACAGCCGCTATCAGAATCATCACCTCCCATACGATCAGCCCGAACGAGGTGAAACGAGGGTGCCAGACTCTGGAGAATGCGATCCAAAGCTGGGCTCGCATGAATTGTCACCTTGTTCCATATTTCCATTATGCTGGGCACCTGGAGCCTCAATTCCTCAAGCATGGGCCCGGTCCCAACTGGTGGACGTTTCCATATGAGCGCAATAATGGCTTCCTTGGTCGCTTTAACCACAACGGCCACTCTGGCGGCGAAATAGAGGCCACCATGATGCGCGGTTGGTGGAAAACAACCATGATTCAGGATTTGGTCGGTATCTCCACCTATCTATTTGACGTGCTCTGCTTGACAATTTATCAGATCACTCGGCTCGAGTCCATTGAAAACCCGGGTTCGAAGACCTTGATGCGCTCGAGCTGTTGAAATCATGCCTTCAAGGTGGTACCTCCGAGCGAAAAGGAACCCTCCAGAACTATATTGCAAGGGTCCAGACAGAAAGAAACCCCAGTTCGTACCTCGCTCTACGTACACCACTTCAACTAATCTCTCACCAGATTCAATTGAATATTCTCGTTTCCCACATGCTCAAATTCTCCGGCAACTCGGAGCTGGATATTACCGCCTTGTATTTGAATATCTGAAGAAGCTGTGGTCGCCAAGGGTCCTCCTGGTCCCAGATATTAGCCTGACCAGAAATCCCGCGGAACTTAGTTTCACCGGCGACGTGGAATCCTTTTCGCACCTGTGGGTCCGGAAGCGGCGTTCCGGTGCGGCCTCGCAGCACCGAGGAAAATCAGCGCAATACGCGTACATCGATGCCCGGATCCCCGTACGTATTCAGTACCTGTTTCGGGTGCAGCAAAAACTCGCAGATGAGAGTACGTTGACTGCTGGTTTTGCCATTGTAAATCGTTTTCAAGTCAACACGAATATCATGGATTTCCCTTGGGATTTGTGGTAAGACCCGCTAAGTTATGATGATCTGGCTGATCCTCTCTAGGGCAACTGACATTGGTGTGCGGGTGTGGCAGGCAGATCTACTCGGGCCAGGAGAAGTAGTCGCCCTGGATCAATTCTCGGGCCATTTTGTTCTCGGCTCTGCAACTGTCTGCGAGAACAGTCTCTGGATAACAATTGCTCACGACCATGTATGTTGCTCACCATGTATTTCCAATGAAACACTCTTAATTTATTTTCTAGGATGCTACGGAGGCTGATGTACAACATGACGAGGACGAGTAACAATACAGTGTAATATTATTGCATTCAACTATCCGATTCTTGAGCATGATGCGCATTGATTTTAAGGGGCGTCAACTGCCATCTCTTCCGCATCATCTCCCTCCGCTGCCCTAGACGAATCTTCGGGAGCCTGAATTCTTGAGGGTGTATCGTCGTCTGGGTTGCGTTCAAGCCACTCCGGGTCAATTGTGCTGCGCGGGATCTTGTTGGGCTTCCCAGCACCAATCCAAGGCAAACGGATATCTTTCCAGTCGCCTGGGAGACGAGGATGAGCGAAAGTCTTGCCCTTGTTGTTTTTCTGCTCTTCTTGGCGGTACTTCATTACCATGGCCTCAAGTTTGTCCACCCCATTTTGCATCTGCCGAAAAACACACCACAGTCAACGCCGGAAGCTGATAATATTTCTGACTTACGCCCTCCGATCGATATGTTGGTGGCCGTGATTTCCAAGGTTTTCGTGTCGAGGACGCTGGAATTTCATTCGACTCTTCCGTTTCAGTATCAGGGTCAATCACGTCAGATATATCCGACTCATCCGTTGATTGATATTGCCACTGAAGGAGGAACATATATTCGTCTGGCAGCGTGTATCCCGCCTTTGAAAGGACCTTGATTCGCTCATCACATTTCTGTTAGGACCCCTTTAATGTGTGCGGCAAGAATTCTGATACTAGTTCCACTCACACGAACTTTACGGGTCTTACGGCGCCCCTCTTGTTTCTCATTAGCCGCTAGCCCTTCATCGTCTGCCTCCCCTCCGATTTTGCTATTTTCCGTGACTCCGCAGCGATATTCTTGAATAGGGATGAGAGCCGATCAAGAAGTTCATCGTCGGACTTTGCGTTCATGGCGGCGAGTGTGAGGGCTGGGTTATGGTGCGGAGCCTGCTGCCTGACGTACTCCAGCATTTTCGCGTGCCAGGTGGAGTTCTCCTGGAATGTAGTCTCCCAGTCCGGGCGCAGAAGACGACCTCCTGTTTCTTTGTCCTTGATATACTCTCCGCCTGCTTTATTTGAACGAATCGCCGCTGCATCTTTCACCTTTGACGTCTTGGGTAGTCCCATGGCAACGAACAGTGTTTTTCTGTTTCCAATTGAGAGTGTGAGGAGCGTAGATAATTTAAACTCACATTAAGAACATTATCCCGGGTCGCTTTAGGTTTCGAATCTTCGTCACGCTTTGTTCGTTCGTGTGGCTCGGAATCCTCAAGCATTTCAAAGAGCTGGTCGATTTTTTTGGTCTGCTTCCTGACGAGGTTCTCGAGGACGTCCACGCGCTGCAACAGATGTATATTCTCGGCATCAAGATCTTTCATTTCGAACAAAAAATCGTCCCGTGAATTGCTGAGATCGTCGACCGTATTTCGCAAACTTTCAATAGTGTCGTCCTGACGCTGCATCTGACGCTGCATCTCCTCCATTTGAGACTGCTGATAGACGAGTTTGTCGGTAATAGCTTTAGGAATCAGAGGTGGAAGGCGAATGGGCTGAGTGGTCTGAACAAGACCTGAGGATGTAACAACAGTGCTCGGTGTTGGGTAACTTGCAGTGGAAGAGAGGTGTGGGGTGAGGAAGGGGACATAGGGGCCTTGCTTGGCCTCAAAAAGTCAAAGGCTGGGAGTAGAGGTGTGGGAACAGAAGCGGCAGTGGAATTGGCACCGCGTCTTGGACGCGTGGATTGAGCAGTCGGCGCAAGGAAAGATAGGATTTGGGCACCATCTCCTGGGTGCGGCTGAGGGGAGCGGGGAGCGAGAATAGGGGACTCTGTCGGGTTGCACAACAACGGGTCGATGATTGGGAATGTATTCGAGAGGTCATCTGCTACAGAAGACGAGCTGGCGTGCGGAAATTGCGGCGGAGAGGAGCTGTGGAGGTTCGGAGCTCCACGGGACAGAGTGGTCTGCGAGAAATTAACTCTGGGGTATGTTTGTGCATCGAGCTCGGCTGGACTTTCGTGTGGAGTATATCCGTAGCGGATCGGAACACTGTCGGAATTGGAGACGGAAACACGCAAAGGGGAGGGTGTTGATGCAGAGGCAAATGGATTAAGAAATGCGTTGGAAGTTCCTAAGTCTTTTCTCGTTTTCTTTCGGGCTGGGGCAGAGGGGTGCTGGTTTTCTGTCGCGTCGGCGCTGGATGGCGGGTGACGCGACTTGCTACGTGAACTACGTGTTGCTGGCGTGTCGGAGGAGGGTGTTGCCCTACTCATACTCGAGAGATGCAAGTTGGACTGTTTGAAGACGAAATGTGGCAGGAAAAAGGTGAATGAGGGAGCAAGGGAAACGGATTCAGCGTGTGACACCTATGTCACACTTCCATTTCGGGCTTGTCGTCTTCCTCCCACCTCGATGACCCGACATTCAGTACACCGTCAATACTGCACCCTGCATCTTGAAACTCACGGAAGTCCCTCGTTGTCTCGTATTCCATCCGTTCCTCGCTGCATTCCCCAGGAAATCAAGAAATGCACCCACAGGCGCCGTTTCTACGCCTTCACCAAAGTCAGTATTTTGTTCGAGCTGGGTGCAACGTAGACATGGCTAATGCGATACCAGCAGCATCTATTAGCCCCCAGTACAAGCTGTGGTCAACAACTTCGTCTTAGATGCCGCCCATAGCATCTGGTTATCCCTCCAAGCCCGACCAAGAATGACGGACGAGACTCGATAACTCTGCATAGTACAGACTTCCAACAACATATACTGGTCCTCCAGTGCACATTTTCTGCCTTCCCAATGACAAGCATTTAACGACAGCTAGCTTAGTGCGTGTTTCTCATCTGTTTCATCGTCATTGACTGAAGCACCATTCGTCCGTGATCCGGCAACTCAAGCGTCTCATAGTACCTGGAAACAGCCTGTAGGTCACCATTGGACAGCAGGATGGTGCCGTAGTGCAAGATCTTGGGGTATAGCTTGAAGGTATGTACGTCTACGTGTGTTTCGATATTTCCGGCTCCATTCAAACCTCCACAGGACTATGGACTACTATCTGTTTATCCCCCTTTGAAAGTGTGTGCGAGATTTGTTCGAGTTATGCCCGAAGCTGACCCGCTGCTCCCGTGCAGTTTCTAGTATCTGTTGGATCGCATCCGCCGCATGTGCGTAGAGGCGAGCGGAGTCAATCAGCGAGGTGTGTTGACATGTTGTTCATTGTCTGCGCGCACTGACTTTCTTGAATGTTTTCATGTTGCCGAGGCCAATTCTCAATCACCGCTTATCCTCGGATGTAGTTCTCTATGGTGCGTCTCGGGCCCATTCCCTGAACTCTCAGCTCACTTTGGATAGTCTACCAATGGGGTGTTGATTGGATTGAGACAAGTTTCGCTTGGTATGCCGCACCTGCTGTCTTTTGTTATCAGTTCTGATTCGCGGTGTAGAGCAAAATGGATCAATAGTAGATGACCCGCAAGGTAAAGTACCCATATTTTACTTGCCGTACACCCTACTGAAGCGTCTTCCGCAGAGAACGGTGATACCGAGTCGTATGTACACTCAGATTGTACTTCGATACAACAGTATATATGTGTCGGTAGAATGAGCTTTGAATTTATTATGGATTTTTAATTGAGCAAGCTTAAGTGTGGTGTCGAAAAAAATAGCGGCCCATTATTGGGCCAATGCTGTGATAATATCTTGCTGATATTCGGCTAAAACACCCCGGATTCTCGAAGTATTAGCGCGAGGCTATTTGACCAATACATTGTGAATATTGGGCGAGAACATGTTGTATTCGCCACGTATCGGCCGATAAAAATTCGGCTCAAAGTCCGGTGTCTGACCAATTTTGCAGTGCGTGCCCGACCGCTGCTTGACACTGACACCCTATTGATGTGTTTCTCATTCTCACAGGCAGCGATGGACGAGTCGCAGTTTTTATCGCAGTTTCGGGATGCTAGCAAGGCACAGCAGTAGTATTCTCCCCCATTTTCAGGAGCTCAAAGATTTCACCCTCCTGCTCAGACAACGGCCACCCAACAGTTCGGTGCCAGCTGCTCGTGTAATGCCATCGTTCGCATTCTCCGGTGCGTACACACTGTCGGGGGGGGGGGTTTATTATACTCGCGTGGTCCACAGGCTGAACAACGAGTTTACGGAAGACATACAAGTAGTACTGTAGCGGGTGGTTATCCTCACAGAATTCCACAAGATGCCAACCGAGCACAACATCATTCCAGGGGTTCGACCATACAAGACGCTGGCAAACTGTAGACAATGCCCACCATAGCCCGCTGACCACTATTCTATCACTAGCCGTTTTCGGTCCATAAATCTTATGGATTTTGGCCCCCAGACACCGTTTTTACCTCTTGGTGCATATATCATTCTTCAAGGATACCGCGACGGTAACTCTTTTCAGATTTGTTTCCTGGCGCGTCACAGCCCGGCTATTCTAATTTCGGGCTACCCGACGGCCACCCGACTCGTGAGACGTCGCAGTGCGTGCAGCCTTCAGCCAGAGCCGGTTCGACTCCCTCCACGAATTCGAGTGTAGAGGATTTTTTCTGAATGTTCACTTCGTGTGTATCGTTACAAAAGGGCCGCCAACACTACCTTGCACAGTGGATTTTTAGACCAGACAGTTGGTGATTCTCCTCAAGTACGCACATAATGGCATGCACAATCAAACATATCTCAGTGTCTGAGTACTATATGCGAATTATTGCAGCGCTTATGCTTACGAGTGATCACGGCATCGTCGGAGTTCAATGAATGGTCTCATAATTATTTCATTGATCCCGGTGCTGGCGCGTCGGGTCCCTGCGTTCATCATTTGGCTTAGACAGTCATAATTTTACGGTGGGGGCAGCTGTTGCATGATCTAGTAGCACTGAATAAGTCCCCCTTTGCTACCATTAGTGGGACACCTGGTTACACATTGATCTGCTGGGCTTGTAAATGAGTTGAATGGAGATTTCAAGGTGTTACTCCTACTTAGTATACGCGCGATTGGTGTCTAGGTTGCAGTACAAAAACTCAACTCGTCAAATGGTTTGAGTTCTATACCAGCCAGAACAACTCAACAAAATTCTGAAAATATATGAGGACCCGAAATAGATGTATAGCTAACTATTAACAAGAGTTCGCGCGATCGCAGGGATGTTCTTGCCACCCTGTCCATATCCAATCCAAGTTGAACATGAATTCACGTGACTAGCCATGGTCACAAATGAACACTGCGGTGGCCGAAGGATTTTTGGACCAAAAACATGACATCCAAACATGTCTCTCCCTTTGGCCAAATTTTTAAGCCCCCTAACAACATGAGCTGAAACCGATGGCTTTTCTGTCCTCTTTTTGTCCTCTTGAAATGATACCTCTTTGCATCCAAATTCCCGCAAGAATATGCATTATTTTTAGTGGTGTTTTTCACGCAAGAAAAGACCTACGTTTGGGACCCAAATTGCGAAATTTGCTTTGTTCTCTCCCTGTTTCGGCGTCGAAAGCTCTTGTCAAAAATGATCCATTTTTAGACGTATTTTTGGGACACAAATAAGCATCATGTTTTGGGTCGAATTTGGTGTGGAAAATTGGCCTAATAAGTAATCTTTTGGGGTTGATTTTACGTCGCGCGGGAAACATATTCCCAAACAGGAAGACATGTTTGGATGCCGTGTTTTGGACCCAAAAATCCTTCGGCCTCCGCCGCGGAACGTACCGTACCAAGTTGTAAGGGAGCAACGGTCACGGTAACGGCCCGCCCGTTGCGTTGCCTTTTTTTGTCCGGGTGGTCACGGTCACGATGAAGCTGGTTGCCTTCAAAAATCGTGACAAGACGGGAAAAATTCTGATTTTTTCGCCAGAGCTGCTGAGGAGGCTCTAATGACTCCAGTAGTTTTGTGGAACAGATTATACACACCACACCTCCTTCAATTCAACTTGAGCTCCCCTGAAAATGCAACCAAAAAGACTTCATAGCTGCTTCCTCAGGCAACGCCACGCTCACGGTGGTGCCTATTGCCTCAAAAAATGGCAACGCCTCTGTCACGGTCCTCGGGGTGTTGCTCCCCTACAACTTGGTACAGTAATTGCACAGTAACTCGATAGGTTCTCTAGGCAGTTATTAGGGTCGTTCACAGTTCCCTTTGTCGCATCCTTTTTACTCCCTTTTCTCCTCCCTTTGTTCTCCCTTTTTCAATAATGTAACTGATGAGCCATAAAATCCAGAAAAATTCACCCCAGTCTTCTTCGAACATCTGAGGTGGTATGCAACCTTTGCGGAACAATAGGAGCACCCAAACTGCCTGAAGTGGAGAAAGAGTGTTGAAAAGGGCACGAAAAAGGGCGGAAAAAGGGAGTCGCGGCAGGGGGTTTCACAGTTCACTTTTTCCTGCCCTTTTTCACTCCCTTTTTCGATGGATTTCTTTCAGTTTCTCAGCTGGGAGGTTCGTTTTTCCCCCCTTTTCAACACTTTTTACCTATCAGAATTGAAAAGGGTAAAAAATCTGGTGAAAAACGCCGGGAACCACAAAAAGCCCGAAAAAAGGGGGAGAAAAGGGCAGGAAAAAGGGAACTGTGAACGACCCTAATAATTATCATAAAGTCAGTAACCACCTCGATCAGTTGGAAATAGAGGGAGAAACAGATGATATAGGCCATGATGGCGGTACGGAGCTTTACCATCAGTATCTAAGTTTGGTGGAGATAGCGTGTCACACAAGTGTTTGTCGAACCTCACATCAACTCTGAATGTACTAAATATCGTGTCGAGAATGAAGAGTTTTATTTGCGCTCACCCTAACTTAGCTGGTGTCAGAATGCTCGGAATGTCGAATTGGCTCAACCAGGTCACGCATCACATCTGGTTTCAATTTGAATGGACCCACTTCTTACCTGACGAGCAACTGACGAGGTTGCTCATTCACAATGCCAAACTTGGCATGCGACGAGCTTGGCTCGCAAGCTGACGAACTTGCTCTATCAAATGATGAAGGTCCTCATCCTATGTAGTGACGAAGTATGTGAGGGCTCGTCATGTGGATCCCCACTGCCACTGCCCCAATAAGTTCATTGTTGGGAGCTCAAACGGGGACTTATAGAGTGCTCAGTTTAGTTTTTTTTTTTGATCTAAGGTGGGCCATATAAGACTGAGAAAAAGTCGAATTTAATGCAGTAGCACCCATAGAATAGTTGAATGACACTGGAACGATGCCCTCAACGATGTGCAAAAACATCGTGAATTTTGTGGCCAAATTATTACTCGGCCCTGGCCATACCCAAAATCGATGCTCCCTCTCTTATCCTTGTCCGCGGCGACGGCGCTCCTGCTGTCCGCCATGGGCACAGTGGCAACGCACTCCCTCCAGGCGCGGCAGCACAGCGAGCTAGCCCAGCATCTCGAGTAGCGCCTCCGACTCCGAGCTTCAGAATCGCGACACGTACACGAACGTGCCGGTCACATGGTGCCCCAACGACACCGGGCCCGACGCCTGCACGGGCAAAAATCATCAAGACAGCGATTGGGTGCGTCGTCTGCTTTCCCATTCTGACTTGCAGGATACTCACCAGAAGTGTTTGGTAGTTCGTCGCGCTCTACGGCTCAGTACGTTCTCTGCGCAGATCCCATTGACAAGTACATTGACGCGATGCGTACTAGATAGCAATTCGGCGACGGCTCGGCGTGCTGTGGAAAACAGATGCGCATGAACGCCAACGGCAAGACCGCAGTCGCGACGTGTGTCGATTCGGTGCGCCTCATTCTCCTCACTGTCCCCCTCCCCCTCAAATCCTCATCACCACACCTCGATCAGTGCCCGACTTGTACAGCATGGGGCGCGGTCGACAAAGATCTCTTCTAGTACTTCAAGAACGACCTCGGTGACGGCGAGTTCACGACCTCGTGATCCTACACCGACGGCGACAGCGCACCTCCCCCACCCCCACATCCTCCGCCTCCGCCCCCGCCGAAAAAATGATCGACGACGAGCCACAGGTCGACCACCATCTCGCACTCCACCTCGCACTCCACCTCGCAGAGCGCAAGCGTGACGCACGTAAGTGTGGGCGCCACGCCCACCCCGAGTACGACCGCAGGCCCGGAGAATATTAAGAGCTTTAGTGAGGCGATGGTGGGGTTGGTGGGGTTGGTGGTGCAGGCGGCCGAGGCGCAGTAGAGTTGCGTTTCGTCTTCGCGCGTCCTGGCTTCGCTCGCCGTCGTCTCGCGATATTCAGCAACTCCCATTACCACCTAGCGATTCCCTCCCTCACGCTCATTTATACCCACACACCTACACGCACCGTCTTTTCTCAATTAGTACTCTCTTCTCTCAATTTTCAAGGGTTTGGCTTTGGTGTTGGTTTTATTAGTCCTGTGGGCGTGAATTGAAGGTCTAGATTTTAATGCCGACACGCCCTGTCGACACGGCAATGACGAATTTGTGATTGTTGGAGCGCGGACTTCGCGAGTCCTGTTCTTGATGACCCGAGTCCTATTCTTTGATCGGATTTAGTAGGACTGGGCATCAATGATAGGACTGGGCGAGTCCCAGTCCTATTCATCTCGTCGATACTCTCCGCCTCCTGAAAGGCTGAGAAGACTACAAACTAGCTGAATATAATCATCAGCTACATGAAGATTAGAGGCGATATTCACCAAAACTCTGCCAGTCTCTGTCCGGGTGTAGGTTCCAAGTGGGTTCAGAACAAGTTCAAGTGGTGTGGGAATCCTACGGGCAAGGGAAAACCGAAGGGCTGCATCAAGAAAGCGGTGTCGGTACCCTTACTCGACTTTTTTCCCCGCTTCCTTGCTTTATCGCATCTACGGCCCTTTAGTTATATTTTGTGTATCTACCTTGCTACTTACAACATAATTAACTATTTCATAACATCCCTTGTGGATATTACTTTGTCTGCTTGCTGGTTACTGGGTGGTACTACTTCGTTGTTTTAGAGCCATTCCTCCGGAGCCCCGCCATTCTATGACAATTTGGTAGGAAGACTAAACAAATCGGACGGTGTTTGGAGGGAAACCCCCAAGGAAACCCTACCGGGTAAGGGAAGAAAGTTTGAGGGTGGGAAAGCAGATATGTATTTTCAATCATTGCACAGCATGCATGCCATATTCCGGTATTGGGTCTCGATACAGTAGATGGCAGGTTTTCAAAAATCGATGATGGCTCGGATCAAGATACTACATCTTTACCTGACGTACACTTCAGCCGTCGGAACAAAATGTTTGCTTTAGTCGCCGTTGCAGCAAGTCCACACTAAGGTGAGACCAAACGGCGCCTCTCCGCAGTTCTGTCCCCCACCACCGACGCAGGTCCACGAAGTCCCGTCTCCAGTCCTCGCGCTGACAGGATTTCCTCTGCGTCTCAACCATTAGCTGGACCTGCAATGTGTAAGATCAACATTCGAGACGCACCCGACGCATTGCACGGAGGCACCATTGTTGTAGCCACCGCCGCAAGGGCCGTTATCGATGTTGGACCCAATCTCACCGCAGTTGTTGGCCCATATGACACCAACAAATGCCCCAGGTGTGCCGATGCCCGTCAGTTGAAGATTCATTGATGGGAGCCATGTGGGCGGCGTGTGGACTAAGCTGTTTGGCGCCAATACCAATCTGGCCGTCAGCGCAGATAGCGGAGGCGCTGCCTACACCGGCGAGGACAAATGCGATAATCTGAGTAAAGTGCATCTGCGACGGGAGTTAGCGTAATGTGTCTCGTGGGTCAAGTACAAGGCCAGCCTATCCCGCACCTTTCAGAGGGCGAAATTAGAGGAGGTTCAGGTCGTAGTAGAGATGGTTCAGGTCCCTGAGGTGTTTTCCGAGTCAAGAGCCCTCTTTATAGTCGGTTAGTGAATAGCTTAATTCTTCCAGTATTATGAATAGCTTAATTCAGCAGCAAGGAAATGAACGTAATGGTTAAGTTTAGGCAAAGGCAACGGTCGTATGTGCAATGAAGGTCTGGCCAGGCTTTCCGGTCCTTCTCGACGTGACTTGGGACCGTTATGGCAATCTCAGGCACAGAAAGACTACCTCACAGTGTTTCCCTGTGGTTCTTCGTAGCCGGAGCACCGACAATGAACAAATCGTGAGGGTCACGTGCGCTCGAGAACGTCGGCTTCATTTGAGTATGCGCCAGGATTCGGTCCGGCGATCGTTTTGAGAATCGGAAGTTGAGTAATCTGGAACTCATTGCGGAAGGCACGAATCTCCTCAAGAGATGCAGAATCTCCCCACGTATTTATGACGAAGATCTGAAAACAATTGAATCACTTTGATCGGGCCGCTTGAGAATATAATTTACTAACGTGAGACTTTGCAGTCCGCCATGCGGGATGAACCGCCGAAGAGATGTTGAAATTTTCAGCGACTTTCCGTGTTAATCAAATTAGCTGAACTGGCAACTGTGATTCAATAAGACGCTCTGACCGCCTGCAACGAAAATAGCAACAGCACTCGGAGGCGGCGTTAACTAAAGAGGCGAACAAAGACTATCAATCAATTCACGTGGTTCCACTAGAAAGAAGTTTTGTGTAGACCTCCCCCACCTTCTCAGGGGAGTCGTGATAAGTGGCCGCGGGGATGAGTCTCGAACCTAATACAGCGTTGGATCCCACACTATCGTCCGTTATAAATAGTATGTTGTTAATGCCAGCAAAGCGAGACTGCTGGTCAAGCATGAATGAAGCGTTCAAGAAGGGCGCCATTAGCGCCTCACTTTGCGACGTCGTCCTATTTGGCATGTATGTAGTTATGCCGAAGAAGACAGGCGAGCCAGCTGCTGTTGAGGTCCTCACGAGCGATACATATTGGCTGGAATGGACCGAGTCCCAATCGAAGATGTGTTTGGCGTGAAGGATATACAACTCGTTGGCGACCGACTCATTTGCTGCCAACAATGATGTTGTTATCTGCGTGACATTGAAGGTTGGGAATGACTTAATGGTCAGTGAGACGATGACGCCCCCAACTGCCGGCCCCTCCGCCACGAAGAGCATAGAATACTAATGCCCATGCATTTAATAATGTGACAATAAGCCTGAGGTAACCCCATCCTATGTCAATGTGTGCGGAACTATGCTCCTCGCGAATGTTTCTGCGTCGATCTATGCAGCTGACCCCGACACCGATTCATTCGTGGTAGCCTACCATGAATCAGATCGCACCAGTGCCATCTTCTGGTGTATACTCAGTGAATAACGGCCTAGTAACGGAGGCAGAGGGAAATACACCGGCGCCACACGGTCGAGCTGTGAAGTCGGACGGGATTCCGGCGGAAATCTTCCGGCTCGAATACCACAATGTCGTCTGATCCATCGCTGTATTTCCGGGATTGCCATTTTCTGCTTGGTGCGCCCGAAGTCCCACACTGACCCCGAGTTCAGCGTCTGATGGCGGGAGAACCCAAATTGCTGTATTTGATTTATCTTTCAGACCAGTGAATAACAGTCTAATAACGGAAGCGAGGGAAATACACCGGGGCTACACGGTCAAGCTGTGAAGTCAGACAGGATTCACAGGAGGAACCTCAAACAATTTTGCAACAAAGACCTATTTCCGATTTTCAACCTCACACAGCTGTGCCTTTCTCCACTTGCATGCCATCAAAACAACGGTGGATAGGCCCTAGGGAAATACCTAATTTATTCCAGAAATTTTGGACCAACTTTTTTTCGGACGACTTTATCTTGCGGGAAATTCTGTATCTTGCGGGCGACGCATTGTATCTTGCGGGACATACCTATACAGTGATTTCCCCGCAAGACAAACGGCTTGATTATCAGCGGTCAATCTTGCGGCGATACCATCAAATCACCTCTCTATCTTGCGGGATGGCCGAAATCGGCTCTTTATCTTGCGCCGAATAAAAGTGCATCCGGACCGCCATATGGGGCTTGCTTTGCCGCAATGGACCACCCCAGAACGCATCGTGATGGAAGGGTTTAATCAGTCATCTCCAGGGGCAACCTCAGCTACGTTGATCGCCACCACTCGGGGCTTTGCCGCCAACCTCAGCGGTACAAGGGCTGTCGTAGATGGCGGCAGTGTCATGGTGGATCCAGGCAAACGTATTCCCGGCAAGGTTTCCACTGATTTGCAGAAGAAGAGCCTTCCAACTATTAGCCCGCCAATTGGAGGCGACCCAGGGCAAGACCCGGGAGATCCTCCCAAGTGGGAGTTCTTTGTGGATGTAACAGCAGCTGGGTGTCAAGTCAGATACAACCTCACACGGTCTCCAGACGCGCTCCTCCCGGAATGTACGTCTTCTACTATTATACCCTCCGTTATCGTGCTCATTTCACTCGTTTCGTCAGAAACATTCTACTTTGGACGACTCTACAACCACACCTGCCCCAACTCCACAACATCCACCACAATTGTCACAATGGCCTCTGTGCTTAATGATACAATTACGGGGACATCCGCAGTGCAGTGCTCTCCCACCTACTTTCAGCATCTGGTTTCGGTTTCAGTCCCACCGCCGCTATCGCTGTCCCTGGAGACTTTGGTCGTCCCCGGAACAACCCAAGAATCTATTGTCGATGGGCGGGAGGGCATGCTGCTTGGAATCAACTCCACGATCCAGACGCAATCCAACGTCGCTGTCAACGCCGGCGTCAACTTTAATCTGCAATCCGATTCGTTCTTGGGCTGGGGGGCTGCAGCGCTGGATTGGGAGACATGCGATTGCGACCCGTGGTTCTCCTTGGCTGGGCATGGCCAAACTTTGAACGCCACAGACTTCATGAATCCCGAGATCCTCGCCAACGCAACGACGGGATTATTCACCGAGGTGTGGTCCGATCTCGCTGAACGGTTGCTGTTCAGATCAGGTCAATCGCCAACGGAGCTCGCTGGAAGAATACAAGGTTCTAGTGTCCAGCTTGTGTCCAGGTCGCAAAGTATTCGAGTGGCTCAGGCCGCTCTGACTTTTCTGGTCATTGCGCTTGTCGTTGGATATTCGATTCGACCCCGGGCAGATCTTCCGCTCGATCCATCCTCCTTGATTTCTCACGCTTTCTTACTGCGGGCCGGCCACGACAAAATATCCGAGATAATGAAGGACATGCCAATCATGAGTGAGGACCAAACAAGGGTTGCATTGGAATTTCTGCATGGAGAATGAGGAGCATTTCCTCATCACAAGCGAACTACGAAAGGAAGCTTCTTCGCCCGTAAGTCCCCTACATTCTGCTCCCCCGTTTGCTTCATTTTCTCCTAGGAATTGAAAGGCCTGAAAATGGAACGGGCTTGGCGGCCTCCCATTCTGCATCCAGAGTTTAAACTATCACTCGCATTGATAATTGTCGGCACAATCTTCTCGCTAGAGTTTACTCTTCGCCACAGCACATCGCACCACGGATTTGGTAGCCTCGATTGGCAGGACTGGTGGACCTACGTTGCGTCTGGCTATCTTTTCTTCCTGGGAATATTTCTGTCGTCGTACGCCTTCAGTGTCAGCACATTGGAGCCACTTCTCACCATGTACCGATCCTCTCAACCAGCCCGGAAATGCCTCAGATATTCTCCTGCCCATCGAACCACGGTTTTCCTTGCCTTACACTCCCTGAAATACAGTAATGCTGTTGGGTTTTTATGTGCAATTCTCACATTAACAATCCCATTTCTCAAAATCATCGTGTCGGGTTTAACAACTTCGATTTCCACTCCGGTCCAAACTTCCAAGTACATATCACTCCTAAACACATTCAATCCGACGCCATTTTCTGGATCTGAATCCGACGTCCCATACGATGCAAACACCCCAGCTCAGACCCTTGCGCTGTCCCAGATTGAACGATACCAGCTTCCAATGCCCGCCTGGACTACCCCGATGGGCGCGGTAGGCCAGTTCGATGTCCTGCGGCAGCCTCAAACTCCAAACAACACCCTCGTTATACTGCTCCCCGTAATCCGTGCGGAATTGACAAACTGCTCTGCACTGGTTGGCACCGATCTCATCATTTCGCGCCATATGAATTGCAACTCCCGTACCCGGTTACCACGAATGAAATCTGCATTTTTAACGGTGCTACTTACGATGGTAACCGGTCCGTATCCCTGTTTCTTCCATCGTCCCCGGGCTGGTTTGGGAAACTGAACGCCCTGGCTTGTGGCGGGTACGTGTTTGTTTACGGCAACACCGACTCTCAAAATGCAAGTAGAATCAATTCGGTAACGGCTGTCCAATGTCTGTCCTACAGTCTCACCATGTAAGTCTGCATTTCAATTCTCAGTTGGCTAAATTGATTGAGCGTCAAAACTTGAATGAAGATCCACTCAAAACGTGACATTGGTATATGACGAAGATGCCGTGAAAATATTAGCCATTGATAACTCTACGTCGGTAAACACCGTCGAAGTACGGGAGTTCGCGAGTGGAGAGGGTGGGGCCATGTCGAGCTCCCTGCCATTGACACCCTTCGAAACAAACTCGAGTCTCTCGTTTGACTCCTTCATGCAAGTCATGACTTTGCACAACACATCCACTCCATTGGACACCTTCCTCGATCCCGCCAAGTCGACGGCCTCAGTACAGGCTATGTTCACCGTCTACTGGGCATCATACGCAGATCGCAATCTGCGGATTCCAATCAACTCGTCGAATGGTTATCTGGGCCAATCACCACTGACAATAGCTCAGGTTATTGATTCTCGCTAATTCTTGTATGCGGAGTCCTCACGGCTATAGCTGTGCCAAAAACGAACAATGTCCTCAAGAAACCTCCCTATTCGATTGGAGCATCGATGAGTCTGCTCGTGGATAGTACACTATTGGAGCTCGAAGAGTTCCGGTGGGTGGCCAACGACGCCGGAATCGACAATTTACTGGAAAAGTACAAAGTTCAGCTGGGATGGGGAAATAATCCGTTCGGCGGGATTCGATTCAGGGTTGATGTGGTAGCTAAATGAAGAAAGATTATTGGCCACTCCCACAAAATTCCGTCTGTAAATACGCCCAGTACTACTCTATTGCCGTCAGGACAATACCCGTCGAGGGGGGTTATACTATGTACTTTCCCCACTGACAGTGCCCACACGGACATACTCATTTTTCGAAAACTCACAATAGTTCGTTCTTGTCAAATGCCGACATGGACCATCAGTTTATACGATTTTCATTGCTTCCTGCCGTAGTTCGGGTTCTTGGCTGGAATCACCCAGGGTTCAACTCCTTGTGCTATGATTCCGATTTAGTACAAATCCATATGAGAATCAGGAGCCGTCAGCTCCGGATTGTATGTCGAGTGCTCTGTAAATAAACCTGTCATCTACTGCGCAGAATGTATATTTCTCTTAATTTCAGATCCAGGTCTGCGGATGGATTTACACGGCCAAAATGATGCATTTCTTCGCACTCATCGCGGCGCTTCGTTAGCCTAGGTACACAGGAGGAAAGACAGTCGGCCCGGCCCCAGGGCGACTGCCAAGATGATAAAAGCATTGTTAGATCTCGCCGTGCAACACGAACTTCAGAGTCTTCTTCACGTTGACAAGCGATGGTGTTCTCAATCAAGTCATTCGTCGACGTGAAACCGGTGTATTTTGACGTTCGTACCTGAACCGGTTCACGAGCGCGGGCGCCGTCGCATTGGGTTCAGGCCACCACAGTACAATTATTTATTTATTGCTGCAATGTGAGTGTCGCCAGGTTACACTTGATAGTACGCTGTGGCAATTCCAATATGAAACCGCTGAGGCGAAGCTAAGCCGCGAGAAGTCCGACGAGTAAATATTTCAGTGCCCCCGAGTATATCATCAAACAGATGAGCATTGACGTGCGAACCTGAATACACAACTACTTGAACGCAGAACATATCAGCAACGCCAAACCGCGGCAGAGCCATACGCCTCGGATTCGTAAACGGAGGAATAATCTCGTGCGGAACCGGATACCCTCGGACGAGCGTGTGGATGCGCGCGGTGCCAGTGCCAGTTAAATCCGTCTCCATGCCCCCAAAAAGAGAAGGACAAAACGGTAGTGCGCACCACGATAGTAACTGCAGCCCTCGCGTGTGATGTTATGCAGCGGTGCCTCGCACTCGAGACAATCGGTGAGCCGCGAAGTAAACTCGCAGAGGCCGACACTGGATTCGTTCGCGCAGCGGGTGGGTGATTAACGTTGCCCATCCTACAAAAAGGCTCTGTCCTGAATCACCAGCTGCGTTCATCAGCCGGAGAATGAAACGCACCTCTGAGTAACTGCATGTTCCCCCGGTGAGCGTAGATGGAAGTGCGGCACCGCACATCAAACCTCCATGCCACACGCCCTCTTCCATCCAAAAATATTTGTGTGAGTATAATTAACCTGTATACCAACACTTACCTCGTTTCTTAAACCACATTTTTGCTGTTGTATTGGAATGTACGCGCCCCACTGACTGCGACGCCGCTCTTGCGCGATTCACAGAATTCGCCTTCACATCCAGTTGGCGACGAGAATCATCTTGACTTTCGTTGCGGCAAAAGAATCTGTGGGCGTTCCAATATAATATGCGATGTAATCCCCGAATTTCAAGTTAAACGATACCTTAACGCGCCGTCATGGTGCCAGAAGGCGCACCGCTCGGGCTGAGCCCGGTGCTCATCTCGCAGGCGCGCAGGTATCTGGGGCGTCGTACGATGCCGGCACGCAGCCGTGAGCGACAAGATAAATCAACGACTACATGACATATCCTACGCGCCTCGACCTCTAGGAACGCTCCATCCGGGACGACCGTGCCGTCGGAGAAACGAAAGCCGGCGGGGTTGGCGACACTGCGAGGCATGACGACTAGGTCATTGTTGCAAAAGTTCGCTTCAATATTCTATACACTGGTAGAACGAGTGGGATATACTACGGATGCCGATCTGTTCATGTGTCGAGACTCGCGCAGGAAGCTCGGTTTGTGGATTTCCGGAGCGCACGTTTGGTGGATCCACGTTCCGCGACGACGCGAGGGACCTCGCGGTGGGGGATAATGTATTGGGGGTACGCGAAGCGGGGGAACGTCTGGCGCAGCTGTGAGATATCCAATGGGAGACGCACCGTACGAGGTTTCATGGCGCCGAAGTTGATACTGGAGCCGGCCAGAAAAACGGTAAACCGGATCGTTCTGTTATCGAATGGTCCTCAGAGTGAAATTGAATGCATCGAGATCACTTACATGAGAGGAGGTTGTATCTTTCAGTCTCTCCTCGACGAGAGGACCTAGTAGCGTCACAGCCTGCCTGAGATTTCGCTTGGGCGATGTGAGAAAGAGGCAAAGATACTCTGCATGTGGTGATAAAGTTAGAAAAGGTTGGACTCAAGCAGGAGAATCCTCACAGTCCAAGTATTCTCGGAAGCATGACTCGCCGCGCAACCACGACGTCGGTCGTATGAGCGCAATAAATTCGGCGGACCTGCCAAAATCTAGTCAATAATGGCGGGAATAAAGGACATTGTGCAGGCGATGCCCACAAAGGTGAAGCCCCACAAAGAGGCTGTTGTCGTGCGGGATACGATATCCAGCAGTGTATTTTCGGGTCTCCTTCCACTCTGGAAAGCCGATGCAGTTTGGTCAGCTGCAGAAGAATATTCATACCAACGCACCAGAACCCAGCAGCGCAGAACGTCCTCGATGGCGATGCGCCGGACGTGCCACCGCGGGAAGATTACGCGTCAACTCACGAGGTATGTATCAGTGCGCAGCTCCACGCCCATCGTATAGTCCATCTGGTGGGGTAGCGCGATATCTTCTGGGAATTGGCTGGCGGCACACGCACCTTGTGATGGCGTCGTCCGGCAGAGCTCAGTGTCCTCGAGCGTGGGTGGTGACGACGTGCATCCAGAGCGCAAAGAGCGGTACGCGGAAGATACGCCTGAGGTAAGTCTTGCACCGTCTGCACCATGCCGTGCCCAGGTTAGGAATTGGACGGCGCAATGAAGGAGAAGCGCGAACCGCTGGGACCGAGTGCCGGGAATAGACGTGCAAGCAATAAGTATTAATTGGAAGGCAGAAAAAGGGGTATTTGGCGTCCCGAGGAGCACTGCGTCGGCGTGCGCTTGCTGAGGAATGTGCGGTCTCAGGTTGGCGGGACAGGCATATCGGATGCGGATGCACGGCCGGGGTGGCAATGCAGAGGCGTAATATAAGAAACAGTGGTACTAGACACACGGCGTGTCGGCGCGGGCCTCTCGGTCGTTGGAGAAGGAGCGCCGGCGGGGCGACATGTTGGAAGCAAGGAGGCGGTGTGGCTGTGTCGATCGCCGGATCAAATCTCGGCCTCTTGCTTTTGACCTCCATCTTCTCTCCGTGCACGGCCAACCACTCGTTGAGGATTCCTCGACGGAACCCGAGTTTCTAAGTTCATACCTCACTGCACTCCCTCTGGCCGACCCCCGCCCTTGACTTCGGGTCGGCGCACCGTGGCGCACTGCGTGGAGATCGGGCTCCTGGGTGCTGCTTCGCCTTTGACGCGTAGACGCACGCGATATCATCTTATTTTATTTTATTGCTTGCTGTACACAAGATTTCCCCGTTCGGTGGCTTTTGGTCCAATCGAATACGCGGTATGACAGCCATGGTCGTGAGCTGGCGGATATCTTTGGTGCGCTGGCCCCTCCCCAATGTTGCCGTTTAACCGCGGCATCACTCGGTTCCCATGCCACACGCCACGCACTCGTCCGGTTGCGGACGTCACCCTTCCTCCGTGGATGTTCGGAGTTCACAAACGCAAACTCGCGAATTCGCCCGCGACTCTGTACCCGCGCTACAATCGGCTTGCGCGTCCGTGGATATTATTCCTTGATGACGCGCCGAGCTGTATCTTCTGCGACTCTAACGTTGATTATCTCCCGCACTTGAATAGGCTGTCAACCTCCACCTCCTAAGGCGGTCGACCCTCAATTCTCGTTCACTCCCGCCCCCAATAGATGCGGTCAACTACGTCGGCCCCGTTTGCGCTAATTTATATGCCATTTTCCCTCTCGTGCTGCGCTCATGCCCCATTTCCCCCAGTTCTCTCTCCTAGGCGCCTTATGACCGCCAATCCCTCTAGCATCGGTCCGTGCTTGTGCGTTCCCGATGCACTCTGGGAAATGATTGAACTTCTAGCAACAATATTTATTCAGCGCAAACAGCACCCTCCCTTCGCATCACGTTCAGCTGTGCCTTAGAGCTTTTGCTGTTCTTTCCAATGTCCCGCCCCGCCACTGGTGTCTCCTCCATCAATCAGTCTGGTGCGTGCTTATTTTTCTTGATTTGTTTGGCTTCGCTGATCTGTCCTTCGTTTCTGCTCGGGTAATGTTGTTCGAGCCTCCTCGCAGCGTTCACATTTGATTCCATCTTGCTACGCCCTCAATCTCAGATTATCTTCTAACATGCCGCATCGAGCTGCAGTGCGCCTCGAATGTGCCCGATCTTTGGGGAACTGGCTGAGTAGCAGTGCTTCGGGTGCATCCGCTCCTCGCCTTGAACTGCTGATCAAATCAATACCCGCCTACCGCTTCGCTCGCGTGTGCTGAACGTCTCACCGGATTTGTTTGAAAAATTCGGTACTCACCTTTTCGCGTTTTCGCCCTGTGCACATCGTATTCTGTAATCCAGATACCGCAGCGTTTGCACCTGTGGGAAAATCTTCCAGAGGCTTTGTCTCTTCGTTCTATTGCTCCTCGTTTCACGCTTTTACACCTTGTACATGCAAAAATAATGTATTATAATTAGAACTTCTTCTATCTGTTTCACCCGCCTGACCCTATGCAACGTCCGCAACCTGACTCTAACCTTCTGGCTCACGAGCCCCTATCCAAAATGGTGCTCCCGGCAGCAAGCTATTTTTGTTCTTTGTTTCTGCCTCGTGGCTGATTTCCACGGCCTGACGACGCTCGTCGTCTTGCCTTCTGCCACCATCTCGCGCTAGGCTCTCAGATCTCTCTGCAATATCTCTTGGTGTCTGAGCTGGGATTTACATCTCTGGCTGGTGTATCTCGACGCTCTGCGCCATCTAAGTAAAGTTTCGCTGCCGAATGTTGGAATCTTGGGAGACTGCGCAAGTCTCCGCATCGCCCGAGCCCGTACGGAGCTTACAGCTATTGGCAGTACCGAAGGCGCGAACAGAAATTTTCTGTTTTGGGATCTTTTCAAAGAATTCCCGATATCCCAGCCAGTTCTTGCGCAATTCACATGAACCCATGTCACTGAGTATATTATGTTTACCACTTTTTTTTTTTGTATCACTAATTCGGCATGAATTAACTGAGTAGATGTATTCAGTTTTTAGGTGAATCGGGTAAGAACTGGCAGCCTTGTGAATTGATTCTCTTGGAGCACCCCAACAAGTGGCTGGAATAAATAAATAGCTAGTCAGATAAACCTTGGCTATGGAAGGATTTGGAACGATGCAGAAGAATCGAACCTCAGGCCATTGGCAAGCATGTTCAAATACCTACAATCATGGCACGCCATTTTTTCGCTCCCTTATCCTTCACCTTCACCTTCGACTCCGGTAAAGGCCAGATCTTCCAAGAACTCGATGGGCTTCCCGGAACGAGTTCCAAATGAGCTCTGGGGAGAAATATTAGGGAATGTTCGCCAGTATGACAGGCCCACTTTCCAGAATTTTTCTTTGACTTGTCGTGCTTTCCTCCCCGTATCTCGCCCATTCTTGTTTTCCGCCCTCCGCTTGACCCCCTATCGCATTGGTAACGACGGTGACCTACTTCTTCCACCGCCCGCCGAGGTAGACCGTCGTTTGAAGCGCCTCGAGTTCTGGTGCTCCTCTGAAATTGCCCCGTTGGTCCGGTCTTGTACGATCTACCCATTGGATTCGTACACGGGCAGGGACGTGTCCAAATGGTCATCTTCGACGGATACCCCATATATTTTACTCGACGCGCTGTTCCAGCGCCTCGAGCATTTCACGGGCCTTCAGCGGCTCCACACATTCGGAATCCATTTCACGCAGGCTAGAGTGGATATCTTAAGCCACTTGCCGAAACTGTTCAGCTCCACCTCTCCGGATGTGTCGTCGCGCCTGGAGAACACATCGAAACCTCTCCGCACGTATTGCGCATATCCGATTTCAGTCTCTGTCACGACTCCAAGTCTGACCCCGCAGACGACTACTGGTTCCCCCTGCTTCAGCCAGACCAGCTCCGTGTACTTAGATCGGACTTTGCCCTGGGTCGCACGACAGACACCATTTCGTCTTTCCCAAATGTGCAGACTCTGGAGGCCATCATGCATCGCCAGACACCGTCCCAATATTTGACAGCTCTGTCGAAGTTTCCTGGCGTACGCATTCTCAAACTATGGGGCAAGGGGCTCCACACCGATGCGGTCGTGCCAGATGCCGTTGCCGTTTTCCCTGTCCTCGAAGAGTATTACGGCCCTCACGAGGCTCTCCCGTTATTCCTTGCTGCCACTACACTCAGACGTGTACAGATCACATGTGCTCGCTCAGAGGATCTGGTCAATCGCATCCAGGGAAGCCAAGGCCGGAACATCACTTCATTTAATGTGAAATTGAAAACATTAAACATTACAATATTCAACAAAATCGTCGAACACCTTCCCAGTTGACGGAGCTCCTCATCACCTCCGGTGTCTCCAACTTAGACAACATGTTCACACGCGTCGTATACGATCCTCGTAAAGTGCCGAAGGATGCGGTTGTGGATGGCCGCTTTGGCGACGAGGTTCGGATCGGTTTCAAGGTATATTCGTTCCTGTTCCTCCTCATTCAGCTCATTAAACCTGCGATAGCTGTCCACATTCTTCCTAAAACTTGCCGACGTTCCCTTTCTCCCGCCCGCCCTCGAACGCCTTGCAATATCTTGGGACTGCTACGACCAAGAATCTTGCCTTGAATTGAGCGCATATACGGTACCCGACTTCTCGCAGATGCGCGACGCGCTCGTAGCGAGGTGCCCTGGCCTGAACTGGCTGTGGCTCAATGGTATCTATTTCAGGTTTGAGTGGCGCGTACCCATGCCGGATGGCACGGTGAAAGAATTCACTGCGAAAAATTTCAGTACGCATCCCTTTTTCTCGCCCGAGACGGGGCTAAGATTGCACCAGTGGATGCATATGTGCAAGGGGGAGAGATCTTCGATGACTGGGAAGTTCTTTGAGCTAGGATCATTACACGCGAGACGCTGGTATTTCTTGATGTCTTGATGTGGAGACACGACGGACCAAAATTCGTCGTCCGTGTCCTACTCGATTTCTTGTTGCAATAACTGTTCTAGCTATATAGGCTTCGGTTCTCCACGATTTCCCAGGAGCAACTATTTTTGGTCACGCGCCATTCCCCCTGTCGATTTGATCGAAATACTACGGTCTAAGAAAATTGTCCTATCCACAGAGCATCCTCTCTCACCTCCACATTTTTATTTCCCGACGTAGTTCTGTGGAGGACATGAGCACCTATGTTGGGATTATTGCCTTTTTTTCGGTCTATGTCCAATCCGCGTCCGTTTTGTCATCTATGGTTGAAAACCGCAAACCAGAAATTATTTAAACCATCTGAAGATTAATTCATGACTGTTATATCTGCCGAAGACCTCCAAGGTCGTATCGGGCGTTGACTCTCTGGCGCCAATTCCATGACCAGCCAGTGGCGCCGATTTCGTCACGTAGTAACTCGGACCGTCTCTTGCTATTTCTCCCACATTGCTCGCATCGTATTTTGTTTCAAGTTCAATTCCCAGCTTTTTTTGTCCTCTGCTTACCTCTCAATCTCGTCCTGCCTGAACACGGACTCTAGTTGACCTTTGCCATTGAGATTCACCACCTGCATTTCTTGAAGCAGTAACAATATGAGGGTCCGACGAAATTTCGTCCTTGTCACACTCATTCTTGGGCGTTGACGAGGTGACGATTGGTTCAACATGGCACATGTCACACCCCCTGTCGAATTGAATGAATTATACTGTACTATTGAATTCAATTCGTCAAGGGGTGTGACGCGCAACCCGAAAGATCATTTCGTCAATTCGTCAAAGGGTCCCACCTGGTGACATCCCCCAAAATTTCGTCAACCCTGGAATATTCCAGGGTTGCAAGGCATGTAGAATAACCATTAGGATGACTTAGGATCATCTGGGAAATTTATTTGAGCAAATATGTTGTTGAACAGGAAAAAAGTCATTTTTCGCCGTTGAACTTTTTGGTTGAATTTGGTCTGAAGCACGATGTTTGTGAGGTTTGAAACAAGAAACCTTGAGACTGGCGAGAGAATTGTAGGGAGAGTTTCCGCAGCTAAGGAAACTTGCTCAGAGCAGGCCTGAACTGAAATTTTGAACAGACTGTGACGAAAGTATATTCGTCAAGAGCCTCCGTGACACGTGACAGGTTCCAAATTCGTCACGTCAAGCACCCCGTGACGCGTGACTGACGAATTGATTTAATAGTACAGTATACCCCCTGAACCAAGAGGTGGGCGGCCGAAGAGCCGAGATATTATGCTAGCTTTGCAGTGTACGCTTTGGACCGACCCACCGCTCGCGTAGACTCCCCCT
>JARJLF010001185.1:0-94234 GCA_029378395.1 Mycena leptocephala | reverse complement strand
GTGCCTGTCTTGACCTGGGGCGATCCCACCGGCTGGGATGACGACATGGGCAACTGGGGCCAATCTTCGACGACCTGCCCGCCAACCCGCCCTGGGGCGACGGTACCGACTGGGAACGTCTCCCGTCATCCCACCCCGCCTCCGCAGCCTCCAAGCCAGGCAGATGTCGAGCTGAGCGCCGCCAGCGCCACCTTCGAGTATGACCCCTCCTGGGTAGGCAACCTAACGATGGGACTCCATGGGGCAAGGGCGGGTGGGATGAAGATCTTCGCATCCCGCCACATCTCATTGGACCTGCGTCTGACTCGACTGGCGAAGACCCCACGCCCCCCGATGGAGCGCCTCTCCGTCCGCCACCACCGATGGTCCCGCTTCCGTTGATGCCTAAGTACATGATGTCGTTTTTACATGCTCCAATTCCATACGCTTTTTTCACCCGTCATTAATATTAGAACAGAACAAATGAGGATCTCAAGAAGTGTGCGAACAACAATCTCTGATGCGCTTCCATGATGCGCGATGTGCGCGCGCGCGCACCCTCCGAGAGCTCAAACTTACAAAGCCCTCCCTTCCCCGTTCTTCGAGCTGCCCCATTCTTCGAGGCAGCGTCGCCCATTTCCACCAGTATCCCCACCGCCCAAATTAACTGTATCAAGAACTTATAGGATGTAGTTGCCAAGCCATCATCAGCTGAGAACAAGCCATCTCGCTGATTCTCAGCTGATGATGCGGTCCACGCACCGGATAATTTTGCTCCGTGAGGTCTAATATGCGAACGGCCCACGCACCCGCCCCGGGTCTTTGCGCGCAACGAAACGTCTGAGCGCAGCTAAAGTATTTATTCATTCAAGCCAATGGGTTACAACACGCATGATTGGCATACAAAATTTTCAGCAGCGTCGATTTTGGGAACTTTGCCGAGCTTCTGCAAACATTGTCAGCACGAGTAGAAGTCATCGCTGGGGCGAACCTTTTCCAGCGCGCACTAATTTTCTTTGTTCCTCTTTCTGCTTTCGTATCTCTCGCGCAAGCGACTCTCCTTCAGCCTGGCAAGAAGGACCGCATCCTCCTGGGTTGCACGAGCTGTCGCAACAGCTGCAAACGAGTTGGTAGATCTACCATTTCGGGGTTTGGGACGAGCGCGCATGATGGCGGCGGGAGCACGGGCCGTCGAAGACGCCACAGGTAACCCGGGGATGGGGATTAAGGAGCCATTGGGGTGGAGCGTGCTGGTCACTGGTTCGGCCCAACCAGGGACAAATGTGAAAATGAGCCCGCCGTCGGGGACATAGTCAGGGCGGGGTTGAGCAGCACGGCGCGCCTCGCGCTCCGCTTTGGCCCGCCGAAGGGTTTGCCAGTATTCTCCCGAATGTAGGATCTCGTATTTGGGCATGAGGAAGAGAATTAGCGAGAGAGCACTGCTTTTTGATGGTACAGTACGGCCACCGAGGTGCTTTCAAGTCCGTTCCAGGTATCCAAAAAAATCATAGAAAATTGAGAGACCATTCAATAGATGCAAGCAATGATGGACCGGTTTTTTGGAACGATAGACGGGAGTGAGGATTGTGGGGAGCTAACTGGATGATTGGACGCGCACACACCACGGCTTTGCGCGGTGCACACACCACGCGGCCCCTAAGTTGAGACGGTTTTCGAATATATGGGCGCAACAAGTACAGTCTACACACAGAAGTCTTACTGGGGCTGCATAATTACATCTTTGATGGACTCCCAGAATCCTGAGCAGTCTCTTGATCCTAATGCGCCTGAGGGTCGGATGCAACGGCCACTTCAAGTGGGATGGATAAAATATTCAAACTGAGGGTAATTTGAGTTTGAAAAATCTTAATAAATTAGAAACCTATCGGAGAGTATGTAGGACCACTTTGGTATTTTTTTGGGGAAAGAGGAGCAAAATAAGTGCGAAGGTGCACTCGGTGGTAGGATTCCATACACACTTTCAATCGTGCTTTGGCAGTTTCATGGACGGATGTCACTTTGAGTTGGGAAAAATCCGTAAATTCGCAGAAAGTATAAAATAATGCATTCAGTCTAAAAACTGAATCCCGAGGGCTCAGATTGAGGAATGAGTTAGTGAGCGACGAAAAAACCAGAGATTGACCTTCCCGGCAAGTGCCGAAAGGCTGAAGATGTGACGTGACATTACATTTGTCGCAACTTTACTCCCCTCTCCGCTCTTACCCTTCTCCTCGATGGGACGCCCACGGCAGCGTATTCCGCCAGAAATAGATGATTCCAATCCAAAATCGATGGCCCGTTATAATAAATGGCGCTCGTCTTATCTGTACAACTATCAGTAATGCTTCTCCCTTCCGCCTCGCGAGTCGCGTCCATGCTAACACAAGTTTTTAAGAAACAGTGATGATCGGAATCGAAAAACCCGAGAGCGCATGAGACGCCTGCGGGCCAAGCAAGCGTTAGACTTGCCCCAGGTCAAACAAGAGCACTGGAAGCCAAACGCGCCGCCCAAGAACGGTACCGCGAGAGGTGCGTCTCTGTTTTCATATTTGTTACGTCCGTCTGATGTCTGCCCGAGGAATCGCGCTCTTCTTGCCCACAAGTCCCGCACCCACCGGCGCAGCTTGTCCTACCGTCGTCGAAATGTGATAACCCGCGCCTCTCGGCAGGCCGCACGGGAGCGGGCTGCGCTCGAGGTTGCCGTTGCGGGGTTAGAGCCCCGCAATAGTAGCCTCGATGGTAGCCTCGAGAACTCAGACGACAACTCAGACAGCTCTTCTGACTCCGACACTTTTTCTCCCAGTGCTGGTGAGGACGACGGCGATGATGAGTGAAGGAAGGAATAGCTGCGCATTTGTACTCTTCTACTCTAATATATCTGTGCTGATTTCTGTCCGACGAGCAATTTCTAGCAGTGTCGTGTGATTTGTTGTCGTTTCCTGTTTGGGACACCCGTATCTTGTTCTTACCCGTCATTCGCAAATGGCAACTCAAAGGTGAGGGTCTATTACTCCGTCACTACTTGCTAGTAACTTGGCGGCCGTTGCTGCAGCCCCGAGAACCCTGCTATATCCGTGATGCATTCAGACAAGAACCTGTCAAGCGATGGCCATCGCTGTGAGAGGCGAGTTCCTCTAAATATTTGTGAACAGAGCCAAACCTTACACACATTGCTAGCCATCCACCGAAGCGTGTCTCCAGAAGGGCGAAACTAACATGAACATCGATTGGATTTTCCTCGCAAGGAACGGCGTCAGAACACCCATTATTTATTCCTACGATATTGCTTGTCGTTTCGCGGGGCCCTCGGTCGTTTCGCGGGTCCTCAGTCCCAGTTTGGGACCCAGTAAATTCTGTGAATTATCTATTACCTGCCCTTGCCAATACACGACTTTTGTAAAAAAAACATCCCCGTAAGAAAACACTCCAGCGTGGAAGCTTTCGCCATTCATGTACAAACAAAACGATCTCATCGTCTGACTGTGAGTCGGCGAACATCAACATGTGAAGATTATTCTCCGCTTCCATGAACTACCGTTGCGAGCCGCCTTTTCATCCTGACCCGAGGGATCCTCCCGTCCCGCCCACCAACCGGAAGGTCTATCTTGTCACTGGAGCACATGTGTCCAAAATCGGCGGATACACTTCATGGTGCGTGAACAACATTTAATGTGTTTATTTTACTGGAAATTGGACAGGCACTCTGCCAATGCCGCTTATGGACGCGTTTCTGGGGCGACCGCTAAAGGGTACAGCAATTGGGAACGTTTGAGGCGCGCTTGGCATGCGGGTTGTGATCAAGGCGAACATGCCCATCTCGCCAACCCGGACCTCCTCGAAACACGGTCGCCGATTGCCAGCAGTTCACAAGTGGGGCCCATGCCCGCAGTGCAGAGCAGCGCGGGCCACGAGGCGCCGATTTCTCCGCCCCTTCGCTGTTTCATCATCAACAGTCGTTCTCCATCACCTGTAGCCCTGCCCAGATCATCAGATGACCCCCCGCCATATGCTCCTGCCTTTCCCGCCTCGACTTCCCGCCAGCCGTCGGACACGGCCGACGTATACGCCATCCGCATTGGCCGACAAGGCGAGATATTCCACAGCGCGGCTGAAGCGCGCGCACGATTTAAGGCACTGGAACGAGCGGGCAGCGTTGCTGGGTTCGTTATCTCGTCGTCAGTTGACAACTGCATCGCGTGGATCAACAGTGCGCCATCTGATGCCGAGGTTCGGGCTGTGGAGAATGTTCAATGGGCGTCGGACGACGAGACGGACGAATTGAGGATCGCAAATGTGTCGTTGGAGGAGTGAAGGCGACACACTGCGTAAGTACCTGCTCTTATACATTTTGTTCTGCCTCTCCACGACAAATACATCTCTTTTGGTCTTCCCATTTCGGTCATTTGGCCATCTCGACATTAGATTTGTTATCTTCCAACGCCTTGCTTTGAAGATGGGCAAAAAACGCAAACGGGACGCGTACACGCACGACCCCTCTATAGCAAAGTCGGTGACGTCCACGGCAACAAACCATCGGGTCCGCGAGGAAATCCGACCCGCTGCACCTCGATCCCCTGAGAAACGTCGCACTGACAATTTCGATGATTTGATGGGGTTTGACTCAATGGATTGGGCAGGCCCGCCCATAATTGCAGAGGGCCCTGCTGCTATCAAGATTAAAAAGAAGGCGCCGCGCTACGAGAACTCGGTGAGCTTTCTAAATGTTGTTCTATTGGATGGCGGGGCTCATATTTTATTTGTCATGAGGACCACCCTGTCAAGACTTGGATCCCGTCGCGGGATATCAGCCTTGATGGCCTGCTGCGGCAAGAAGGGCGCGGGGCCTGGTGGACGCACGGCTGCGCGCAATGTCAGGAGTCGAATCCGTCTTGGCGTTGTGAGGATTGTTTTGGCGGGCGTTTGCTCTGCATAGCATGCGTAACAGATAAACATCAAGATGAGCCATTGCATATTTTGCAGGTGAGTCGTCTTATTCTGTAGCTACCTACCATCTAACAGAATGCCAGGAATGGCAGGGCGGTTTCTTCCGTCCACGGACGACACGGGATCTCGGGCTCACATACCAACTGGGTCATTTGCCCAGGGAGGAATGCGAGTTCGGGCGGCTCACGCTTCCTGTCAAAGGCTTCACGGTCCTCCACAACAACGGTATTCACATTGTCGACATCAATTTCTGCGGCTGCCCGGGCGCCGCATGGCCCCTTGACCAGCTTTTGGATGTGGGTGGTATCCAGCTACGACCAAAGATCCCTCGACCGCCGCAACGATTAGCCTGCTACGCCGCTTTCACAAGATGAACCTTCAAGCTCGTTTACCAGCCTACGACTTTTACAATGCGCTAGTACTTCTCACCAACGGGGCGGGTTTGCGAAAAATACCGGTGTGTATTGGATGCCAAATAGTATAAACAAGCGCACTAATAGTTTTTTAGAATCGCCTACCTCAGTTCATGGACATGATCCGCGAATACCGTCATCTCCAAATGTGTAAACGAGCGGGACGTGGCCACCACCCCGACGGAATTGTCGCAACCGAGCCTGGCGAGCTGGCAATTCCATGCCGTGCTTGTCCTCACCCCGGGATCAATTTGCCCGAGGGGTGGGAGGACGCACCTCCAGATGTAGCGTAAGTTTTCGTTTCGTGGGTGAACGCGCCGGTGCTCACGAACGACTTGACTTAGATGGTTATATCGGCTGTTGGTGTCGAAGGACGCCAACTTCAAAATGAAGGGACGCGACCGCTCCTCGAAAGTAAAGGATCCCACCCTGGGTCCTGGTTGGGCGTACATGGTTGCCAACGATGATTATCTGAAGCATTTAGTTAAATATGTCAACGAGGATGAGGTAAGTAAAGTGGTGGACAATTGAAGCGCGATTAACTTTTATGCAGATTAGTCACTGTGTTTCTTTCGCGGCGCTTTGGTCTGCCAACAACAAGAGAGCGAAGGGTCTGCACGCGTCCGGGATTGGGTCAGTCAGCTGTTCACGGCATGAAATGTTTCGGCCTTTGGGGACTGGAGATCTCCAAAAAGGGGAAAGGTATGTATCGGGAATTGAATACATTCAAAAAATTGACAACGCGGAATAGATACAGTAACATGGACTATCTCTTCTTCTCCAGCCTCATCGGCATCACCGTGATAACGATCGTCGCAAGCTACGACATCGCGTGCCAATGGTCGCGCAACTTCTTGACTCGGGCTAAAGCGATGCCTGACGCCATGAAGCTGCCAAACTGGATCAAGATGCTCTTCAAGGTACCGAAATTTCACTTGCCTCCGCACGTCAAGGAGTGCCACGGCCCGTATTCTTTCAACTACACGAAGGGTGTTGGGCGCACGGATGGAGAAGGTGTCGAGCGAAATTGGTCGTGGCTAAATCATGCGGCCCGGTCAATCTCAGTGATGGGGCCGGGGTCTCGTGAGGACACGATTGACGATCTGTGCGGATTTTCTAACTGGAAGAAGACGGTAGACTTCGGTAAGCGGTGTTTCCTTTACGGGTATGTTGACACTGACTTTACATTAGGCAACTCGCTTCTGCGAAAGATGGTATTAGCGATACCGCAGGCGATGTACATAGCCGCGCCTTTCATGCGTTTACCGAAGGCTTACGCGAGGGTCATGAAGAGGACTTGTTAAAATGGGAGAAGATGGTGCGGGCCTGGGAGGCGGATCCGACACAGGAGAATCCTTACAGTATGTGGAGGTCGAAGGTGTGTGGTTCCTCATATATAATGGAGCGTGGCTAACACACTAAGTAGCGGAGACCATGGCAGATGTCATGCGTCGCATTGCGGAAGAGGACCATGCGCGAGTCGTTGAGAATGGTGCAGCTGGTCTACACGAGAAGCCGGCGGCATTTATTCTTGAGGGGATAGAAGTCGAGGAGCTCAGTGAGTGATCTTTGGTTGATGAACGTGTCAACCTGAAACGTGATTTCAGAGAGGCAGTGTTGCTGGAGGCAAAACACCGGAACCGCACCACGATTCAGGCTACCAACCTGCAGCGGCAGCGGACGCTGCTGCTCGGGAAGATCTCTAAGCTGCAAGACATCCAGGACCAGTACATGCCTGGGTTGCGCCAGTGGGCCGCTCGCCAAAGCCCGGCGTTGCCAGCGCGTAACAACGCCAAGCCGGAAACAATCAAAATTTACCTGCCGTCTTCGATACCGGCTCGGGAGCGAGAGGCGGTGTGCGTCGCGGGGCTGGCAGAGCAGGAGGATCGGCTCCGGAAGGCCCAAGCTGAGGACGCACTCCGGGACCTTCGGCGGGGCCTGCGAACGCGGACCTTCGCGCATCGTTTCAAACGGAAGCACTTGGCCGGCCAGGGCATGTACACGAAGAGCCGGTCTTTGCTCGACACGATCGAAGATGGCATTCGTGATGCCTCATCACGCTACCGAGTCGCCCGGACTGCGCTCTTGGAGCTGCGTGGGCCGGCGATTGGGAGCGGGTACTGCGGGTACTGAAGAAGGACGACATTAGGGGGATGAATGAGAGGCTCATGAATGAAAGGAAAAGACGATAATAAAAGGCGCGCGCGCTAGCGGGGTTCAACGAGAGGATGAGGTAGATGAGTACGGCGAACCCGTGGATCTCACGGTACTATTCAACCTCGAGACGGGCGAGGGCAGACGATGCTATCTTGGATTGGTATACGGCGGTGCAGACAGCGCAGATGACCCCCGGACGGGCCATTACGTCCGGATCACACTGCAATGGTCATTACATCCGGGTGAGTCAAGCGTCGAGATTCGTATTCATTTCATTGACGGTGAATACATAGATATACGCATTGAGTGGATGAAGGCGCGGGCTCGCGCGGACCGGTGGAGGAAGAGGTGATGATGGTAGAGGGAATGCGGCGCGTCCTCGCATATTGCGTTTGGAAAGCAAACTGGTGGGGGGACAGAGCCGAGCCCACCAGGGCCCCGGGGCGCCAGCCGTTGACAGCGGAACTCGCGGAGGGCCTGCGCGCGTATTCCCTAGAACAGCGGCACCGCGAGACCAGTGGACCGTGCAGTGGGGCGCGAAGTGGGCCGCTGTCCGTGCGCGGGCTGCCATGGTGCTGCGGGACGATATCATTGATGTTACGGAGGGGGTTCTCGTCCCATTGAGGTTGAGTTGGACGACGACGATGAGCAGGGACTTTTTGAGGACGAGGCGTTCGAGGAAGAGGCAGAAGAAGATTAGTTGCCTTTTTGGGACGCTGGCGTGAGTGCATTTGCGTGTATTTGTCTACATCGTCTACTTTAATATGATTTATTTAAACGGGGAGATCCCCAACGGCAACACCCGGTGATTGATCGCATTGAATATTATTATCTGGGTTACCCGAGGAATGAGGATCACCCACTATGATTGGAGAGGCATGCCGGGGTATGCCGTGGTGTACGATGATGCCATTGTGGCCGGCAGGGGGTGCACATTACAATGTGCACCATGGCTGGTAGGTAAATGGTCGCGTATTAACGTGCACCCCTGGCCGGGCCAGGGCACATTGAAATGCCCCTACCGGTACTGTTGCCCCTCCCAGCAACCATTGAAGCACTCATCGCTCGCTCGCGTGCTCGTTGCATACACAGCCCGCGAGTGCCCCAGCCGACCTCGCTTCCGCTTGCACAAGGCGAAGCGAGATGAATGAAGCGAGATCAAGGACGAATGACATGGTGGGGGCGGGTACGTGCGTGCGTGGCCGCGGTACGGGTTGGTGGTGGTGGAGATAGCGCACCAGAGCACCAGCGTACCAGCGCAGGAAAGAGGGTGGCGTAGGATATGCATTCCTGATGCACCTCTAACGACGTCAATGGCGCAAGCGCATCCCCCAGTCGTAGCATATAGGATGGATAACGAGACCACCGAGATGAGAGAAGGGAAAGGAAGAGAAAAGAAGGAAAATAGAAAGAAAATAACACAGAAAAGGAATACGCACATCTCGCCCAAGGCTGCTCGCTCTCCGCATCGTCCTCCTCCCCTCCCTCTCCGCTCCCATTCGCTCAAAGTCAAAGTTGATACCCAGCCCCTCCCCACCGCCGATAGCGTGAGGACCCGATTGTAGGAAAGCATGCGTATGGTGTGGTTGTGGCGGCACAGGCGACGCCGAGCACCTCCACTGCTGCTGCCCCTGCTAGGGCATCGCGACCTGCGCCTGGTAAGCCTGCACGCAACAGTACCGGTAGGGGCATTTCAATGTGCCCTGGCCCGCCAGGGGTGCACGTTAATACGCGACCATTTACCTACCAGCCATGGTGCACATTGTAATGTGCACCCCCTGCCGGCCACAACGGCATCATCGTACACCACGGCATACCCCGGCATGCCTCTCCACATCATAGTGGGTGATCCTCATTCCTCGGGTAACCCAGATAATAATATTCAATGCGATCAATCACCGGGGTGTTGCCGTTGGGGATCTCCCCGTTTAAATAAATCATATTAAAGTAGACGATGTAGACAAATACACGCAAATGCACTCACGCCAGCGTCCCCAAAAAGGCAACTAATCTTCTTCTGCCTCTTCCTCGAACGCCTCGTCCTCAAAAAGTCCCTGCTCATCGTCGTCGTCCAACTCAACCTCAATGGGGACGAGAACCCCCTCCGTAACATCAATGATATCGTCCCGCAGCACCATGGCAGCCCGCGCACGGACAGCGGCCCACTTCGCGCCCCACTGCACGGTCCACTGGGTCTCGCGGTGCCGCTGTTCTAGGGAATACGCGCGCAGGCCCTCCGCGAGTTCCGCTGTCAACGGCTGGCGCCCCGGGGCCCTGGTGGGCTCGGCTCTGTCCCCCCACCAGTTTGCTTTCCAAACGCAATATGCGAGGACGCGCCGCATTTCCTCCTCTACCATCATCACCTCTTCCCTCCACCGGTCCGCGCGAGCCCGCGCCTTCATCCACTCAATGCGTATATCTATGTATTCACCGTCAATGAAATGAATACGAATCTCGACGCTTGACTCACCCGGATGTAATGACCCATCTGCAGTGTGATCCGGACGTAATGGCCCGTCCGCGGGGTCATCTGCCGCTGTCTGCACCGCCGTATACCAAATCCAAGATAGCAATCGTCTGCCCTCGCCCGTCTCGAGGTTGAATAGTACCGTGAGATCCACGGGTTCGCCGTACTCATCTACCTCATCCTCCTCGTTGAACCCCGCTAGCGCGCGCGCCTTTTTATTATCGTCTTTTTCCTCTTCATTCATGAGCCTCTCATTCATCCCCCTAATGTCGTCCTTCTTCAGTACCCGCAGTACCCGCTCCCAATCGCCCGGCCCACGCAGCTCCAAGAGCGCAGTCCGGGCGACTCGGTAGCGTGATGAGGCATCACGAATGCCATCTTCGATCGTGTCGAGCAAAGACCGGCTCTTCGTGTACATGCCCTGGCCGGCCAAGTGCTTCCGTTTGAAACGATGCGCGAAGGTCCGCGTTCGCAGGCCCCGCCGAAGGTCCCGGAGTGCGTCCTCAGCTTGGGCCTTCCGGAGCCGATCCTCCTGCTCTGCCAGCCCCGCGACGCACACCGCCTCTCGCTCCCGAGCCGGTATCGAAGACGGCAGGTAAATTTTGATTGTTTCCGGCTTGGCGTTGTTACGCGCTGGCAACGCCGGGCTTTGGCGAGCGGCCCACTGGCGCAACCCAGGCATGTACTGGTCCTGGATGTCTTGCAGCTTAGAGATCTTCCCGAGCAGCAGCGTCCGCTGCCGCTGCAGGTTGGTAGCCTGAATCGTGGTGCGGTTCCGGTGTTTTGCCTCCAGCAACACTGCCTCTCTGAAATCACGTTTCAGGTTGACACGTTCATCAACCAAAGATCACTCACTGAGCCTCCTCGACTTCTATCCCCTCAAGAATAAATGCCGCCGGCTTCTCGTGTAGACCAGCTGCACCATTCTCAACGACTCGCGCATGGTCCTCTTCCGCAATGCGACGCATGACATCTGCCATGGTCTCCGCTACTTAGTGTGTTAGCCACGCTCCATTATATATGAGGAACCACACACCTTCGACCTCCACATACTCGTAAGGATTCTCCTGTGTCGGATCCGCCTCCCAGGCCCGCACCATCTTCTCCCATTTTAACAAGTCCTCTTCATGACCCTCGCGTAAGCCTTCGGTAAACGCATGAAAGGCGCGGCTATGTAACATCGCCTGCGGTATCGCTAATACCATCTTTCGCAGAAGCGAGTTGCCTAATGTAAAGTCAGTGTCAACATACCCGTAAAGGAAACACCGCTTACCGAAGTCTACCGTCTTCTTCCAGTTAGAAAATCCGCACAGATCGTCAATCGTGTCCTCACGAGACCCCGGCCCCATCACTGAGATTGACCGGGCCGCATGATTTAGCCACGACCAATTTCGCTCGACACCTTCTCCATCCGTGCGCCCAACACCCTTCGTGTAGTTGAAAGAATACGGGCCGTGGCACTCCTTGACGTGCGGAGGCAAGTGAAATTTCGGTACCTTGAAGAGCATCTTGATCCAGTTTGGCAGCTTCATGGCGTCAGGCATCGCTTTAGCCCGAGTCAAGAAGTTGCGCGACCATTGGCACGCGATGTCGTAGCTTGCGACGATCGTTATCACGGTGATGCCGATGAGGCTGGAGAAGAAGAGATAGTCCATGTTACTGTATCTATATTCCGCGTTGTCAATTTTTTGAATGTATTCAATTCCCGATACATACCTTTCCCCTTTTTGGAGATCTCCAGTCCCCAAAGGCCGAAACATTTCATGCCGTGAACAGCTGACTGACCCAATCCCGGACGCGTGCAGACCCTTCGCTCTCTTGTTGTTGGCAGACCAAAGCGCCGCGAAAGAAACACAGTGACTAATCTGCATAAAAGTTAATCGCGCTTCAATTGTCCACCACTTTACTTACCTCATCCTCGTTGACATATTTAACTAAATGCTTCAGATAATCATCGTTGGCAACCATGTACGCCCAACCAGGACCCAGGGTGGGATCCTTTACTTTCGAGGAGCGGTCGCGTCCCTTCATTTTGAAGTTGGCGTCCTTCGACACCAACAGCCGATATAACCATCTAAGTCAAGTCGTTCGTGAGCACCGGCGCGTTCACCCACGAAACGAAAACTTACGCTACATCTGGAGGTGCGTCCTCCCACCCCTCGGGCAAATTGATCCCGGGGTGAGGACAAGCACGGCATGGAATTGCCAGCTCGCCAGGCTCGGTTGCGACAATTCCGTCGGGGTGGTGGCCACGTCCCGCTCGTTTACACATTTGGAGATGACGGTATTCGCGGATCATGTCCATGAACTGAGGTAGGCGATTCTAAAAAACTATTAGTGCGCTTGTTTATACTATTTGGCATCCAATACACACCGGTATTTTTCGCAAACCCGCCCCGTTGGTGAGAAGTACTAGCGCATTGTAAAAGTCGTAGGCTGGTAAACGAGCTTGAAGGTTCATCTTGTGAAAGCGGCGTAGCAGGCTAATCGTTGCGGCGGTCGAGGGATCTTTGGTCGTAGCTGGATACCACCCCACATCCAAAAGCTGGTCAAGGGGCCATGCGGCGCCCGGGCAGCCGCAGAAATTGATGTCGACAATGTGAATACCGTTGTTGTGGAGGACCGTGAAGCCTTTGACAGGAAGCGTGAGCCGCCCGAACTCGCATTCCTCCCTGGGCAAATGACCCAGTTGGTATGTGAGCCCGAGATCCCGTGTCGTCCGTGGACGGAAGAAACCGCCCTGCCATTCCTGGCATTCTGTTAGATGGTAGGTAGCTACAGAATAAGACGACTCACCTGCAAAATATGCAATGGCTCATCTTGATGTTTATCTGTTACGCATGCTATGCAGAGCAAACGCCCGCCAAAACAATCCTCACAACGCCAAGACGGATTCGACTCCTGACATTGCGCGCAGCCGTGCGTCCACCAGGCCCCGCGCCCTTCTTGCCGCAGCAGGCCATCAAGGCTGATATCCCGCGACGGGATCCAAGTCTTGACAGGGTGGTCCTCATGACAAATAAAATATGAGCCCCGCCATCCAATAGAACAACATTTAGAAAGCTCACCGAGTTCTCGTAGCGCGGCGCCTTCTTTTTAATCTTGATAGCAGCAGGGCCCTCTGCAATTATGGGCGGGCCTGCCCAATCCATTGAGTCAAACCCCATCAAATCATCGAAATTGTCAGTGCGACGTTTCTCAGGGGATCGAGGTGCAGCGGGTCGGATTTCCTCGCGGACCCGATGGTTTGTTGCCGTGGACGTCACCGACTTTGCTATAGAGGGGTCGTGCGTGTACGCGTCCCGTTTGCGTTTTTTGCCCATCTTCAAAGCAAGGCGTTGGAAGATAACAAATCTAATGTCGAGATGGCCAAATGACCGAAATGGGAAGACCAAAAGAGATGTATTTGTCGTGGAGAGGCAGAACAAATGTATAAGAGCAGGTACTTACGCAGTGTGTCGCCTTCACTCCTCCAACGACACATTTGCGATCCTCAATTCGTCCGTCTCGTCGTCCGACGCCCATTGAACATTCTCCACAGCCCGAACCTCGGCATCAGATGGCGCACTGTTGATCCACGCGATGCAGTTGTCAACTGACGACGAGATAACGAACCCAGCAACGCTGCCCGCTCGTTCCAGTGCCTTAAATCGTGCGCGCGCTTCAGCCGCGCTGTGGAATATCTCGCCTTGTCGGCCAATGCGGATGGCGTATACGTCGGCCGTGTCCGACGGCTGCGGGAAGTCGAGGCGGGAAAGGCAGGAGCATATGGCGGGGGGTCATCTGATGATCTGGGCGGGCTACAGGTGATGGAGAACGACTGTTGATGATGAAACAGCGAAGGGGCGGAGAAATCGGCGCCTCGTGGCCCGCGCTGCTCTGCACTGCGGGCATGGGCCCCACTTGTGAACTGCTGGCAATCGGCGACCGTGTTTCGAGGAGGTCCGGGTTGGCGAGATGGGCATGTTCGCCTTCGATCACAACCCGCATGCCAAGCGCGCCTCAAACGTTCCCAATTGCTGTACCCTTTAGCGGTCGCCCCAGAAACGCGTCCATAAGCGGCATTGGCAGAGTGCCTGTCCAATTTCCAGTAAAATAAACACATTAAATGTTGTTCACGCACCATGAAGTGTATCCGCCGATTTTGGACACATGTGCTCCAGTGACAAGATAGACCTTCCGGTTGGTGGGCGGGACGGGAGGATCCCTCGGGTCAGGATGAAAAGGCGGCTCGCAACGGTAGTTCATGGAAGCGGAGAATAATCTTCACATGTTGATGTTCGCCGACTCACAGTCAGACGATGAGATCGTTTTGTTTGTACATGAATGGCGAAAGCTTCCACGCTGGAGTGTTTTCTTACGGGGATGTTTTTTTTACAAAAGTCGTGTATTGGCAAGGGCAGGTAATAGATAATTCACAGAATTTACTGGGTCCCAAACTGGGACTGAGGACCCCGCGAAACGACCGAGGGCCCCGCGAAACGACAAGCAATATCGTAGGAATAAATAATGGGTGTTCTGACGCCGTTCCTTGCGAGGAAAATCCAATCGATGTTCATGTTAGTTTCGCCCTTCTGGAGACACGCTTCGGTGGGATGGCTAGCAATGTGTGTAAGGTTTGGCTCTGTTCACAAATATTTAGAGGAACTCGCCTCTCACAGCGATGGCCATCGCTTGACAGGTTCTTGTCTGAATGCATCACGGATATAGCAGGGTTCTCGGGGCTGCAGCAACGGCCGCCAAGTTACTAGCAAGTAGTGACGGAGTAATAGACCCTCACCTTTGAGTTGCCATTTGCGAATGACGGGTAAGAACAAGATACGGGTGTCCCAAACAGGAAACGACAACAAATCACACGACACTGCTAGAAATTGCTCGTCGGACAGAAATCAGCACAGATATATTAGAGTAGAAGAGTACAAATGCGCAGCTATTCCTTCCTTCACTCATCATCGCCGTCGTCCTCACCAGCACTGGGAGAAAAAGTGTCGGAGTCAGAAGAGCTGTCTGAGTTGTCGTCTGAGTTCTCGAGGCTACCATCGAGGCTACTATTGCGGGGCTCTAACCCCGCAACGGCAACCTCGAGCGCAGCCCGCTCCCATGCGGCCTGCCGAGAGGCGCGGGTTATCACATTTCGACGACGGTAGGACAAGCTGCGCCGGTGGGTGCGGGACTTGTGGGCAAGAAGAGCGCGATTCCTCGGGCAGACATCAGACGGACGTAACAAAATATGAAAACAGAGACGCACCTCTCGCGGTACCGTTCTTGGGCGGCGCGTTTGGCTTCCAGTCGCTCTTGTTTGACCTGGGGCAAGTCTAACGCTTGCTTGGCCCGCAGGCGTCTCATGCGCTCTCGGGTTTTTCGATTCCGATCATCACTGTTTCTTAAAAACTTGTGTTAGCATGGACGCGACTCGCGAGGCGGAAGGGAGAAGCATTACTGATAGTTGTACGGATAAGACGAGCGCCATTTATTATAACGGGCCATCGATTTTGGATTGGAATCATCTATTTCTGGCGGAATACGCTGCCGTGGGCGTCCCATCGAGGAGAAGGGTAAGAGCGGAGAGGGGAGTAAAGTTGCGACAAATGTAATGTCACGTCACATCTTCAGCCTTTCGGCACTTGCCGGGAAGGTCAATCTCTGGTTTTTTCGTCGCTCACTAACTCATTCCTCAATCTGAGCCCTCGGGATTCAGTTTTTAGACTGAATGCATTATTTTATACTTTCTGCGAATTTACGGATTTTTCCCAACTCAAAGTGACATCCGTCCATGAAACTGCCAAAGCACGATTGAAAGCGTGTATGGAATCCTACCACCGAGTGCACCTTCGCACTTATTTTGCTCCTCTTTCCCCAAAAAAATACCAAAGTGGTCCTACATACTCTCCGATAGGTTTCTAATTTATTAAGATTTTTCAAACTCAAATTACCCTCAGTTTGAATATTTTATCCATCCCACTTGAAGTGGCCGTTGCATCCGACCCTCAGGCGCATTAGGATCAAGAGACTGCTCAGGATTCTGGGAGTCCATCAAAGATGTAATTATGCAGCCCCAGTAAGACTTCTGTGTGTAGACTGTACTTGTTGCGCCCATATATTCGAAAACCGTCTCAACTTAGGGGCCGCGTGGTGTGTGCACCGCGCAAAGCCGTGGTGTGTGCGCGTCCAATCATCCAGTTAGCTCCCCACAATCCTCACTCCCGTCTATCGTTCCAAAAAACCGGTCCATCATTGCTTGCATCTATTGAATGGTCTCTCAATTTTCTATGATTTTTTTGGATACCTGGAACGGACTTGAAAGCACCTCGGTGGGCCGTACTGTACCATCAAAAAGCAGTGCTCTCTCGCTAATTCTCTTCCTCATGCCCAAATACGAGATCCTACATTCGGGAGAATACTGGCAAACCCTTCGGCGGGCCAAAGCGGAGCGCGAGGCGCGCCGTGCTGCTCAACCCCGCCCTGACTATGTCCCCGACGGCGGGCTCATTTTCACATTTGTCCCTGGTCGGGCCGAACCAGTGACCAGCACGCTCCACCCCAATGGCTCCTTAATCCCCATCCCCGGGTTACCTGTGGCGTCTTCGACGGCCCGTGCTCCCGCCGCCATCATGCGCGCTCGTCCCAAACCCCGAAATGGTAGATCTACCAACTCGTTTGCAGCTGTTGCGACAGCTCGTGCAACCCAGGAGGATGCGGTCCTTCTTGCCAGGCTGAAGGAGAGTCTGCTTGCGCGAGAGATACGAAAGCAGAAAGAGGAACAAAGAAAATTAGCGCGCGCTGGAAAAGGTTCGTCCCCCAGCGATGACTTCTACTCGTGCTGACAATGTTTGCAGAAGCTCGGCAAAGTTCCCAAAATCGACGCTGCTGAAAATTTTGTATGCCAATCATGCGTGTTGTAACCCATTGGCTTGAATGAATAAATACTTTAGCTGCGCTCAGACGTTTCGTTGCGCGCAAAGACCCGGGGCGGGTGCGTGGGCCGTTCGCATATTAGACCTCACGGAGCAAAATTATCCGGTGCGTGGACCGCATCATCAGCTGAGAATCAGCGAGATGGCTTGTTCTCAGCTGATGATGGCTTGGCAACTACATCCTATAAGTTCTTGATACAGTTAATTTGGGGCGGTGGGGATACTGGTGGAAATGGGCGACGCCTGCCTCGAAGAATGGGGCAGCTCGAAGAACGGGGAAGGGAGGGCTTTGTAAGTTTGAGCTCTCGGAGGTACGCGCGCGCACATCGCGCATCATGGAAGCGCATCAGAGATTGTTGTTCGCACACTTCTTGAGATCCTCATTTGTTCTGTTCTAATATTAATGACGGGTGAAAAAAGCGTATGGAATTGGAGCATGTAAAAACGACATCATGTACTTAGGCATCAACGGAAGCGGGACCATCGGTGGTGGCGGACGGGAGAGGCGCTCCATCGGGGGCGTGGGGTCTTCGCCAGTCGAGTCAGACGCAGGTCCAATGAGATGTGGCGGGATGCGAAGATCTTCATCCCACCCGCCCTTGCCCCATGGAGTCCCATCGTTAGGTTGCCTACCCCAGGAGGGGTCATACTCGAAGGTGGCGCTGGCGGCGCTCAGCTCGACATCTGCCTGGCTTGGAGGCTGCGGAGGCAGGGTGGGATTGACGGGAGACGTTCCCCAGTCGGTACCGTCGCCCCAGGGCGGGTTGGCGGGCAGGTCGTCGAGAGATTGGCCCCAGTTGCCCATGTCGTCATCCCAGCCGGTGGGATCGCCCCAGGTCAAGACAGGCACTAGCATTGTAAGGAGAGTGTGGAGGGGGAGGGAGAACACATACCGGAGAGCGCATCATCATCAGCGGCACTATCTGTACGAAGGTTAAGAGCCTTAACGAAGGATCGAAAAAAAAAAAAAAAAAAAACAAACCTGGGAGATCCGTGGCGGCACCGCTCTGGGTATCATTCGAGACGGCTGCAAGAGCATCCCATGCCGCGGCATCTTCCTCGATGTCAGCTATACACCAAGAATGTGTGAGTGTGTTTGAGGCAAGTAATGGATCGGGCGGCGACACACCAGAAGTAAGGAAACCATCCTTGTTGTAAACAAGGCGCGGAAGAGCTGGGAGAGAAAAGTTAGTATGAGTATATGAGACTAAAAACAGTAAAACCCACGACGAGCACGATTACTGGAGGTCGAGGTTCGGCGGGGCATGACGATAAACAAAGACAGGAGCTTGAGGGTCGTGCCAAACAAGATCAAATACGTCTTGTGTCTTTCCGCATTAAAACGCTCACGACAAATGGGTCGGCCGCGCACCGGGAAACCGCAAGGCCGGAAGTCGGACTTCACTGGAGAGAAGAAGAGCTGGCTGGAGAGTTTTCACCAAGATTTACTGGATGCAGGCTTTGGAGGCGGCGGCGACCCAGGCGACGTTTATTCGGACGTTACGAACAAATTCTTGCAGCGCTACGGATACGACCTGCCGTTTAGTGACAATGTCGACGGTGACCCCCTGGACCACCCACCGCCAGTATTGGATCCGGTTCCCGCCGAGGAGAAGAAACGGCGAACCTCAATCCGGGCCAAATTGCGTGCAGTAAGTGGACGTGCCGCTGGGAAATGCAAAGTGAATATAACTGACATGAACTTTGTACAGAAAATCGCCAACTGGTACCGCACGCGTTATCGCGGGAAGAAAGTGCACGGCGTGTCGATCAAGAACATACTGTCCACGATGCACGCGATGACGGGACCCAATGCCCGCCCGCGTCGCCAGCCCACTGTTGTGGTGTATTCGAAGCTCCACTACGAGACGCGCGTCAAGCCCAAATTCGACGCGGAATGGGCTACAGTTAAGGATACCACGCCAGCCACTGCGCGGGTGGCTCTATGTCGGGACTTTGTGCGCAAGTGTTGGGACAAGGAGACAGATGAATTCAAGGAGTCGGTCGAGAGGGAGGCCTCGGAGATGCACCGGGCCGCTCTGGAAGAATGGAAGGGCGCGAGGAAGGTGCCCGAGCGTACTGCGGAGACCTATCACCAGTAAGTGACGTTTGTGATGCAGGCCGGAAAGAAACTCACTGGCTTACGCTAGGGCGTTGGAGAGCCTGGGTGATGTGGGGATACCAATGGCCGATGCGATGGCGGAATATCTCGGCGCGCACGTTGTAATCTTGGTTGTGGGGCTGGTCGGCTCTGCCAAAGGTGAAGTGGGTCTGCGAACGTACGTGACCTACCTCTTTATCGGCCAGAACAAGACTTATACCTCACAGGGTTTTCTCCGATACTGCAGGAGGAGCGACGAGTAGAACGTGGGCCCAATTCGACCACGCAGGATTTACCGCGATGGAGGCATCAGTCACGCGTTTTGGTCGCGCGTTTTTCAGTGAGTAGGAGCTGTATTAAGAAGGGAATCTCAAGTGCTGACGAAGATTCAGTGAAAGCTCAATGTGAGGAGCACGCGTGGCCTCCGTTGCCCGAAGACGCGCCGATGCTGAATCTCGACAACCTATTGACGATAGACCAGAACCCGAACTCGGCTAAAGCCCCTGCAACGACAAACATGGGCCCTTCCGCAACGGACACGCCTTCTACTACAACCTTGCCGGCGCCCGCGCCCTCTGATAACATTCCCGTTGCGGCGGTTACCCATCCCATTGGTCGGAGCGCCAATGATCCCAACATTGCGGACGTGGTCGTGGAGGATGAGACCCCTTCAGACGGCATCGACCGCACGGACTGGTCAGAATCTCTCATTCAAGCCCACCGCTATTGTTCCACGAAGGCGTGGGGCGCCACTTGGACGGCGTTGCTATCAGCGTGGGTGCAGTTTGAGTGGTCGAATTACCATCACGAGGACAACGGGCGTTTGAGCTCCAGCAAGCGGCCCAGCGAGATACCGCAATGGATGAAGGAGCACAGGGTGTACGATGACTACGAGGTGGGAGAGAACTTTGGGGAGCAGCTCCTCGGGTGGTGGAAGCAGCTCGGGCCGAGGCGCCGCTGGCAACAGCTGGAGAACGAGAGGTGCAGACCAGCCCGTGACGCCAAGGAATGGGAGGACTGGGGGCGCCTCGGTTCGTCGGGTCGAAACGGCCCATTGCTAATCGTTCTCGGGCTGGCGTGGTGGGGGCAGAAGATTTGGAACGAGGGCTCAACGGAGGGTCTTGATGGGGGTGAAGCCGCGTTGGCAGCGGCTGACGACTGGCACTTCCTGGTGGAAGATCTCACATGGGCCCTCGACAAAATCCTCCAGAGAGACAGAGAGGGTGAGGAGGCAGAGGAGAAGGAACAGAAAGAACGAGAGGTGGAGAAAGAACGAGATGAGAGCGCCCGACAGGAAGCGGAGAAGCAGAAGAAGGGAAAGAAGGGAGGAGCCAAGTCCGCGGCGAAAAGGCAAGTACCAGAGCCGCTGTCGACGGCGATTACGAGACTGACCTGAATATTCAGAAAACGGGCGGATGATGAGGATACAAACCCGGCGCCAGCAAAGCAGCGCCAGAGAGGACGCAAGGCTGCCCAAGTACAGCAAGTTCCTCCTGCGGTACCTGTCGAGAGACCAAAGCCCCGACCGCTCACAAGAAGGTGAAGATCATTTAGTTGCCTAATATGTCAAATGTCAAAGCTAATAATACGATCAGTAGGGTAGCGGCTGCCACCCCAAACACCCCGACGGCGACACAGGCAACAACGCCAGAGAGATCCCCCGTGCTGCCGGCGGCCCTGCCACCCACCAGCAGTCTCGAAAACGCAGTAACCCTGAATGGTAGCATCCCGGTGACGGCGGCGGCAGATCAGCATGGGAACACTTCCCGCAACGCCACCGGCACTTCTCAGGCTGTCCCCCACGCTGTCCTCGCAGTAGCGACATTGTCCTCCACCGCCGTGGCAACCTCCAGCATCCCCACCGTCCCAAATACGGCGCCGACATCCACAGCAACCGAGTCGGCATACGTGGAGGGCTCCCTGACGGTTCCACCTGCGTACGTTTCACCCGATGACGTGCACAAAGTGATGGACGTGGACGTACCCGAGCAAGAAGCTCCAAAACTGGATATCAGTGTTCTCCGCGAAGAGCTGGAGCAGCTTCAGAAGGGCTTGCAAATTGAGCCGGATCCCATTGACCCTTTCGCTGCCGACCCCTTCGCGGCCGACCCTTTCGCGATGCTGACGCCGGACGAGCTGGCAGAATTGACGCCGGAGGAGCAGGCAGAAATGGAGCTGGATCCGGACGCCGACGAAGAAGATGGCGACGAGAGCGGCGGGAGCGACGAGGGCAGCGGTGAGGATGGGGATTAGCTGTGAAACATCCCCGCCCCCTGGACTCTGGCAATGAAATAATGGGCGGCCCGCCGGCCAGAAAAATATCTGTTGTTTATTGATGCCTGTAATCGCCGCGCCCTCTTTTTTTGCACTGATATAGTTTGATTCTTTGTAACGGACACTCTTGTTTTCTATATGAATATAAATGCCAGTTACATTGTCTTTATTCTATGAAGGGTGACGCGGAAGCTCCGAGGTATAACAAAGCAAAACAAACCTTGACAGGAGCGGCTGCAGATAGATCAAAACATACGCTTTTGGATATCTAGTGAGAAATAAATTGATTTCGGCACCGATGCGGGTTTCTAGTAAACAAAGGGAAACAAGGGGTGTCCTTGCCGGCGATGCCGAGAATCAGAGGAGTGATGCTGCACCGGAATACGCTGTGATATTAGCCGGCAGGGGGTGCACATTACAATGTGCACCATGGCTGGTAGGTAAATGGTCGCGTATTAACGTGCACCCCTGGCCGGGCCAGTGCACATTGTAATGGTCCTACAGGGAGAGCTCTCCCTCCTCGTCCTCTCGCATCCCCAACCTCACCGCGCCAGATGGGACCATTGCGACCACGCCCGCTGACAAAGCCAAAGTCCTACATGAAAAGTTCTTCCCCACCAAACCCAACCTCAACCCTCCGGATCCCGACGAACCCCTCCCCGAGCCCCACCCTTCGCCGACGTTCACTATCGACGACGTCCACCGTGCCATTACCAAACTGGCGCTGTGGAAGGCTCCAGGACCGACGGGTATCCCGAACATCGCGATCAAATCAGCGCAGGCGATCCTTGCTCCCTGCCTTCTCGCGATCCTCGAAGCGGGCCTACACATTGGTTACTTTCCGAAGACCTGGCGGATCTTCCTGACGGTAACCCTGCGGAAGCCCGGGAAGAGCGACTACACTGTGCCTGGCGCGCACCGCCCCATTGCTGAGGAGGAGTGCCTCGGCAAAGTGGTCGAGTCCGTCCTCGCTGAGTGGCTCTCTGGGTTCGTGGAGAGGCACAACATCCTTTCCCCGAACCAGTTTGGAGGCCGCCCTGGCCGCTGCACCGTCGATGCTCTGCTTCAGCTCGTGCAGCGAGTCAAGGACGCGTGGCGCGTTGGGAAGGTGGCAAGCCTCCTTCTCATGGACGTTTCTCAAGCCTTCCCCTCCGTGAGCCATGCCCACCTGGTTCGCTCGCTCGAGAGGAAGCGCGTCCCCGCCCCAATTGTGCGCCTCCTGACGAGCTTCCTGTCGGAACGCAGTACCACCCTCCTGTTCAACGACCACGAGTCAGCACCGTCACCCGTTCCAAACGGCCTCCCCCAAGGTTCCCCTCTCAGCGCCCTCCTCTACCTCATCTACGCGGACGCGCTACTGGAAGAGGGTACCATCGGGTACGTGGACGATAACTCCCGCCTGGAAACGGGTTTTACCATCCAAGAGACCACGACGCTGCTGCGCCGACACATGAGGGACTTCGCGCTCCCCACCTCCAAGGCCATGGGCCTGTGCTTCGACCTCCCAAAGTTCCAACTCGTCCACTTCGTCTCCCCTCGTCGCCACCCCACGCACTACCACCCAACCCCGCTCAAGATTGGTGACATCACCATTGAGCCGACGCCGACGGCGAAGCTCCTGGGAGTTATACTCGACCACAAGCTCTCCTTCCGGAACCACGTCGAGCTCGCGCAACGTAGGGGAACCAAGGCGGTGCTCGCCCTCTCCCGCATATCCTCCCCCACCTTCGGGCTTCCCCACTCCTACACCCGCCAACTGTTCCAGACGGTGGTGGTGCCGAGGATGGAGTACGCACTCCCAGTGTGGTATCGCCCGGTGACGGCGTGGGAGCACGCGAGACGGAGCGAGACGGTATGGGTCGCGAAGGTGTTGGGCAAGGTGCAACAGCAGGCGTGCAAACTGATTACCGGCTCGCTCAGGACAACGGCGACGGACACGCAGAATTACCACGCCAACATTGCGCCAATCCACCTCCGCCTCAACCGCTCGGTTTACAACGCCACCGCCCGCCTTGCTGCCCTCCCTGCATCCAACCCCGTCCGCGGCACCTTCGCCCGCTGCCGACGCGTTCCACGGTTCCACCGCTCACCCATCCACCACCTCATCGCAGCCTTCCCCATCTTCCGGAACGACTTCGAGACTATCGACCCGCTCCGTCGGTTTTCACCGCTCCCGGAGTCCGTGCTCACCACGAGCATTGCGTCAGACAAGGATGCCGCACGCGGCGAAATGGACAGGATAGTGGCGAGAGGTGGATTCTGCGTCTTCACGGACGGATCGGGGTTTGAGGGAGGGGTAGGAGCAGCGGCGGTCGCGATGAAGGGCGGAGAGGTAGGGGAACAGCGCCAAAAGCACCTTGGCACAGAGGGTGAGCACACCGTCTTCGAATCTGAAGTGTGCGGGGCAATTCTCGCGCTGGACATCATCGCGGGAACACCGCGTCTGACGGACGCAGACATCTTCATAGACTGCCAGCCAGCCATAGCCGCACTCGCCTCCCCCAAACCCCAGCCTGGTCAATACCTCCTAGCCGCCTTCCACGCCATCCTAGCCCGCCTCCTCCGCGCCCGACGCACCCTCCAAATCCGCATCCACTGGGTACCGGCGCACGTCGGCATCGTCGGCAACGAAACGGTCGACGCCTGTGCGAAAGCAGCAGCCCAAGGCGCCTCCTCCCCCCTTGCGACGCACATCAAGCTCTTCGAGAGCCCCCTCCCCGCCAGCCGCGCGGCGGTCATCGCAGCCGGCGCGAAGGAGTTCGCAGCGCAATGGCGCGAGGAGTGGTCAAAGTCGCCCCGGCACACGCGCATCTCCACATTCGACGACGCGACCCCCTCCAAAGCGATGGAGAAGATGTACGAGGGTCTCAGTAGGCCGCAGTGCAGCGTTCTCACCCAGCTCCGCACGGGCCACATCGGGCTGAACGCGTACCTCCATCGATTCAAGCTCGCACCGTCCCCCCTCTGCCCTCACTGCGGCGCTCCCGAGTCCGTACCCCATCTCCTTCTCATATGCCCCGCCCACCGCGTTGCCCGCCTACACCTCATGATACGCGTGAAGACTGCACGCCTCTCCCTCCGGACACTCCTCTCCTCCAAGAACGACGCCGCCCCCGTTCTCGCATTCGTGCGCGCCACGGGCCGCCTCCCACGATACGACCTGTAACGTCCCCTCCGCTCCTCCTCCTCTCTTACACTACCTTTTTCCTCCCTTTTTCTTTTACTTAGCATCCAACACGAAACGAATTAGTTACGATATCATCTCTGTTTACACAATCACAACCATACACTCGGCACCACTCCATCCTCACTCGCCCTGCCCCCCTCCCACGTACTCTACGACGCCAGCCATTACCTACATAGACCGCTGTAAAGTGCGACATGGGCCCTAAAGGGCCCGCAGCACTATAATTGAAATATGAATGAATGAATGAATCTGATTTGAATCATATTTAATGTCGAGCACTCGAAGGTAGACTCATTACCAGTCTGCCCTACACAGCAAATCTTAGTGCAAGCACTATGCTGCCTACGGCATAGTGCTTGCACTCAGTTTTGCCGTAGCGTAGACTGGTCACGAGTCTAATTTGAAGGCGCTACAAAGCACGGGGTCTCATCGATAACTATGAAACTCTTGGAATGCGTATTTGCCTCGTTCATCCTGGGTCTTTGTCGGGAAATTGGCTTTATCATCCGAATTCAACTACATTTAGGAACTCGCCATTTTTCCACGCACTGTTCGGAAGTCCGAGGCACTTCATACCAGACTTCTCCGATTGGATTGGCCGAAAAGCATCTCCACTGTAAGTAATTCGATAATATCTCCCCCGGCATGATTCCATGCCTTTCTCCTTCATCGGCATCCTCCTACATCCATCCCTGCTTCCCGGGCCACGAACTTTGATAGCAAACACATGACATTGTAATCATCGGGCATGTGAGCCCTTCACTGCCATCGGTGAACAAGTTAATTCACATTTCTGGTTGAACAAAACTGCTGAGATGTATCTCGGCCCCCAGTGTCCCGAGGAATCAGTTCAAAATCAGTCAAATATATTCATTGATGCACCACCACATTTCTTCCTTTTGTTTGAACACTTCCCAAACAGTTCCCGGATTAATTGGACGGAAATCACTGACAATGCCCCCACTTCTACACCACACCAATACACTCATAGTAATTCAGGCTGATATGAGCATTCTAATCTACCTCGCACTCTGAATCTACGTTCCGAACGAAGGCACCGAGTCGTTTTTGCTCCCCATTGTGTGACTATTGATGCTACCTGTTTCCCCCGCGAGTGGGTCGGCCGCGAGGCGGGCTGTTTGTTCGCGCTTTTATTTTTATTTTTGGCGCGTTTTGCGGGGTCTTCGTCGTCAGTTTCGTCGTTGTCTCCTTTGCGCGAGATGTGGCGATCCGCCCACCTCTCTGCTCCTTCTTTGGGTCAAGTTTCACTTGTTTGGCACGCTTCTCGGCCAGAGGAGGTGCGGCGTCGAAGATTGCCGCGAGAGTTGGGTTTTTGTGGTTGTGATCATCCAGCATCATGTAGAATGGCAAATGAATATTTCCGATCTGCGTGGGATTTAAAAAAATTTCAAACAAGTTTGAAACCGAACCTGCTTTTCTGTGAGCTGAACATCCTGGACTTCTTTGAGAAATTTGGGATTGCGGTAGATGGTGCAGAGCATCAAGACCGGTAAGTCCGAGAACGAGTTGTAATAGAGAGTTTGCGCAGCAGCCATCCGAGCCACCTGGTGGCTGTTTTGCGTTGCGCAAACTGGTGGCTAGTGGCTAATGGATGGCTGGTGAAGCAAGGATGAACTAAATTGAGCGCAAATGAATGTTCATATATGCCTGACTCAATAAATAACCCCTTACCACACAGGATCCCCACAAACAGCTGACGTCCGCTCGAGAGCAGCCGCACGGAAATGTTTGTCCAGTGCAGGCCACAGAACATTTCTCCACTCATTGTTGTGGACATCCCAACCCCGGGCCAGATATTCATGCGGTGGGATGTATGTGGAAGGAGCGACTGAGGATCGTTTACCGAATTTCGCAATGAAAGCTGATACCGCCGCTCCGATTTTATTGGAACCGGAGGAGCCTTGATTTTGTACGTGCGCGACCGAAAGAGATATGGTGCCCGGTTTGTGCTCCTCTTTTTTGGCTATACTTAGGGTTAATGGTGTTATCGCGGCATGAATGTGATAGTTACTCATGGGCACATCCAAAGACCCCGCGGTCAGGTCAATCTATTCCTGTTCGTAAATCTCCAGCACTTCTTCATGTTACCGAGGTAACTCTGTGATCAAGCTAGATCTAGATTCGACAGGAATGTGCGGATCGGACTGATCAGCAGCACGATTCCGCGGATTCGGGCCTTCGGCGTTGGGTCTGAAACCCAAATCAAGACTTGATTCCGATTTATGAATGATATTTGTGGGAGCGGCTTTTTGAACCCTTGCGTTTGGTAGACAGTTAGTGAGGATCTGATATGTCAACCACGACTTACCGCTGTTCGAAGGTTGATCCCCATGCCGACTTTCACTTCCGAAGGCCGGAGCTCGGATCGCTCAGCATCCAACCGTATGTCCTGCAACCGGTAGACAATATTGAACGAGGAGTACGACTTGCTGCCTTCATCCCATTCGTCTCCTCTTTCGTAATCCACATGGCACCTAGGCATAACCTTGATGAGATTCATTCAAAAACAATTGACATACTGGCCACCTTACTTTGCTGTCAGTGGCCTCTAATGTGGCATCATTGCTATGATTCCATGAGAATGCTGCAGTGGCCAGCGGACGGATATCACGTAGGTTCTGGATCTATGAAAACGCCTGTCCCATCAGACTATCCAAATTCATGTACCTATATGGAAAATTCGACGTGACTTGGTAATTGGTCGCGGAGGTGAATCTCTCCGAGATCGAAATTCGTGTTTTGCGCAATCTTCAAAACTCTTGACCCGACCACCAGGACAGCTAATTGCGGCGACCATTGGGTCTGCACTGTTGAAGAGTGCTGCGTGTCGCTGAGTGGGAGCAGTGGAACAATTTGGGAACAACCACGCAATTCCGCGAGTGCGTCCACAAAATTCGCGATTTCCGCCATCCGTTTCGAGCTCAACTACCAGGACAACGCCCCGACGCGTTACAGAAGCCGTTGAATCGTCCTATTTGGGAGTTCTGCGTGTCGATGAGCTGGAATGAGGTGGTTTGAGCCAGTTGGAAGAATCGACATGGTGTATTCTTAGAACTGTGGTGCAAGTTGATCCATTTTCCTAGGCTCTGGTATCGCATTCACCGCTGACGACCCATTCAATTGGTAACTGCCAGTCTTGGTGGGTCCGCACAACTGAAGTCCATGCTTCCATTCCGTCAGACAGAGATTGATCTCCGTGCCGCCGTAACAGGCGGATGTGGCACGTTATGGTTCGTGCAGAATCGACCAGGGATCCTTGTAATTCACGCCCGACATCTGGGCTGCCACTTGAACACCCGCGATGTCTTCATTCATTGTCGGACAGATAGATCCCAGCACTGCTCGTTCGGCTTTTGACCCAGGAAGCGTATCGGAATTGCACCACATTGAATCTGTTCTTACTAGAGCATTCGCCGACGCACGTCCATTTCAGCGGTGGTATTCATGTTTTACTAGACCACTTCACCGCCGTTGTTACCGGCCAAGACTTCCACACCCCAATGACGGATACTGGCCATGTTACGACGTTATGGATTTCCACGGTCGTCGCCGGCCTTTTGGGTGAGGTCTACGTTGCTGAGACCAACGATGCTGTCAAGAAGATTATTGGATGCCCGTCTGGTTTGGCCCCGGAAATACCCTGTACGATACGTAGGTCCTTTTCCATTTCTCCAATCTCCATGCCCTAAGACGCCTCAGCCCGGAGCAGCAGCAACATGCTCTCGGACCTCTTATGGCCACCTTCAACGCAAACCTTCAGAAATGGTGGGGTGAAGTGGTATGTTATCCCGTCCAATTCTTTTGAGGCGGCCATCACATGAAATCCAGTTCCTTCCAAAATACGGGTAACTCTGCATTGGGAACCGGTGTCAAGCACAACTCCTGGCACCTACAGACGTTGGCGTTGATCCAGAGTATCAACAACAGGGGGCAGCAACTCTTCTTGTGAATGCTATCGTCGAGAAAGCACGTCGTACCGGAGCAACGTTGTGCGCCAAGTTGATACAGCCCTCCGTGTAAGGCGCTGCGTCGGTCGCTTTGTCTCCATGTTTCTGACAATTTTGACTAGCTTGAAGTCTTTTCAAAAATCGGGTTCGAGATGATGCCGAAGGGAAATGGTGGCAAAGATGATTGCTGTGAAACCTACACTGGTGTCGATGGGAGCACCTTCAAAATGTGGGTCATGGCGCGAGGCTCGGGGTGATCGGTAGGTGGCCAGGTAGAATTTCACGGGGTTCCCGTTCAATCATGATCTTGAGAAATAAATTAGTGCGTACTACATCATGTATGGCGAGAGAGAGATGATATTACTACTAGTACGGGGTTAAGTCGAAATTGGGTGCCAACACGTATGGATCATACAGAACTGTTTACGTCCTAACGTTTCGAGTAAACCGAATCTGTCGCTATTTGCTCGAGGGTGCATACCGAACTCGGCGAGTTCGGAGCTTCAGAGTTGCACTCTAACGGCACTCCGTCGCCACTCTAACGTCACTGGATCCTTTCCGATGCATCTTGGACCCACTTTGCACCTTGTGCTCCGGACGGTAATCTACCTCGCCCGAACGCCGTGTTCTGCGCTGCCCATGCGTCGGAAGGAGGTTCGAGCCTCCTGCCGTGGTCCTCAACTTGTGTTCTCGTGCCAGTAAGCCCATTCACCCGCGATACCATATATTCCTTTGCTGATAGACCGTGGTTGTAGGACCCAGGTTGGCCACGACTATACTCCCCATCAAAGGCCACGCACGAGTGGCATTTGTTGTTTAATACCGGCCAGGCACCAGACCATAGTCATGGCTGGGACAAATAACATAGATGATCAAGTATAGACCGAGAATAAATGCTGTGGTGCGAACAAATCTGTGTAAAATATCGATCAACATCTGCGGCGTTCCCGTAACCGCTGTTTCCAAAAACGCGGAGAACTCAACGTCTCCTCCAAGATTTGATTACGGGTGTTTGAGCGGCGATGGAGGCATAAAAATGAAGCTAAAACGCGAGGCTCGCGCCGACGCTATCCAAGCGCTGTTGAAGATACTCCCGCTCCTCCTTCAGCTCCTGCGGCGTCGGCGGCGCAAACGGCTCTGCGGCACGGATATTTGCCGGGGTGATCTCAACACGGTACTCCATCTCGAACTGGCGCCGAATTTGGTCAACGGTGACGTTGTAGATCGTGACGCCGGCCACCTCGCCGTACTTCGCAATCGCAAACATCATGTGGATGGCGGGGACCGAACCGGAAGCCATGGCGCGACGGCGGGCAACGAGAAAGGTAACTCCTGCTGTGTATCAACTGAAATGAGCATGCGGCGCCAAGGAACACAAAAGATATACCACCGGGCGGATGCTTGATGATGATAGAACGGGTATGCTTAGGCGTCGTGTCGAACTGTGGTAGGATTATATTTCCACAATATTTCTGAGCAAAATGATTGAAGGAGAGTTGGACGAACATGATAGAAGGCCTGCTGAGAATCGGGTTTAGACAGATACCAGATCTGTCGCCACAATGCCGGTGTGCGAATGTAGCCGTTGGCCGGTACGGGACAGCCAATGAACTCGGCAGGATCTTCAGGGGATGGTGTGAGAAGCTGGGGATCGTAGTACTGTTTGCCGCAGAACTTCTTGTGGTCGGGCCAATCTTTCTTTTGGCACCCGCTGTACACGAGATGTGAGTACAGGAGGGATATTCATGCATTGCGCCGCAAAGCGCACCTCGAACAATACCACACCAGCTGGCATCGAGCACAGCGCTTCAGGCTATCGGCGCTAGTCTCGGTGCGGCATGTACTGCATCCAGAAACGACATGGCCCTTCTGCTCTCTGCATTGGGAGTTATCAACTATATTTTGGAGATTATTCTTCTTAATCTCGACTCGAGCTCGTTCTTTACGGGCCGTTCGGTCCTCGTCATGAAGACTGTTGTGAAATTTCATAGGAATCATAGGCGGTGTCGGAAGATTGTTCTGTAGCGAGTTCGTCAACCAATGAAGAGATACAGAGCACAAACACGTACATAGGCTTCGAGAACACCAGTGAGGGTGTCGACGATACAAAAGTTCCGGTAAAGGATTGAGCGATAGAGAAAGGCCTTCAGAAGGTCGGGCGCCTCATCAGAGTGCCGATATTCGTGTTCGATGTAGGGATGAACAAAAAGGAAGAGCTCCTTTACACGACGATTGCCGGTAGGATCATGAGCGATGATGCGCCTTAGCTGCAGGCCAAGTTCAGAGCGACAAGCATAATCTGAGTAATAAAAGATACCGACCAAGTTTATCAAATTATACTCGCCGTCCCCTACGAGGCCCTCGATTGTCAGCTCCGGACAGATCTCGCGACTATTTTCGCGTGGAGAGCAGCAAGATCCGCGGTAAAGGCCCTCCAATACCAGTTCCCTCTTCCGCTCCAAGTCCAATTCCTTCCACTCCGATTCGAAGTTGCCATAAACGAGATTCTCGACGGCAATGGCGACAAGGAGGCCCTCATCTCGCATGAGTTCTTTGGTACGTTGCGCAATACCCAAATTAAGGTCTGTTATCGTGTTCGTTGACCAAGACCATTCGCATTCCTCCCATGTCTCTATTGGCCGAAGCGTGTACGAGTAGCAAGTGTACCTGAGCGCAGTCTGGTGGGTGTACTTGCTCGGCCGCTCTTTGCCTTCGATTTCTTTATAAGCCTGGACGATGGGTTTCATGCGTGCCTTGTCGCTGGCGGACGGCGATTTTGAGGAATCCCGGATACCAATGTTAGACATCTCGTCGAGCGCCTGTATTAGGGCCGTCATGTGCGCCCTGTCGGTGGTAGACAATTTCGAGGACTTGGGGACGCCCGATTCGCCAAATTTGGACATCGTGTGCGGAGATTTGAGTGATGATGGGTGCATGTGGGCTGCGACAGGCTCGGTAAAGCGGCAGGTCCAGATAAGAGGCCGTCGTACGGGTGGAGGATTCGATAGAGTAGTCGCAAAAAGAAGCAAGCAAAAAAGAAGCAGATATTTGGCCGTGTTGTACAGGGAAGGCATCAAAGGATATTCACTCCACTCGCTGGAAGAGCACCCCAGACTGAACCCAAGTGAATGCACGAGGAGAAAAACCACTCCGGGTTGCGGCGCCGTCTTGATGTCAAATATGGTTTTGAGAAATAGAAGAGACATCACTGGCATTTGCGCAAATGCTAAGTACCCCAAGATCCTTGCCAAGATCAGACATCGAGCGCCGGGACGGTAGGAATGAGGGTAAGATCAAGGAGGAGGAGGAGGTCAAGTGGGTGGTAGTGAACTGGAAGCAAGCCGACGAGTTTGTTTTCATGCTGTCACCTGCTTAGGTTGGCTTAAACCAAACGTGTTTGGCGAGAACTTTTCTTAAGCTGTTTAACTAGTTTAAGCTGATTTAACCGAAAAATTACTGCGGGTGTCTATGCTACCAGGCACCCCGAGGCCATTAAACCAATCAAGCTCATTCAACCAATCAAACGAATCACACCAAATATTACTTAACTGCCCAAGCAGTGGGTCAAGTCACTGAGCCAATTAAATTGAGTTCTGGGGTCAATGCTAGACTGCGGTAGACGCTGGGCCAATTCAAGTATGTCGCATCAATGTGGGGTGTGAGAGGCAGAGGTGGATCCTAACAATGATATTTCCCGGTGGCATACCGAGATTCGAGGATGGACCTGAGCCGAAATCTGAGGTGTTTTGCAAAGTTGACTCTTGAGGAAGCAAGGATTTGTACTGAAGGCCAGAAGAATGCAGGGATGCCAGTGGGGCAATGGGATTTTAGCATCTGTGGATGAGAGCAGAGAAGATGGAGGGAGAAAGAGAGAGAGAAGTGTAGTCACAACCTCACGGTGGCACCGAACGATGCGATCACAAAGGCTGAACAAAGGAGCAAACCAAATACAATGCAACACGGCCTTGTCCAAAACCACCGTCTCCCTCAAACTGTTGCCACCACTTATTGGATCCATCCCCTCCCCAGTGACTGAAACAACACTACTGTAGTATTTAAATCACTTCGAATGTCACGCGTCACAGGGCCCAAAATTTTCGAAAATTTTCAAACCTGTCACGGGTCACCGACGGGATTTTCGAAGGTGCAAAACCAGTCACGAAAAAGCCGAAAAAGGCCCGCAAAAACCATTTTTCGTGCGCGCGGCGCGTACAGGCGTATTTCCGCATTCGATCCCTCAGGCTCTCACGAAATGCCAATTTTGGTTTGCATTGGCAAAAGTGGTGGATTTGCGCTGCGATGGGAGCTGAAAATTGATGAGGTGGGACACTGTTAGGTCGCGGGCTGGCAATGAGCACTTCTCCTGTCCTCCTGGGATACTCAGAATGTCGGGAAGCCCGCTTGTCGCGATGGTGCGGGAATCCGTGGGGTACGGATTTTCGAAGTTTGTTTGGATGTCACGGCCAAGTCACCCCATTTTCGAAAACCAAAGTTCGAATCTTGCGGTCACAGGTCACAGCCCGGGAGAAGTGATTTAAATACTACAGTAGTCTCAACAGCCAGGTGCGCGTCGAATAGGTGCGGAGTCATTACATCTGGTCAATTATCTTTCCTAGCGAGCATCCACCAGAGACCCAGCATCAGAACAGACCGCTTACCTTCGAAGGCTATTTTTGCCTCCAGCAGCTCCCATACACGAGCACGATTTCAGCCTTCAGCGGGACCAGCACATAATCGGCGTAATCAGCTCAATAGATTAACTCAATCTTAGACAGCTTAATTGGTTCAGCCGGGTTAATGGTTTAACTGTCAGCTCAATCGGCTCAACCAGATTAACTGGTTTTACTAGCTGAATTGGCTTAATGCCTTGGTGGTAGTGGTATTGTACATAGTCTGTAGTAGTGCTACGGTTAGAATGGCTTAGAACCGTTTAAACGGCTTAAGCAAACTTCCCGCCAAAACACGTTCAGTTTAAGCCAGCCTAAGCTGGATTTATTTCCATGAGCAGGCCATGGATCATGGAGGTGCCGGTACATGGCAGAGGAGCTGCGCCACAAATCTTCCATCCAGTTCCTTGCTCTTGAACGAAACCTGTCAGACTATCAGTCGTTGTCCGCTCACTCTCTTTTTTGTCGCCGGAACAGCCCACTCACTCTCCACCTTTTAGCATACTTCACCTAATCGCCATGCCCGACTGTTACCGATACTCTCGCTCCTTCAATAGCTATTCAGCTCTCCGTCAGCATGAGCAGAACTCGCCGAACCATCATCTCTGCGACAACTGGGACAAAGACTTTACGTCCGCGAAGGCGTTAAAGGAGCACTTCGTGCAGAGCCTAATGTACGACTATTGCCAGCATTGCGATACCCATTTCGACGACTCAGAAGAGCTCCAAGATCATTACCAGACTGACCACCATTTCTGCGATCCATGCCGCAAAATCTTTCAGAACGAGTACGGATTGCACGACCACAAGCGCGATACAGTAGCTGGATCTGGGCGCGTCCATCCACCCATTTGCTGGCCACGGTCCGATATCATCCACATTCCGCGTGGAAGGTGCGCCGATCCGTGGTGCGTTGGAGTGTGTTGTCTGTATCTCAGCTCAACGCCGGTGCGTGTACATGCAGAGTGATGAACGAGGATGGGGTGTGGCTGGGAGATGCAAAGTCAAACCCCTCAATCCGTGCGCGAGATCTCCTTCCCCCCGATTAACACCGGCTCTTCAGAACGCACCCCACGTCTCCCCGTCATGCCCATCCCCTCCTGCTCTTCCTCTCACATTCCACCGCATATAACCCACCGCCCCCGCGCCCGTACCCGAGGAGCCGCGCACCAAGCCCTCCCTCTCCCCCTCTCCACGCCCACCCAGCCCACACCTGCCAGGGTGCGGGCGGAGGGCTCTAGGGAGGGTGAGGGGTCTTACCCTCCATTCCCGAAGCCACTTCCATTTCCATTTCCAGCTCCAAAGCCAAAGGACGCGTTGGTGAGGTGGGAAGCGAACGACGCGGAGGACGGCGTGAAACCGAAAGAGGCGAACGAGTCCGAGCGTACCCTTCACTCCCGCTCGCGTTGCCGTATCGCATCGAAGTCGATTCCATCTTGGAATTCAAATTCAAATCGTAGCTGTGAGATTGAGATTGAGGGCTTGTCTCGCCATATACATCCCCTCCACTCGTCCCCTGGCAGTGCTGATGTAGGGGCGGCTTTTCCGCTTCATCATTTGAGGTGGAGGTGGAGGTAGAGAACACCGCTACCCGCGGGTTCGCGGATACGGGATAGGCGCGTCGGGGCGCCTCTGCGTTTCCGTTCTGTACCGCAACCTGCGCAGTAGAGGCACCGATTTGCGCGGAGTTGGACGGAGACGGAGATATGACGTCGAAGAACGCGGTGGGGGAAGAGGCAGAGGGCAGACAAGGCAGAGCAGGAGGAGTCCGCACATCAGCGAGCGCGAACGCCTCGTGTGCGGGCGGCGCAGTGCGTGGTGCTTGACCTCCTCTCGAATAAGTATAATTGCCGCTCGTTGTCGTATGGGCACGCTTCGAGCTGGTCGCATAGCTCGCGTTCGACGCAAACGGCGAAACAGGCGCTGAGGCCGAAGTCGAGGCTGCAGGAGAGGTAGAAGTCGAGTCGTGGGGCGGTGAGTGGAAGGGGTTCGCGGAATTAGCTCCGGGAGCGCCACATGTAGATGCAGCGAGCAATACTGCACCCGAATGGGAACGCGGTGACGCGGATGCCGATGCAGAAGAAGTAGCAGAGCGCTGCGCGCGCGTCGGGGGCAAGGGGAGCGGGGAAGGACTGGAATTGAAACTGAAAGCGCCGCTCGTGATGGCGACGGAGCTGAAGTGGCCGCTGGAGCTCGTGATGGTGACGGAGTTGTTGGTTGGGGTTGCGAAGAGGGAGGACGAGTAGCCGTTCCTGTGTGCACGTGCGGACGCTGCAGAAGACGAGGAAGTGGAGGTGGTGCTCGACGCCGATGAGGCGTTGTATCCATTTTTTCGTGTATTGTTCAGTTGGAGCGGGCGAGGGCGGGATTCGGGTGAGGGCGCGGGTGTGGGGAGGAGCGGGTTTGATTTTGATTTTGATGTGCGGCTCGCAGCGGGGACGGAGGCTATGAAAAGATAGATGAGATGAGACGAGGTGAGAATCAGAATCAAATAAAATAAATAAGCAAGCATCGCCGACCACGCCGCAACAAAAAAGAACAAGAACAAGAAAGAATAACCGACATTGAACAAACACAAGACTCAGGTCAATGGGGTTCCCCGCTTCCGTGTGCAGGATGAGACGTAAGAGCGCGAAGAAGGCGCCGCCGCCGAGGGTAGGCGCGGGGAAGAAGCGGAGAATCTTTGAAAAGAAAAATCATTCAGCGATATGGATCCCAGCAATCTAAGGGGAGCGACGGAAACGCGCCTCGTCAATCGGCCCAGTCCCCAGTGAGGCATACCGTCCACAAAGCCACGCGCGGGCCTCGCGCACGCTCACGCTTATCCGTTCCCAGTCCTCGTTGGAAGTCGAATCGACATCGGCGAGGTCAGCGAGGCTGGCGATGAATTGAGCGTGCTCGGCGTCGCTCAGCGCGGAGGGGTGCAGCCAGAGTCGGCGCGCGGACATGGTGGGCGGAGGAAAGAGAGTGGAGTCGCGTTGGTGAGCCGACGTGCCGAACACGTGGATCGCACGTGGGGTTGAAATTAGGTTGAAAAAAAGGCTGGACGGTTAGCTTCTTTAGATATGCGTACGCAATTATCTCCCTCTCACCGATTTTTCGTCAGTGATCGACCACTCTATATTTACTCCATCTGATTAAGTATGAAATTCGTACCCAGCTGCAGGGGGAAGGTCTTTTATCGGGACGCAGCCTAAAAACCTGCGCACTAAACAAAAAAGAACAAAAAAAAGGCGAAAGAAAGAAAGAAAGACAGAAATTACAACAACATCTCTCATGTCCCTCCCCGACTCGAACGAGGTCTCTGCACTGGAATTCTAGATCCTGGCCACCACGCAGATGCATACCACATGCCACGGGGCCTTTCTGTGCTCTGTGGATTTGGAAGACTCAGTGTTCTCAGCCGATGCAGCGTGTGTACATGTGATAATTTAATCCACATCCACCCGTTCCCGCAGCACATACTAACCGTATCCACACGCGGCGCTTGACATATCCGAATATAAAAACAGCAGAATTCGGGGAAGATAGCATGGCTCAGCCCGGAGTCGAACCGGGATCTTCTGCTTATACACCGTTATTACTGTCTCAACAATGGAAGATGCACACTGCATGCTACCGAGCCGCTGTGCTCTGTGTTCATTCAGTGCTCATGATCGACAACTCTTTATTGAGCCTATATCATTAATTGTGAAGTTTGAACCCAAGCGCGGGAGGGGGAAGCTCTTATATCGGAATGCAGCCCAAGAACTCTGCGCACTAAACCAAAAGCGACGAAAAGAAAAAGAAGAAACAACACTGCCGCTCCCCGACTCGAACGCGGTCTCGGCACTAGAAGTCTACATCGTCTACATCCAAACGATGGTATACATGTCACATGCCATGGGGCGTCCCCACACTCTGTGGATCCTAGATATGTAGTTCTTCACCGGCCAGAGCGCTTCGGGTGGGTGTTAACGGCGACCATAATCGGAAGTTCCGTGAGGTGGAAGGAGGAGGGATTAGTTTCTAGAATCAATTCAAAGTAGTATGTGCAACGCAATTCGACTACCACAGGACTCACTTTGCCTGCGCAGGCGCCACAAGGCGGCTGGACTTTGCTTTTCTGTCAGCGTTTCGATACTTATTTTAACCAAGCAGCTAGATTTCCGTTGGCTTTTTCTTTCTCTTGATTGTCATGGTTGCGCCTGCACATCGGCCTCATCGTCCTAGTCCTTGTTTTCATCGTCAGCGTCAGCGTCGTCCCAGTCCATAATAGGCGGCTCGGGCCCCTCGATGTCGGATTTGCGCATCTTCCACGGGCGCTCGCCGTCCTTGTAATGCTGCACCCCCAAAATCAACCCCCATCAGCAAAAACACCCGCAGCGGGCGGATCGAAAAACGCACATTCACCTCGGTCGGCCTCTCATACGGTACAATATCCTCCCACCTGCTCCCCGGCTCAAACATCCCCTCAATGTCCTCCCCCCTTACGACAACCCCACATTCAAAGTTCGCCATCTTCTCAAGGCGCTCGGTCCGGAGCATCGCCGCGATGACCCTGTTCCGCCCCTCGCGCTCCACCTTGCCCCACGCGCTGCTGGAGAAGTTCGCAGAGCCCAGGTACATGTACTTCGGCCTGCGCTTTGGGTTTGGCGACTGACGGTGAAAGGCGAGGATGCTCTTGAGGTGGAAGAGGGAGCCGCGGTCTTTGGAATAGTAGTGGTGGAAGACATCCTTGAGGTACTCGGTGTTCTTCTTCTCGAGTGCGTTCCAGTCGATGTGGCTTGAAATGTTGCCCTGTGGGTCCACGAAGGCGATACGAGTAGGTGGGCATAGAGAGACAACGGAGGGAAACGGGATGAGAGGATGCAACGCACAGCATGCCCGAACCTCGACGCTCTCACATCTGGCGTCGTACTACGGGAATATCATCTTGAGCACCGGTTCGCCTTCGATCAACTCCTGCAGATTTCCCGGCGCAGGACTCGAGGAAGTTGCTCACCACGCCCTCGTTCTCGAGGTGACCACGGATTCGACACGACTGGTCGACGCCAGAGTCAGTCTTTCTTCTCCCTCATTCATCCAGAGAGCATTTACATCTCAAACGTCATCTTGGGAACTTTATTTTTGTCTTTGCCGTACCGTTTCTTCAAAAGATTGCGCATGACCTTCCGCAGCCTCAACTGCCCATACTCGTACGTCTGTTCCCCGCTGAACGATCCGGGTTTACTCGTCACTAGACGGACCTTGGCAGCGGAGACGTCGAAGACGCCAGCTTGAGATACTGACGGATAAAATCAGGTGGGCTTTCGAGTTCGCTGACGTGCTTGCGAAGACGTCGCTCAAACGGGGTTTCCGTATACGCGGCACCGTCGGAGAGGCGGGGAAAGTCCCAAGGGAGTCAACAGACCGTTCCGCTACATCGGCTGCGCGGACCTGAATATGCCAATGGTTGTCCCCATAGATGGTATCGCACTGCATCGTGAAGAAAATATTAGCCTCTCATGAAACTGAATGACCTGAACTTAAGTTCAGGGCGGTCCGACCGTATTTCAGACTTGAGTTCGGGACAGAACTTAAGTTCTGCCTCCATGCGAAGGGGCCACCTGTGTGCGCATCCTGACCCACCAAACTCGAACTTAAGTTCTGCCTCGCACTTGAGTTCCGCCCAGGACTTAAGTTTCAGATGTATATATATATATTGGATACCTATTCTGAGTCCTGTAACACTTTAGTACCCTCGAGCTTGAGTTCCACCACCGATTCCCGAACTTGAGTTCCACCACCGAACTTAAGTTCCACCGCCGAACTTGAGTTAGTTTGCAATATTTATCTACATTGCAAACCTACGTAGTTGAGTCCCATAACACTTGAGTTCCGTCGAGTTTAACTCACACCGTGACTCAAGTCCGGATCCCGTCGAACTTAAGTTCGTCATATCTTAGTCTAAAAGTCACCGTAATCCGTAGTAGTAAATAAATAATCACTGTCTTTATGAATTGTCGCACATACCATTTCATCCATCCGCTGAAGTTATGTTGTGCCACCCATCAATCTTGGTAAAATGTCCAGTGCACGCTCCACGGTCTTCACAAAATCAAAGACCTTTATTCCGTCGATGAAAGTAGATAGTTGGTTGGAGTGCGATGGCATTGAGTCTGCAGCTGAGAATTACAGAGCCTAGGGAGTTGTGGAGGGTACTTGATGGCCGCAGACACGATGGCGTGTGGGTCAAAGATAAAGTTCGAGGTCGAGTTGGTGGCACACGACCGATCCGCACATCTGAGATCAGTGGCACAACGAGTTACAAGACAGAGTCTGCGACGGGATGTGGATTGACTTTGAGTTTTGTACTGAAGGGAAGGGAGGCAATTTCCTGTATGAGAGAGTAGAGAGAGAGCAGCCAGGGTGTTCGGAGTGAGGAGCTAGTGTGGTGGAAGGAAACGAACAAAGACAAGATATGGGTGACAAGTGACTCGTCAGTTGAGCTATCAAGGTGGCTGTGGCATAGCCTTCTCTTTCTTTCACCACCATCGTCGCAGCCTGACAGAGTTTCATGTGGACTGTGAGTTTTCTTCTCAGGATAGTCTCATTGGCTCAGTGGGTCATTTTGAATATGCAAGGTTGTCACTTTGACTCTCTTTGACTATCGAGTGCCACCCAACCGCACACCCAGCGTGCTCAATAAACTCGATGTGCACGTATGCCATTGAGTGCCTAGTGCCAAGTCTTCTCCTTCCTCCACCTCGCTGTGCAATCACTCTCACCGCGCAAATCCAGCCAAAGTGGCAGGCAAATGGGTACGAAATTACTCGCGTTTAAATTCGCGTTTGATACAGAACTGAAGTTCTTTATAGGACTTAAGTTCGCCCGGAACTGAAGTCACCGCAAAACTCAAGTTCGCCTGGAACTCAAGTGCGTTGACAGGATTTACGGTGGGTACTGGAGTGGTTGAAACATGAAACTTAACTTAAATTATATGTTTTTTATATGGACTGATCTAAAATTCAAAACTTAAGTCCTGCCGGAACTCAAGTTCGAGGTGGGAACTTAAGTTCAAGGTGAACCGGGGAGATGTGAAGGAAATGCCATTTAGAATACTGTCGCAGAACTTAAGTTTATAGTAGAACTTAAGTTCGAAATACGGTCGAACCGCCTGGGACTTAAGTTGAGCTAATAAAGTATTTGGCCTCTCATCGACACAACAGAAAGGAGAGCACGTACAAATTCGCGGAGGTGATTACGACACGCATAGACTCACGAGTACCATGATCTTTGAGTGCGCGCACCCGCTGTGCAGTTTCTGATAAAACGCTTGGAAATTGTTAGCGTCTGAGTATTCTCGAATCAGGATTTCTGCAGTAGCATAGAAAAAGCGATGAGGCACTCACATTGCTCACGGAACCCTTTTGTAATTCGACGACACGGTCAAAGTCAACGGGTTTCGGCCGTTTCGTCTTGGGCTTATACCCCGCAAATTGTTTGCCGTCCGCGTCCGTGGTGATATCGCGGCCGACATGAACGTTCACATATGGACGGTGATGGCGGCTTGTTTTGAACGGGAGGAACTGGGCACAGGTTAGATTAGGGTAGCGACAGAGCAAAGAAAGAAAGAGTCTTACGTCGAACAAATAAGGGTCTTCGATGAAAAAACTGTAGACTAGAGTGGAGCTGACGTCTGGGGGATGAATGAGATCGTCGAGTGATATAGCGTTGGGAGCATGCTGTCTTTCCGGCGTGCGAGTGAGCCGAAGTGTCCCGCTGGCGTATTTCATGGGCAACGGTGGCGGAGCTGCGTTGCGTCTGTCATACTCTGCCATGATGCCGTGAATTTTTCCTGGATACCTGTCAGCAGGGACCATCCAGCGAATGATCTGACGTGCACTTCAGTGCCTCCGTGTGCAAATCTAACTTCCGCTTCTTTTTTTCTTGCACCGAGTCGGCGCTCGAATCCAGTGGGCGCTTCGGGCGTGTAGATGCGGAAGACGAGGTACAACACCCCGCCACCATGGAGGACGTCGAAGCGTGCGATCCGCGGGCAAGATAGTTCCGCTCGTCTTGAAGACTTAATTTAATCGCTCTATGGCTTGTTAGCGCAGATGCAAAGCTTGAAGTCAACGGCGAGTACTTCATGATTTCGTACTCTTCTTGGCCGTCAAACATTTCGTCCGAGAACGCGTCCATACAGAGAGGAGACCCAGTGGCGAGACGCGATGGTGGAGGAAGAGGAGAGTCACAAGCGACCTCGGTGATTTCCGAACAGTGCCCTATCCGGAAAATGCGTCGGATCATCGGGATGCACCTGAGTGCGTGGCTGACGAAACATCTCACGCCATGGTTCTTGCTCTCAGCTGCTGTGGCTGTCGGAGTCGACCTCCTGCACAGATCCTCATGAAACCCTTGCTGTGATGTTCTTCCAAAAGATCTTTCGTTTGAGCTTTTTTACCACTGCTTGCACTCCGAGTTCTGGGTAGCGGCTGCTACTTAAGTTTCTGCCCCTCGTACTCCTGACTCCATTACTTCCAATCTCATCCTCGGTCACTTTAAAGGCTCTGGAGCCCGATCTTCCGCGCCAGTGCGGTGGTGTGGTGGAAAGAATCTCTGTTCGCCGTCATACCTGCCGTATCGAAAATACCATCTGCATTTCAGCGGGCTGTCCGTAGGAGATAGTATCATTTCACTGTGCAGTGAAAATTATGTCTGATACTTGTCTGGTTCTACTGTTCAATTCCAACCTCTTGCAACCGCCTTAATAACATTCAAGAGCAGGAGAACTGGGAACACGATTACTCAGCGCCTCCGAAGCTAACGCTCAGCTCCTGTGGAAGATCCCCACGTCGCAGGTACAAATATATAAGCGAGGACAGACTAGTGAAGAACCCTGCTACGCCTTGCCAGCTACTTGATACCTGCTCAGAGTAATGTTTTTCCCTCTACTCCTCTCCCTCGCCGTCTGTGCGGCTGCGTCCTTCACGTTCCCCACAAGACTCGTACTCCAATCACCTACTGGGCTATTCCTCGAGAACCTTGCCGTGCGACCAAACGGGAAACTTCTAATTACCTCTCCGGAGTCCTCGACGCTCCATATGCTCGACCCCACCGTTGAGAACCCGACTTTCGACGAAGTTCACACCTTCCCAAATGTTACTCTCTTCGGCATTGCTGAGGTCCAGCCCGACGTTTACGGGATCATCGCCTTGGTGCTCAATGTCACGACAATTAGCGCTGTCCCCGGCACTATCGCCATCTGGCGCGTGGATCTGAGCTCGGGTGGTCTGCCTGTGGTCACCAAGGCTGCAGACGTCCCCGATGCCATGTTCCTGGACGGGCTTGGCGCCGTTCCGGGGGAGCCTGACCTCGTCCTCGGCGCGGACACCGCGGCGGGACGAGTATGGCAAATCAATCTGCGGACGGGCGTTGTGCGCATCGCAGCTCAAGACGATGCGTTCGCGCCCGGCGCACCCGCGCCTGCGTTCGGCATCAACGGCCTCCACGTACGCGGCGGTGATCTGTATTTCACCAACTCGCAGAAGAAGACGTTCTCGCGGGTTCCGATATCAGTGCGTGGCGGAAATGTCGCGCAAGCCGGGCCCATTCAGGCGCTCGGATCTGCGAATGGGACGGACGAATTCGACGACTTTGTGTTTGATGCAGCGGGGGGCGTGTGGGCGGCGACACTTCCAGCCACGCTCACGTTATTCTTCCCGCTTCCCCAGGAGAATGGGATGCTCGGGCAGCTCAATGCGCTGGGGAATCCCGTCGAATTCGATAGTCCGACTTCAGCTGCGTTTGGGCGGGGTGGGGTTTCTCAGCAGCATACGTTGTATGTGACAACACAGACTGGACAATTGATCGCCGTTGATACCACTGGTATCCGTGTATGAGAAATCCTGGGGTAGGACAGTTGAAAGATAATCCGTAATATTTTTTCAAACACGCACCTCCCATAGGTATCCTTCTTGTCCAAACAGTTGCTCATATACGTTGCTTGTTAGCAATAGTAGTCTTGCGAACACCTTGTAACTTTGCACGCTCGAAACACTAGCAGAATCATGAAAGTGTGAACAGCCATTGAAACTACACCACAACAGGCACCAAGAGCTTGGGGGCCCATTTTCTGTGATATTAACAAAATGTAGTGTAATAATCTCAATGAGAGGTATTGCAACTGATCCCCAGTTCGATAACGAACAGGAAAATTTTCGGGGTGACCTAAAGTGTGTCCTTCAGTTCGCCTTTCAGTATTGACTACACGTACGGAGCTTGGCTTACATCACGTAGTCAATGTTAGTGTTTCCCTGGCTTGGCTTCACAAGAATTTATTGTGCCCCAGTCGCAACGAGTGAGCTTCTTGCATGTAAAATCTCACAACCGTAGACCACAATTCAACAACTGTTTTTTTTAAAAAAAAATTGATGGAGCAAAAAGACAGGTAGCACGCTAAGCTTATCAGGTCCCCTCTCGTGCTGGCTTCAGGAAGGATCCTGCATCTTATCTACTCAGTCTACTCAGCCCCCTGGGGAAATGCACTTATGCATGCCCATTATTTTTGTCTACATTTGCTGTTGACTCGTTGTGATGCCAAGGATGTGTGGTGAGTTGTTGATTGAACGGAATGTGCATAAACTTACTCATACTCACAGAGCCCGCATTTAAATTGGTCGTGGTTCTAGAATGTGCGGAATTGGTATATTTTGAGGCCTGTTCATTATTCTATAATCTGAGTCTCTCTTCTCAGGGCTTTTGGTGGCTTGCCATGGCACCGAGCCTATTCATTGTATGTTCTGTCAAATTTAATCTGCTTCCCCAGAGCTCGTTTGCCCACCGACCCTTTGCACACAACCGGATGGATGGTGGCTGGCTGGAATTCCTAGTAGAACTTTGTTACCAGGATTGTAAGCACTAGATCATGGCATACTGAGCACGATAATGTGAATTTTGAATTGAAATGCGCATAAATGCATAAATTAGGGCATATAAATGTGGCCCATGGCAGCCCTAAGCATAATAGACTCGAATCAGTCGCTATTTGGAAAACCGAGAGATTGATGACAGTCGATCAACCGGTTGGTGAAATAGCGACTGGAAGATAATCACGCGTTTTAGTACAGTCGGGAGTTGCCGAGATTAATAAAAAACTTAGTGCATTTTCGACGACCGTAGAGAACAAAGTTTCTCCGTTCCAAAAACCTAAGAGACAGTTTTTTAGCACTCGAAATCCCAAGGCTTCCTATGTTCTCCGATTTCTACGACTTTGAGAACTGATTCCGCGGCGACCCAATCTTTATTTGCATCAGGGGTTTAGGGGTAATTTCACGCCTTTCTCCCCAGTTGCCACGCTGTACCCCGAGCGACTCAAGATCGCTGCACAGAGTCTCTGTGATGTCTTTGGCATCACATCCCTTCACCCACACCAAAAGGAAGCCGGTCAGAACATTCTGAGAGGGGTCAGCACATTCCTGGATGTGCCAACTGGCGGCGGCAAGACAATCGCCTTCTGGTATGCCTTGTTCTATCACTGGCAGCCAGGAAATACCTCGAAGGAATGCCAGAAGATTTTTCTCGTAGTTGGGCCACTTGTGGGGTTGCTGGAGGCCTAGGCAAAGACTCTGAATGAGAAGAAAATACCAGCCGTTGCAATCACTTCAAAAAGCGAAAAAATAGAAGAACTGTTGACGTTGAGTACCAGATAGTCTTCCCGCCCGACCACTACTGTCTTATGCTTCGCTCTTCAGGACCTGGGCAATAACCTATACCGTGTCGGTCTCGTTGGCCCCGAAATGGCACTTAGCACGCGATTCCACGAGAAGGTCCTAAACAATATTCTATTCACCGACAACATAATTACCCTGGTTATCGACGAGGCCCACTGTATCTGCGAGTGGGAGGAGACGATTTCAGGCCAGAATATCGTGATATTGTCAAGCTGGCAGCCCGTCTGCCTACCGGCACTCCGATCCTTGCTGGGACGGCAACTACACCTCACGATGTCATTAAAGATATAATGAGATATCTGGACTTACCGGAGAACATTGCACGCGTGCAAGTATCGAACGAGAAACTAAATGTATCCTTATCAGTTCGCATACTGCAGCAGGAACCTGACTCATTCGCCGACCTTCTTATTTTGTTCCCAAACGACTTCGAGAAACCTGAAGACTTCTTGCAGACCTTGATCTATGTGAATGGGCGTCAGGATGCGGAAAAGATGCAGGATTTTCTGAGAGACAACAAACCCGAGGGTATCGACCCTGAGATATTCGAGTTTTATCATCGCAACATTGACGACCTACGCAAAACCTTCATTCAAGAAGGGCTGAACGATGGCACAATGCGTGGGGTACCTGCAACGGATGCCTTGGGTCTTGTGAGTCCAAGATTCATGATTGAAATTAAATTCCTTACCAGCGTACAGGGGATGGACTTCCGGCTGATTCGGCGAGTCTTATTGTGGATGAAGCCGCGCACCTTTCTATCCTTCATACAGAAACTGGGGCGGTGTGTACGCGACCACAGAATGCGAGGAGAGGGCGTGCTATATATAACAAAGGCCATGTACACCCGGTGTTGTATCGAGCTCGATATAATGCGCCGAGAGGAGGAAACCAGTTCTTCGGACTCAGACTCGGAATCGGAACCTGAAGAGAACGATGGGGGTGAAGGACAGGCCGATCGAGATGCAGCAGCTGCCACCCAGGATGGCTCTGTTCATGAAGATGATGCCCCGCCTGCCAAGCGCCGTAAACTCAGCAAGCGTGTTATGTCTGCGTTGGAGAGACGAGACAAGAGATACCTCTTGGAATATATCGTCACAGAGGGCTGTCGACGGATCCCATGGAATAAATTCTTCGGGAACAAGGACAAGAGTAAGCTCTGCCCCAGCTCGATTGACATATCCGAGAAGTACCAGTCTGCCTACAGCAACAAGCCCGTCTTGTTAGAATGGCGTAGGCAGACTGGTTACGAGTCTACGCAAGAACCTCACTTCCGATTATGGTCCGGCGAACCCGAGCCGAGCGAAGCTCGGGCGAGCGGTGAGCCGGTGGAACTATATCCATAGAATGATATGCATAAGCCTAATAATATTTGAACCTCACTTGGCTCGTGTTCGCAGACCCATAGGTTATGTAGTGATTCCATTTATAGACTAAACCAGGAGTAAACTGGCTAGCCTGCATGCCTGGAGGGCCGTTGAATCTGGGTCCTCGAAGATTAGTTGCTAGAGGCAAGTATAACAGCCTTCTCCGTCAAATGCGGCCATCTCGCAAGCTGTGGTGGTAGCAGACAAATCTGACATTGTAGAATAAAACTGGCTATCCCTAAAAAGAACCAGACTCGTGCTGCCGTGCGCCAGCAATGGCCCTAAATCACAAGTACCAGGCGTCGCGCGTAAAGTTTAGGATAATGAAACGAGATTGGCGCGTGTCAAAGAAAGGTATGAGTTTGAAATGGGGCGAACGCGACAGTCGGCTGATTTTCCGAGTAAGAGACGCGGGCCCGGAGGCGAGGAAGTTGCAATTGCTGCCGAGAGCCGGATCTAGAGTGTTGTCCCGGGTCAGAGCCCAGCCCGACCCAAACAACACTCACACCGACGATTGCCAAATTTAGCGTGACCGGACGTTTAACTCTAAACGTCAACTTGGGAGTTCAACAAAAACTCGTCTGAAAGGCATTCTTATACTTTTAATTTAGGTACAACTGAAATTGTAACCTAAACTACAAGAATAAAATCGGGTTTTGGACCAGCTGAAATGTAGCTTAAATTCCAAGAGTCGGATTGCAAAACAGATGCGCCGAAATTATAAACCGAAACTTTCCGTTTCAGTACAAAAAAAAGTGCGACTGAAACCTAGCATTTCAGGTGCGCTGAATGGGGCACCGAAATCCCGGATTTTATATTACATTTCAGTGCAACTGAAAGAATAGATTTTGGTTTGCATTTCAGCTGGAGCTGAAATTCGAACTGAAACTATTTATTTCAACCAGGCTGAAATTTGGTCGGCGGACTATCTGCCGCTCGTCCGCAGACGATCCGCCGCTCATCTGCAGACGGGCTGCCGTTCGTCCGCAGATGGGCTGCGGCTCATGTGCAGACGGTCGCCTTTGACCTCCTTCATAGGTACAACCACGGGGACCTACAGGTCGGTCCCCTGCTCAAATTTTGCTGCGTTCCTAATCTTGGCGTCCGGGGAGGAGAGGCGGACAATGCGGAGCGAGACTCCCAGGGGGCGGGAGAGGCACGGGCATGAACTACATCTGCTCCTCCGCAGCAAAGACGATCCGCACGCTCCCATCCTTGCACGCGCATAGGGGTGAATAGACGGGAACGAGGGCAGAGCAGAGGAGTGGATTTATTGAGAAGGCGGCATGCGAGACCTGAAAAGAACAAGGCATTCGGAGAGGTGCGCAAGAGACCTGACAGGAAAGACACAAATCTACGATGAGCTAAAGAAGGTATGTATACATGCGCACGCCGCGTACCTTTCGCCGGGGCTACCCGTATAATCAGCGCGAGCGGTAAGAATAGCTGGAAGTATTTTGACGCGGCCGGAGCGATATGTCGCGGTGGAAATTCGTAATCTATATGGCACTGAAGAAAGGGAACGGATGAGCGAAATGAGAGAAGAAATCCGTAAAGCAGACGTACCTGGAACGAGGGAGACTGGTTCTACCTTGTTGGGCCGTATTCTACACCACTAGCAACTGAAGAGCTCCAGACCCGTCCGCGGAGTATTGGGCGCCACGCATTTTCAGAATCAATACAAGATGGCGACGCGGCGATTTCGGGCGGTTTGCTCGGGCTGGTCTGGTATCTCTTGTAACGCGCATCCACGATTAACGAAATAACTGACGCGAGGACCGTGAGGAGGAAGGAGGTAGTGTTGCCGTCGAGTCGAGTTGAACTCGAGTCGAGTTAACTCGAAAAGAGTTCCCACCAGCCAAATGTCGTTGTCAGATAATCCCGAAGTGTGAGCAGGCGTATCTGGGGTTTTGATATATCGCGAGGCTCTAATTAGAAGGAAAACCCGATGTATCAAACACTCTAATTAGAAGGCTCGCGATATATCGCGTTAGAGGCCTGCCTTGTTTTAGTAGGTGTACTCAGCGTGCGCTTTCCCATCACATGGCGGCGTTGGACCGACCATTGGACGTCGGGGCGCTGTCGGGTGGCCCGCCTTGCCATTTTAGGTACTTTCTGCCTGTACGTCCCGCGAGACGGGGATTGTCAGCATATGTAGTATGGATGCATTATAAGCGTTACTTAGCTTTGTAGGATGTTTGGAGCCTGCAGTAGTGCATAATGAGCAATGCAGAGGCGCACTAATTGGCAGGTGATGGGCGTTGTTTGGTTCTGTTGTCCATTTCCTTCCTTCCTCCTCTGCCAGCACACTTGCCTCCGTCGCTGGGCTCCGTTGCCTCTGTGCCCTTTGAAACTCTACACAAGCCTTTTCTTGTGTAATTTATGCTCGGGAATCTCTCCGCTTTGCCCCAATATGCCCACACCGCCCCACATTTCGCATTCATTCCCTGTGCTCCCACTGCTTTCAGGTGCATTCCCGCCGCTCGCAACCACCCGGCGATATGACCATACGGTCATGACAATACTCCTGCCCCTCTACAGCGGCCCTCAGCTCTCTGGCCACCCTGGATAGCCAGTTACACCGGTTTTTCGCTCCCACCCGCTCCACCGCTTCCATGCATGCTCCTGCTACTCGTACGCGCTGATCCGCACCTCACTATGGTTGACCTACCATGCTCGCATGTACACCCCAGTTTTTAGGTCTCTGGCTGTCCAGGTGCGCTCGCTGCACCTCTTTTGATATCCCGCCCTCACCCTTGCTTCTAGGCGCGCTCCCACTGCCAGTACCGGCTCATCCACACATCCCCATGGTATTCCCAATACGTCCGCACGTTCGTCCCGAATCTAGGGTATCTGACTGTCCAGACGCACCCCCTGCACGTCTTTTGGTTTCCCGCCCGCACCCCCCGCTTTCACGCGCGCTCTCGCTCCCCGTACCCGCCCATCCACACCTCCACACGGTAAATACATCCTATCCGCACATCCACCTCGGTTTTTGGGTTTCAGACTGTCCAGACGCGCCCGCTGCGCGTCTTTTGGTTTCCCGCCCGCACCCTCGCTTCCACGCGCGCTCCCGCTCCCCGTACCCGCTCATCTGCACCTCCCCATGGACAATGCACTCCACCCGCACGTTCACCCCGGCCTTTGGTTCTCAGGCTGTCCTGGCTCGCCTTCTGCGCCTCTTTTGAATCCTGCCCGCACCCTCGCTTCCAGGCACCCTCCTGCTGCTCGCACCCGCCCATCTGCACCCCCACACAGTTGATCCACCCCGCCCACATGTTCGTCTTGGGTTTTGGGTCCCTGGATGTCCTTCCAAGCCCGCTGCGCCTCTTTTGGCCCGGCACTTTTTTTGCTTATCGTACAGCTTGGTTTTGCAGCTCGAGCACAGATTACTCCAGTATAATTTACATACCTACGGTGTTTTGTAACCACTTCCCACCAACATTCCCACTGGACGACTTGACTCCATGACGTGTCCAACCCCGTCTAATGGCATTTTTTGAACGGGGGTCTCAACTTCAGATGTAGGACTAGCCTGGGGTCGCTCAAACACCTGTCTTTGGCCCTCCTCGTGGTTTTTTTTCGGTTATGTTCTTAGTCCACCTATAGCCTTCAAAACACCGACAGTTGCGAAAAGGACACCCCATCCTTCCGGCAAATGGTCCATATATGCTAGGTGACGTCTACATCCCTTTCCTTCCAAGATTTTAGCTGCCCCAAACCCGTCTGTCCATGTCTTCTGAGAACGAGATACCGATACAAAGCTGCGCGCTTGCGGGGCGAAGGAAGGGGTGGGATGCATGGGTTATGGGGTGTGATGGTACGTCCTACTTCCAATTACTTCCCTGCGGCTTCTGTATTTACCTCCACATGTCATTTTTCGCTTGGTATGCTGTTTCTCCGAGCACGCCCAACACGCCTCGTCGTACAAAGCTGTAATGTACTCAACCGCGGAACATCGAGGATGATCCAGAATAAGGTGAGCTCTTACCGTTTCTTCACGCTTTCACGCAAATCTGGGGGCGCGCACCCACAGTGGACAGGAGAGCATTAGCATAGCAAACACATCGAACGACGACGCTGCTCTTGCCGGCACAGACATGAGCTTTCAGATCCCGCTGTCTCTTGGCCGGACAACCAACGAAACACATTCGCACAGCAGACGAAGCACCCGCACAGCAGATGCATCGAGTAACGTCGCTGCCGCGCACGGTACGAGCCACCCGAGCCCGATCTCGCCGCGCAGCAAGCTGTCTTCGCTCAGCGCTATCGCTACCCGGCAACTTCCTACCACGCGTTAGGCCGCCGTACGCTGCGCGGCAGGAGAGCGGGGGCAGGTGTACCTTGCGAACGGGTACGCGTTTCGTGTGCATTATGCAGAGCACGAGCATGCCCTTTCGCTACTGGCTCTGTCCCCCGAGCGTGCACTGGGTGCGCGCTGCAAGGCCGGTAGTGTGGCGTGGCAGAGGCGGAAATCGCTCTATGCAGCGTCCATACTGATCCTTTCGATTATCTATTGTGTACCATGTATGCTACTGTCAGGCGGCATAATCCATAATTTTTTCAAGCTTTTTATCCCAAATTTTTCTGCTCGTCGTCGTAGACGATGATCAGAACAATTTGATGGCTGTGTGCTAAATGCGGATATTACAATCACATCGACCGCGACAGCGAGCTCATTGCGTGTGATAGGCTCAGCACTGTTGAACCTAAAAAAGGAAGGCCTCTAACGCGATGTATCGCGATCACTCTAATTAGAACGTTTTATACATCGGGTTTTCTTTCTAATTAGAACCCGCGATATATCACTCCCCCAGCATCTGGACGTGTGAGAACTTTGCCCAATTGGGATGGGCTGACCCCAAATTATCACAACCACTGTGTATTGTCCCGATAATTCGAGAGAAAATAGGGGCCATCTATTACCCACATTTAATTGTTTCGCAGCTTTGAACCGGCTATTTCTGACGCTTTACAGCTGTTATAGCAAATATCACCCGATTTAACATGAAAATCACCTATGGCTCACTCAGTTGAAGGAAAAGAGGAAGAGAAACTCCACAAAGCAAATATATCACTACTTATATTACCTCGGAGTAGCATCCGATGGTCAACGGAGGCTCAGTCCGCTGAATTCTAGAGCGTCAGTTTTTTCTGGAGCCGTGGGAACGTCGACTCGATCGAACTCGAGTCGAACTCGACCAAACTCGGTAGATCGAGTTTGTCATCGAGTTTGCACTCGACTCGGCGGCAACACTAGAAGGAAGAAGGAAGGCGATGTGGCGGTGTTGATGGGCAGTCCGGATCAATGTGTGCCTGTGCCCTTTCTCTCAGCTCTCTCTTCGTTCTGCTCATGCTGGCCGCACCATTTGCTGGATTGTTCTGTATACTATTAATCCTAAATGTCACTTCTCACCGCCCTTGGCTTTCTCTACACTTGGAGCGGAAGAGCACCGCGCACTTGCATACGTCGGCACGCTAAACCCGACGAAACGTCACTCAGATTCACTCTCAGAAATTTGGACAGCCAGTGCATTTGGGTAAGGAGAGGTCTCATTGAGTCATTTTTATGGAGCAGAGTATTTTGGTGCGCTTATTTGGGTACAGAAAATTCAAAACTCTGTTGCAGAATGACTCCGCCTTGGGCAAATAGCACGTTGCCTTTCCAGGAAGCTTCAAATGCCCTCCTGAATTCCCCTTCGAAGGAATACGACGTCAATTGATTCATTCGACAGCTTTATTCTCATGCGTGGGCTCTTCCGCCAATTCTGGCGATTCAATGACCTTATCACTGCGCGTTCAACCTCATCTCGCATCATTCCGCGAGCAAAACCATTCGCGTATCTTTCTCCGGGATCCATATCATTGAAACCTTTGGAGTGGGTGCCCATTTTGGAGCTCCGGTAAGCGGACAAGGGTCGCAGGTGCGGATTTTGTTCCTACCCCGCAACTCCACAGTACTGGCAAACTTATTGTTGATAACGGCGTATAGTATGAATGTATTGGCACTGCTTACCCTCTGCGAGTGCTCGCCCACTTTCTGTGCACGCAGTAAAACTAGCTGTGGTAAACTTCGTCCACAGTTATTCGGGATCCTGCGCTGCTTGATCTCTGCGAGCTTCGCAACCCAAAAACACTGAAAAGATTAGGGTTGAAACGTGTAGTCGTTAGAACTTGCCTCGAATATAATTTTCGATCCGTCTTTCAGACTAAAAGTAGATTCCAACGAAGGTCAGTTCTGGCTCGGGTTCGAGGCGGGCTTTAATATCTCACAACCACAGGCATTTCGTCCCATTTCGCACGGTGTGTAGTTCTGTCGCTAAACCACAAGCAGATTTTGATGCATGTTCAGTATTGTTTTCAGACCTGCAGTGCGCGCAATGCATGGACTTTTGACCACCGCGCACGTTAGCACAGTAACAATGCCTCATACAGAGTAAGACATTCTTGCAATACCTCGCGCAGTCTGCACCGGGGGGTTCATTCACTCGAAGCTGGTGTGTCCGTTTCACTTGTTCGAGTTCATTGCACTCGAAGCCGGTTCACACGTTTCATCTCACTGCTCATACACAGCTCTTCTTCTCCTCTTCTCTGTGCCCTGCTTTCGTACCTACCTCCCTCACCATGCGGGATTCCCTGAAACACCCTCGGCAGTATGCTAATCTCGTGCCTGACCTTGCTCCACCCTGTACTGCGCCTACTTTGGTCCTAAGTACTCCGCGCTCACAATCACCATCATTCTGCGCTCTTGTGCTCTTCACACACACTCGTCAGACGACAATCCTCGTATCACAGTCCTGGTTAATTATTTTCTGATTCGGATATGCACCGGCACGGCTCGCCGCTCTTTGCTCACGGCGTCCTGCAGAATGCTCTGCGTGCACTTTCGCTTTTATTTCAATGGTATAGTATGCTTAGTTTCTCTGTTCTCTGTAAAGCCGTGCACCCCCGCCCGCCCCAAATGGCAGCTCCTTGTCCCTCCGCCGTACGCCATATAAATTGGACGGTGCATTAGGGTTGTTCACAGTCGTCCTTTTTGCGCCCTTTTTGCTCCCTTTTTGCTCCCCTTTTTGCTCCCCTTTTTCCGCCCTTTTTCATGCCTGGCAGATAATGTGTTATAAAATCCTGAAAAATTCATCCAAGTCCTTTTTGAACATTCGAGGTGGTATGTGACCTTTGAGGAACGATATGAACACCCAGGCTGCATGCAATGGAGAAAGGGAGCCAAAAAGGGAGCCAAAAAGGGTGGAAAAAAGGGAGCTCCAGCCAGGGGTTTCACAGTAACCCTTTTTGGTTCCCTTTTTCGCGCCCTTTTTTTCCCGTTTCCCGCAGAATTGCAGGTAGGACCCCGTTTTTGTACTTCTAATTGAAAAAGGGGGAAAAAAACCGGGCAAAAAACGAAGAGAATGGCAAAAAGGGCGAAAAAGGGAGCGAAAAAGGGAGCGAAAAAGGGCTACTGTGAACAACCCTATTGAATACACTTACATTGGGTGGGCCTCCTTCCAATTTGCAGGGCTGGAAAGCGATGAACGTGTAAGAGTGAGACAACAAAGAGCGCGAGAGTTCTAGATAATAGATAACTCAGTCTTCGCGCACAGAGAGTAGCGGAAGTCTAATGTATTCACCTAGATAATAGATAACTAGGTATAAGTTAGTAACGAGTAAAGAAGTAAGTATGAGAGTGGGCTCACCTCAGTCTTCGCGCACAGAGAGTAGCGGAAGTCTGAGGGAGACGACTCGAGTACAGAAGAATATATACTTGAGACGAGTTCCTCAGTATAACTAAATGGATAAGTAATGTAGCTTACTACAACTAAAAGGAAAAGATAAAATCTATACGACAATTCCGTTGACCCTATATCTTATTACGAGGCACGAGCACCAAAAATTGTTGTAGCGTCTGTCTACGAGAGACTAATATCTTATATTCGCCGTTCAACCTGCAGGTACTTGCACTGCCGTGTGGCTACACAAGGTACCTGTTGAACCTGCATGCCGAATATTCCCATATTCCAACAGAACGCGGCTGCAAATGCCTTTGCGATGCGGGGCTTGTTGGGTGGGACTCTGTGATGTTTGCTACGACTATTTATGTTTACATAATAGTCGTTCTTTAGAAGCTAGTTGCTGCTAGTTGGCAGTGAGCATCCAATCTATATTTGGTGGCCACCGGCTCACCCTCGCCCGACCTTCGGTCGGCTCGACTGAGCCCCGGGAACTGTATACATAATAAAATAAAGGTTTCGCCGGAATATGCCGTGACCAAACTTGACACAAAACATGGCGTTAGACGGCAGCAACAAGTACCACAGCTATTAAACGTGTCACAAAAGATGTAGCAGAAATAAGCACCGCCACTATTTTCAATTCAACCCAGCGACTACATAATTTTGACCTGCCCCGTTTTTTTGCACAAACATTGACGCCATAGGCGGTCTGAAGCCAAAAAGATGGAATCACTTGGTTATTCACTCCACTATGGCCTGAGGTCTGTTTCACCAGCCACCTCTTTGAAGGTACCCCCGAGGATGCTGTTTTTCCTGAGGTTTGTGCAAGGAATCTGGTGGGTGGCTGTCGATGAAAAATGTGTATCAGAGCGGAAGGACCCACCCCAAATTTTTGGGGTTGATTGGGTAGCATCGGCCTCACACCAAATATAGCAATGGGCTCTCCTGGTGCGGGGTCAATATTACTAGAGTGATGTGGGACTTGAGTGTCGACCTCCTTTCTCCTTGCTTTCCACGTCCATCACTGCGTTCCACTGCCGCCTGAATTCAGGTCTGGCTAGCTCCCATAGCTACTATCACATCTGGACAGCTCTGTGCAGGTCCTTACACAGTACTAATATAAGGTTAGCTGGGAGACGAAACTAAATTACTAAATTACTCTCGTGCGTAATGGCCCGAACAGATCGAGGTCACTAGAAGAGCTGTCGACTGCTTTCAATGGCTCCGCGGACGTGGCGCGAAGCTTCGCGCATCAAATTATATGCTGGAGTGCCAATTTACCGCCGTCGGCGCGGCGCTAGGCTGCCTTTGACCAACCCTTGGATGTGACCCCGGTCGCGTACACGCTGCGGGTTTCGCGTCGATTTCGTAAACCACCAAGGCAGGAGGTTGCCGGTCGCAGAGCCTGAACACTAAATTCCAGGAATCCTTCCTATTTTCGAATTCAGCCTGATAGACGGAGGGAACGAACGCGCTAGGTATACGCTCGGGACGTGACAGCAGGGTCGTGGCCAGCGTATTTGATGTGCCCTGCGTCTGCTTCATTGCTTCGCGCAATATCCGCGAAGAATAATTGACAGCTCTTCTCGCTACTTCCGCCGCTATTAGGCCTTACTCATAAGAGTAATTTAGTGTGGACTCAAACCATTCGAAATATCTGTCCTGTTTATATAAAATAAGTTATGAACCCTTCCCTTCAAGCGTACTTCGTCTATTTCACTAGCGCCCTGACTGAGCATGTCTGCCCACTATACCTCTCATCCCACAATCCCCGTCGACCAGTTGGAGCTTGCTGCCCTACCAACCATCGATTTTGCCAAACTTATAGGCGGAGATGCATCCGAAGCACAGCGCCTCCTCGACGCCTGCGTGACCCAAGGGTTCTTTTACCTCGACCTCCAGGGTTCGGAATCATCGAGCACAATTTTGGCGGACCAGACGAGGTCAAGATGGAAGATAATATCGAATCGATGACGGACGGGTTAGTCTTTCTGTATTTTCGTCGAGCTCTACTCGTATTTAAGGGCAATGTAGATTCAAACCCATTGGGACATTCGCCGGAGTGAACAGGAGTTCGAGAGACTGTTACGAAACTTTGAGGGTGATTGTTAACTGCTTTTCTTCGCTTGTCGTATTTTTTTGAACCCCTTTTTTCAAGGTCTCCTACACAAACATACTGAACAGGCCGTCAGAAATGCCTGTTACCATCCAAAAGAATATCTCGCTCATATCCAATTTCGTCTTCAATTCCCACTTTATCACCCACGCCATCTTAGAGCGTCTTTCGCATGCTCTCCAGCTCGAAGGTTCTACTCGTTTCGAAAACAACCATCGAAACGAAAAGCCGTCGACAACGACGCTCGTTCTTCTTCACTACCCACAGAACTTCGACAGCAAGTACTCGGGCCACAACAAGCACACAGACATCAGATCGCTCACCCTCTTGTTCACTCCGCAATGGGGGCTTCAGCTCTGGAGTCCCGTTGAGAAAGAGAAGTCTTGGCTGTGGGTCGAACCTCGTCCCGGTCACGCAGTGATCAACGTCGGAGACTCGTTGCGTTTCCTCTCTGGAAAACGCCTCAGGTCGTGTCTCCATCGAGTGGTTCCCACTAGTGGAAAGTTCCAGGAGGAAGATCGTTATTCGATCGCGTACTTCCTCCGACCCGAGAGTGACGTCGATTTCGAGGACTCTGATGGAAAGACTGTGAGCGTGAAGAAGTGGCATGATGAAAAATACGTTATGTATACACAGACTCATGAGAAGCAGGATCAAAGTACGGTGCTAACTGGTGGAATGGAGCAGACCCTTCTGGTTTAGTGGTAGTCGACACACATTGTTTAACTGTACGTTCGCAACAAATTTGGATCTGTCTTTGCCTTCATGTATCCTCGGGCCATTAGAGTCCACAGAATCAAAGCCGATGCTAGATGTTCTTTTTTATTTATAAAGTACTTCCTCTACCTTTAACATCCGTAATGGTGAACAAGTAATCTCAAATTCCCATGTCAAGAACGTACTGCGAGACATAGCCTAAACCCGTCAGCTCTCGCGCCATGAGCTCGCCTGAGATAGCCGGACATAGCCTCGACTCGCCGACGGCTAGCCGGAGCGAGCAAACCCCTCGGCTGATAGGGCCCTGAATGCAGTGAATAAGGAAAAATTGGATGCACGCAAAGGTCAGTTCCATCGGCATTAGGGTCAGTTAAAGTTACTTTTAATGGGTCGGTTCTGGACTCGTTTCTCGAGTTATGAAGATGAAATAAAAGTGTGGGAAAACGAGAAACGCCTCAGAAACGCCTCTGGAGGAGTTTCTGAAAAGCGTTTCTCCAGCGAAGTAAATCCGAGGTCGTTTCTACCCACGTTTCTGATGTCAACAGTTTCGAGAAACGACCTCAGAAACGACTTCAGAAACGACCCTAGAAACGACTCCAGAAGCGGCGAAACGACTTACTCTGACCGTCCCTAATGTAATTTCAAGTATCTATTTCAGAAGCATGCCAGCGTAACTTTTCGGTGCAGTGTATGCATCTAGATTACATGGCAATTCCCTTAAGCTTCGCCACACAAGATTCCAGTATCTTGCTCGGTGTTCCCTGAGCACCAGACTCGGTTCGTCTGCGCCTTGGACTTCCGAGAAAGCCGCCTTGTATTATGTTGTAACCAGGCCTCGAGTTGCGCCACCGCCGGCCCTCACTTGGCACATCGTTTGCCTTGCCAGATGGCTGTTGATTAGCTAGACTTATTGTTCAAGTTGGATATGGATGGCCACCCCGCCAAGGGTGATGACAAATCGGTCGGGAGACGGCAATCCGAGGTCATTTTCGGCCAAATGAATACCCTCCGCCATTCTTTGACAGCGATGGTATCTAACAGCTCCTTTCCAACTGAAACCGAAGCAAATGTTCGAAATGTTTTCTGTCTGTTTTGTGACGTAGAAGCCCAGAATACTCGGGAATTGAGCACTGATACTACCTTCACTCCTCCAGACGGCCCAAAAACCTCCAACCCTCCCCGATGCGCTCCCAATTTCGGGAGGCGAACACGGCGGAAATGAATCCGAGAGTACTGCGTGAGGCGGCGGCACTAGGCTGCCTTTAACTCTCCCCGATGCGCTCCCAATTTCGGAAGGCGAACACGGCGGAAATGAATCCGAAGGGCGTTCTTCAGTACTGCGTGAGGCCGCGGCGCTAGGCCGCCTTCAACCCTCCCCGATGCGCTTCCAATTTCGGGAGGTGAACAGGGCGGAAATGAATCCGAAGGGCGTTCTTCAGTACTGCGTGAGGCCGCGGCGCTAGGCTGCCTTTGACCAACCCTTGACTGTGTGCCAATTTTATACATCGGTTTAACAGCTTCCAGTCTCATGAACATCTAGTATGGAAGCATTCAGTCTTTTTTAACCACGCAAAGCCGCATAACCCGCGCTCACATGCCGGCTGTCTCCGCCTTCAATTTAGCACACGCGCAGATGGGAGACAGCGCGAAGTGTCGTCGGCGGCTTGTAGTGGTCTAAAAATGGAAGAAGCAGCATGCCGGTAGATATATAAACATCCTTTTTGCCACCCACTTTACATTCACCGCTTCACCATCGTACCTCACTATGGACGTCGTTCTTGGGCTTAACCACATTGCTCTTCTGCAAGATCGGGCGACAAACAGCAGCGATACCATTTTGTTCAAGCTCCCCACACTGAGAGGGTCGGAGGCATCTCGTGAATGGACTGATATCACTGTCGCTGAATTTGCGGCTCATGTCGAGAGAGTGGCAAGCAGTCTGATAACAGAGTTGAAAGCACAAGAAATTCCTGCTGGTTCCGTTATAGGGGTATTGTGAGTAGCGGCCTTTCATGTCCTATTAATTTTATTTACCCCTCATTTTATGAAGGCTGGATGGATACCAGTATCTACACCTCGTATACACGATCGCTCTTTGCCGAGCATCGTATGTACCCCAGATGCTCACCCACATGCTCACCGATCCGGGCATCATTTTCGAGCTGGTGGAAAAGGCTGGGGCCAAAGCGATTGTATATGACCCATGTCTCGAATTCTTGACAGCACTCTCTGCGTTTCCGAAGATCTGCTTAACCGATATCGACCATATGAACTGGGACTCCGTATTACCCCCAGTCGAACAACTACCTTCCGGCTCAGACGTTTGCTTCAATTATCTAACGTCCGGCTCAACCTCTGGTAGCCCAAAGATCGTTCCCTTGACACAAGAATTCGTCCGTACATACTACAAGGCGCAATTCGACATATGGCTACAGGGTCGGGGATTCGACACCCAGGACGTGTTCCTCGCACGAGGGAGTATTTGCTCCGTAGCTCCCATGATTCGTATGTATTTCCATCTCTCTTTCAACGTCAATAATCAAAATAACATCTTCGCCTCAGAGTACCTCGGATGTTTATACACCAGATCATGCATAATTAAGCCCTCGAAGCCAAGGGTCTCGACAGAAGAATTACTGAACATGGTCAATACCTGCGGGTTAAACCACATGGGCCTTTACGGGACTTACCTCTCTCCGCACATCCAAGCTGCCAAGAGGGATCCGGCTATATTGAAATTATTGCAGGGAATGAGAAGTATCTCATATGGTGGCGTTCCTGTATCGATTGCCGAAGACGACTGGTGTTTCCAAAACGGCATTCCCTTGATCGTTAGTGTGTTATTTTTGCCTTGGTTCTATCGTCCTCACACGTCGTTGATAGGACATGTATGCGACTACCGAATGTGGTGTGTATCCTTTTGTGTATATTTATGGTTACTTGCGAATCAGTCACGATTTTAAGGTCTCCTCATGTCATCTGTTCCCGGGAAGCCGGGCCGTTTCATCCGCCCAATACCAACCGTGTCCTGTAGATTTGATCCTTTCACGGACACGACCCAAGCGGATGATTCATCCGCTCAACTATTCCAGTTCATCCTACTGGGTCATTCTCCCCAAGTCCCAAAACCATATCTGTTATCCGCCGACGGAAATTTCCACTCGGGGGACCTGTTTGAGAAACAACCAGAAGGATCATATCTATTTCGTGGTCGCGATGACGACTGGATTAAAAGTGACGAAGCTGATCGATGCGATGCTAAGTTCGTCGTCTCATATTGTATAAACACTCAACGTAAATGGACTTTGCAGGGCAATCGAAGAGAAAGTATACGAGACGTGTAGTGATCTGGTGGAAAACTGCATCGTCGTCGGAACCTTACGGCCTTCTCCCGCCCTTTTCATCGAAGCTCACAGCTCATGGACGGGATCGTGTGACAGTTTGAAGGAGTCGATACTTCACCGAATGAAGGAGTTCAATATCCGGCGATATCAAGCGGAAAGGATAACCGACAAAAGATTGGTACTTGTTGTGGACAGTGGCGTCCTGCCTAGGACGGTATGTCGCCTCTATCCCTGTTTTATGTTCAAAGGGTGATTATTGTGTTTTTCGTCTCGCACATTAGATGAAAGGCAATTTGAGGTATGTGGAACAATGTTTCTGCTGGAACTACGTTTCAAATCAACCATTCACAGACGCAAAGCCATTGAACAGAAATATTCATCTGTGTTGGATGACCTTTACAAGTTGGTATACAATTGCTAGTTACATCTCTTCCAAAGGAAACCTTCGTACATAATACACGCCTCATCCTTGCACCTTCGACGATTGATAATGAGTGAAAGTACCCGATTCTTCCTTCGCGCGGAGAGGAGGCTGCGGCGGAATCTCCCAACATCGCGTGTGAACCATATGCATGGTCCTGTGAAAAATGATATTCAATGGGACCGAATAAACACTGAAGCTCGATCGCTGTGTGGAGTGGGTACCTCCACATGACGTTGTCACTATTTTGTGTGGAGATGCATCAGGCGTTATGGGGATTCCCTTATAAATGATTGAATTTTTTTAAGTTCTTGCTAGTATATTGCCCCGCCGTTTCGTACCACGAAATGGTGGCTGTGACACAGGTGGCTGGGCAACATAGTAGGAGATCCACAGCGTTGGAATTACTTTCAATCTCATCCTCATCCGCGCATCTAGATTGTCTCATTCCCGCCAAAAACCAGTGGCTTCGGTGCCATTACAATTCACTCAAACCCATGCGATGGATGGAAATTCTACGACTGCAGCGGGCGATGGTGACAGAATTTTATTCGAGTCGTTCTTCACGCTCTCGCATGGGGTCGAACGTTGCCTGGGCCCGCTGAGACAGTTTGATATTGAAATTGCTTGTGACGGCTGTATGCGTTGCCGACACGAGTTTCCTAACGCTGGGCGGGCGAAATTACCGAAGGGTCAACATCAAAACTATTTCTCGGACAACGCGTCTTCCGAATCTCCAGTTGAATTTTCCCATCATCTGTCGAGTTTTACACCCACTTCATGCGAGTAAGTGCCTTTAACATTCAATCGATTCTTCAAAGTCTATTAAATCGAACTTGAGTACTCAAAGCTGCCCATGAGTATTAGCCTTCAAGGCCTCCATTTCCTCCGGCGGGACGGCTCTATTTTCTCGTTTCCATATCCTTTCTTCCTCGGTATTTTCGCCGGGAGGAGCCATGCCGTTGATGTTCCAGAGTAATCATTTTTTTTAATCAAAATGGAATAGTTGTTCAAGAAGGAAAAAATGGGCAGAATTCAGACCCACATCACAGTCCGTGATTTGTACTTCCCAGTCGACACCCCGAGCCTTGGTGAACGGCGCGAGCGCCGTCTCGTACCTTTCCATGAAGCGGCGTTTCAAGGCATCGCTGTGACACTCGCGTCAGCCTTACATTTGAAACGTCAGCCAGAAATTCGTACTCCGCGAAATGCCGCGCAAGGTGCTCGACGCTAATGCGCACCATATGCTCCGTAGTCTTTCCGCCTACGAAGAAATTGCTGGGCTGGAGATCGATGAAGAGGACCACTACGTAGAAGGGGGGGATGGAAGTGTAAACGTCTGTAATGGCCTGGGCCATAGCCGCTTTGTCTGCGGGGGTGTAGAGGCCCGTGGGCACGAAGATACGGTGGAGACGCATGCAGGTTCAACTTCGGGTGGTGGGTTGGACTGAGTATTAGGTACCAGATCCGCCGGTTTTATAGGGCAGCCTGATGAATATATAACTTCGTGTGTATGTCTTTTAAAGCGGTAGACAGGAGACCGCTCTGACCTCGGCTTACACAGTCTCGGCCGAGGCATTGCTTACTATCGTGCCAGTCCGCGATATTACATTCTCAGTTTCACACATTGAACTGTGGCTATCTGTGCGATTGCGCATTCGGTGAAACACAAACGTTCCTTCATCGAAATGATAAATGTTGTGGTTCAAATGTTGGGACCCCCTGTTTCGAGATTTGAGATACTAAAACCGTCGGCAATTCTGCTACAGTGACGAAACCGAGATATTACTTTACGGAACCCATCGGCATACACTCACATACAGGATACTTAATTTTGGAAGGCGTCTGACAATGCAAAATCTGAGATATGTATCTATCCGTCAAAAACATGGCTTCAGAAGTTCGGATTCGTCCCAGGCTGGGCCGAAGGTGTTGGACACAAATTGTGCGGCCGGGGGCGTACAGGAAAACGTCGGATGAAGTAGTCCTAGTAGTCCTATGATGGCTAGGAGCTGCGTGACGGCGACCAATTTGTACCATTTGGAGCCTCTCGAAGATTCGCGGAGTTTGGTTCAAGGTCCACCAGAAGCACTGGCTTAAGGTCTCAGCGGTCAGCATTTGTCTGACCTAGTAAAGGAGTCAATGGCCGGGTTAACGGTTTGCAAAGAGAACAGTTCATATCCCTGCTCGGAAACAAAAAGGCATCATTTACTCGAGTCGTGCGAGAGTTGAGCCTAGAGAAGGTCGCGGCACGGTTGCGAACTGGCAACGGCTTTGCGTTGAATATAAAACTATCCTTGAAGTGCATCTACCGATGCCACTGCCATTATCTCTACGAGTATGGCAAATAATTGGATTACCTCTGCAATCCCTGACAGACACGTTTCTGGTTTAGTGCCTCTCGCATACACCGCACCTAGGGCTCATATTTTTTTCTAGTCAGATTGGCCATCACTCGACGTTCAATTCATTTATCTCCGCCTGCTGATCCCTAGTCTGCTGCGGGGTTTATACACCGGGCTTTTCCTCGGTGTGAAGCCCATGTCCGTTAGTACCTCTCCGTAGATCCAGTTGTTGATAGACCAGCACCCACCCCCGAGAATCTCCTTGGCTGTTTATGCCAGCACAAAGCTTAGTCTTGTTGTATGTGCTGCCCCTTTTTTTTTATGGATGATAAATCCCGTTACTGTCCCTCCGCAGCACTGAACCATTTGCGTACAGTGTACAATAGCTAGGATTGAAACATATTGAAAGGGCCCTGAATCTCTATTCCGTATTATTCAGCGAATGTTATTGATCGTTACACGTTGTTTAGGCAAGCCATGGCATTTCACATATGTTTCTGCCTGCTATATTCCTAAATATTCCGCACCCGCGGCTTTTGTATGGGACTGCAAGTCAGGGGCGAAGAAAAATCACAGTCTGTAAGAGCATATACCACAAAGTTGTCTCAGCTTTATACGGAGGGGGCTCGGGCCACATGAATCGAGTCCAGAGACTAAGTATCATGATTTTAGCCAGGACTCAATCTTTCGGGTTTCTGGCACCGTTTTAACCGATGTAAATGTTCACCCGAGAACCACAGAGATATTTTTCTTCCAAAATCTCTCAAAAGCAACCCAATCGGCTGCGTGAGTGGTTTTGCTGATGTGAATTATTCACTCGAGAACCACAGAGATATTTTTTGTCGGAAAAGTTCTCAAGAGCAACCCAATCACCTGCGATACGAGTGGTTTTACTGATGAATACAGTAACTCGAAATTAAAATTTTACACCTTGATTGAGGTTCTGGTGACTGTGGACTGGCTCACCACAGAAAAAAAAAAAAGAAATCATGGTGAATGTGTTGCAACAGCTTACAAGCCGGTTAGTGGGCTCTGCCGCGACAGCGCGCTATAGTTGTTATCAAACTCTTGCAATGCGTGATTTTTCAAACGGAGGATGGCGACGCGGAGAGTTGTTTGCGTGTATTAATTTCAGATGCCGATGGTCTTTCGCTCGCCGAATCGGGAAGGAGACAGAAAAACGACTGAAATAATCATCCTTAAATTCAGAGGAGGGAAAGGTAAGGTGTCGAAGGGGAAGAGGAACATCGTACTGAACAGTTGCAAGGAGGAGGGAGAACTGAGGAAGCGATATAAAAAGAGAAGTAAAAGGAGTAGGTCGAAATCGCCATTGGGTAGTAGATAGGTGCAGAGAATATCCGATGGAATACGACTGAAGCGAGGAGGGCGACGGGGCCGCGAGATGACTGCTCGCATGAACGCAGCTAGCGCCTCCACTGCATTCTGACTCGTTGGAATGGGGACGGGCTGGATGGACGAGTCGTAGAGGAGCGTGAGGGAGAGGAGAGGGAGGAGTGTCAAAGAAGTATGCTCCCCCGCTCCCCCGCTCCTCCCGTCCTCCCTCAGAGCCTGCGTCCCACTAGGAACAGTCCGAGTCCGGTGAATCCGCTACGAATCCGAATCCGACGATTGAAGAGGGAAATCGATCCCGCGTCAAGCTTTGCGGAGGATTGGCTGTACACCTGCGGGACTGGGTGGGGAGTACGAGACCAAAACCGAGACCGAGACCGATTGCGGGGAAGGTGCATATGAATGAGCGTCCGCCCCCGACCGATACAAGCGAGGGCGAAGTGATGGCTGAACAGCAGTACGAATGAATACCCTGGCGCCACCCACACTGCGGGGATCGCGCGCCCCACGTGCGCCACATCATAGCCTTGAAAAGAAAAGGAAAGCTAATTAGCACCCGTCCGTCCGTGATACTAATTGAGATTAACGTACCTGCCTGCGTCGCACCCATGCTGCGTTTTCGTCCGTATCTCCACTTGGATGGGCAACGATGCCCGCAGCTCCTCCGCCCGCCTCCGCGCGAAGCAGGTGTGTCCGCACTCCACCGCGCACTCCCCGTCGTCGAGCGCGACTACACGACGAGGCGAAGAGGAGGAGGGCCGGCACGTACCCGCCCTCCCCCTCCCACTCCCCCTACCGCCGATACTATACACCGCCGCCTGCTGGAGCGTCGCCGACGTCCACGCCGTACATATACTCGTACTCGTCTTGCCGCGGGCCCCTGCGCAGGGGTATCCCACTGTGTACTCTCCATTGACGACGACCTCCCGATCGCGCCATCCTGGCACCAGCAACCTATATCCTCTCACGTCCACACGTCGCCTCTACGTCCACACGCAGGTGTGTCCGCGTCCGCCTCCACCGCGCACTCCCCCCACCGCGTACTTTCCCTCGACGGCGACCTCCCGCTCGGAGTCGAAGAGGAGGATGGCCAGCGCCTCTGCAGAACACACGCGATGTGATGGCGGATCCCCAGTGCAAGGTACGCGTGGGACGCAGAGCGGCTATCGAGCCTCGCACCGCGACGATGTGGGAGCGAGCGTGGGTGGTCAAGAAATACAGAGTGGGTGAGGCACGGACACGAATAAGGGCAACATCTCCTCCTCCGCATCTGCGTACTCCTAATATCCGGACGTGGACGCCACTGAACGAGCGAGATGCAAGGAGGGCGGAGCGTACAAGGAGGGCGGAGCGTACCTCGGGTCGTCATATCAGGCGATAGAAAAGCCCGTGCTCGCCTCGGGCTCCGTCCTCCGTGCGACGTGCAATGTCCCGCGCCTCCACCCATCCACCCTTTCTTCCATACACTTCTGCTCCTGCTCTGTCTTCCCCGCGTCCTCCCTCTCCAGCCTCCAGCACCCCACCCGCTAAAGCCCAAGCCCAAGCCAAAGCCAAGCAGGACATCATGTGATGAGAGGCGGCGGAGAGACCCGCCTGACCCTCTCTTCCTCCGCGTAAAGGTGGCGCAGCCGCCCGAGGCGTGGCGACCCCTAACGATTGGGAAGAGGGGCGGGCGCACTTGGAGGCGAAGGCACTCGTGGTCTTGCAGAGAGAGGTACAGAGCGGCGCGCGTTCGGTGTGGGCAGGCGCACGATGGACGATGGACGAGGCGCGGGTGCACGAGCACACGAGAGCGGGGAGCACCTGCGGCACGCTGCCTATTAGATCTTTCTCCCCATCGGATGCATGATATACGTCGCGTGGCAAGGACACGCAGACGGCCTGTGTGTTTGCGGACTCGCCAACAATGCGGGAGGTCGACGAGCGAGCAAGCGCCTCGGCGAGCCTAGTCGAGTCCGGGAGGCGGGGGCGCACAATGCGGGGCGGTGCTCCCAGGCGGGCGGGAGAGGCGCGGGCACGAACTACATCTGCCCCTCCTGCCCTCCGTACCAAAGACGATCCGTGCGCCGCGCGCTCCCATCCTTGCGAGCGCGCAGGAGTGAATAGACGGGAACGAGCGCAGAGCAGAGGAGTGGATTTTTTAGAACGATTGCGCCGCGCGGAATATGAGAACACCGCGTGCCTTGGGCGTTGAGTTAGCCAGACATGCGCCCCGCGCTCAGCTCCTGCACGCCATTGACCGTCCTTTCGTTGGGTGGACGCTCCAAGGGCGCGGAGCATGCCATCCCGACGGTTGGCAAGAGGTTGCACGGGGGCAAGCGCACTTGGGGAGACGGTCTTGCGGAGAGCGGCGCGCGCCACGGGCGGGACAGACGAGGAGGGGCACGCGATGGATGACGCGCAGATGCACGAGTGCACGAACAAGGGGAGCGCTGTCCATTCGATTTTCCTTGCCATCGGTATGCTTGTGTGTACTAGCGGACTCAGCCACAATGCGGGAAGTCGACGAGTGATGAGGGCCTTGACGAGCCTAGTTGAGTCCGGGAGGCAGAGGTGCACAATGCGGAGAGGTGCTCCCAGGCGGGCAGGAGAGGCACGAGCACGAGCCACATCTGCTCCTTCGCACCAAAACGATCTGTACTGCGCAAGAGACCTGACAGGAAAAGACGGAAATTCAGGATGAGGTAAAGAAGATAAGTATACATGGGCACGCCACGTACCTTGCGCCGAGACTACCCGTATGACCAGCGTTGCCCGTTGCGATGGGGTGTGTCTAGCAGTAATAGTTGCTGCAAGTATTTAGACGCGGACGCGGCGATATGTCGCGGTGGAAATTCATAATCTATATGGCACTGAAGAAAGGAAACGGGTGAGTGAAATGAAAGAAGTTATCTGTAAAGCAGACGTACCTGGAACGAGGGAGACTGACTCCACATTCAGCCGCATTCTACACCACTAGCCACTGCAGAGGTCCAGAACTGTGCGCGGAGTATTGGGCGCTGCATGGCAGGCGCGCATTACTAGAATCAATACCAGAAGGCGACGCGGCGATTTTGAGTTCCTCGGGCTGGTCTGGTCTCTTTGTAACACGCATCCACGATCGAGGACGAGGGAACCGAGGAGTGGAGGTAATGTGGCGGTGTTGATTGGCAGCCCGGATCAATGATCCGTTGCCCGTCTCTCTCTTCGTCCTTCTCATGTTCCCGCGCTTTACTGGATTGTGCCCCGTCCTATCTCCCATATAATATTAAGCACAGTCCTCACTCGTCACCACCCATGGCTTCCTTCACATTTGGAGCGGAAGGACACTGCACTGCGCTGAAGATAAATGGAGATCCAAGTTACTTTCAAAAAACGCCACATACTACGGTCAACCTTCTGCATAGTGCACTCCTGAAACTCAGGAATTGAGTTTCTCCGTCAGAGCGGCTTTCCCGTGGACTTGAGGGAGTGCGTCAAGTCTTAATTAACATGGGGGAATTCTGTTCATGAGTCGCTGGGCCGAAATGAAAGAAGCATTATCGACACCAATCGACGTCAAATGTCGAATCACTTTACAGGCCAGCGGAAGACAAATTCCAACTAATGTCGCGATGATGGAATGTGAGCCTCTCCCCCTCCGTGAAGAGTTCTATTTGCCGGTAGGTCTGGGAGAGACATCGAGAATCAGTTTTTCTATTTCTTTCTGTGGGACGGTGAACATTTGTGTGGGAGCCGACGTCCCAATTCCCACGATGAACCAGTGCAGACAGCGCTGGTGTTGTGGTCCTGCTAGTGATGTTTTGGCTTGGCTTCCCACCCCTCACACACCAGAAACTATTGACATTTGGTCGAACCAAATCTTAAACCGAGGGCTAAAGTGTCAGTTTAGATTCGGTCAAACCGAAATTAAAACCAAACTAAGTACCATTAACTGTGTTCGAGAAACTCCTAAGCCCGGCCAGTAAAGGCGGCCGTAGGTTTGCAGTAGGTCTGCAGAGTTGTGTGGAGGTGGTCGCAAAGGCCCTGTGTAGGACTACTATGCCGAGCTAGACACAAATCTGTCAAGCTGTGTGTAGTCCCCTACACAGATCCGGTGTAGGTCAACCCAGGTACCTACCCTAAGCTATATTAACCTACACTCGGCTCGATGTTCTCAAATTCAAATTAGGACTGCCAATTTTGAGCTGACTGTTTCGTGATGCAACAGAGTCTGCTCAGGGGGCTATGCGGACCTACACTCACTTTGATGGACATATGCAGACCTACACAGACCTACACAGAGCTTTACAAAACTAAACAGTCTGTGTGTAGGTACTGACGCAGATGCGGCCCGCAAAGCTCTGCATAGGGACCTGAGCTGAGGCTAAGTTTAGGTGTTCTTTGAACGCAGTGATTGGTTTATATTTCCGCTTCACCAAAAATCGATGTATTGGCTCGGCTTTCAGTGAAACCAACAGTAAAACGAAACATAATCCATCAGTTGGATGGTTGGTCGGCCCTCCATCCAAACCAATACCACTTATTTCGGTATAAAAAACGGTTCAGCTGATACCATCACGGAAATAAAACATTTCGGTTAGGTATCAGTCGCGCCAGAATGCAAACCGAAAAAGGAGGGTTTCAGTTCAAATTTTGGCTTGTGCAGAAATTCCAACCAAAACTAGGTGTTTGGGGTGGACTGGTACAAAAACCGATACTATCCCCCCCTTAGATCTCGGACATCTAAGAAAGATTGGTTAATATCATTTTATGTAATGGTACCGGGCACATTCTGAGTAGATAGATCGTCGGCAATTTGTCTTTTACCTTAGTTTCAAATGTCATTTCATGAGAAAAGGGTATGAATGGGGCAAACGGCGTTGGTTTTTCGGAGATGGTCAGGTGTTCGAGTTCTAGATAACACGTCAAATTCTGATTGTGGGCCTCATATATAACCACCTTGGCATCGTAGGACCTCCAAAGTTCATCGGGTGGGGCACCTCAATAAGGACCATAGTATGCCTGAAGGAGTAGTCAAGGCAGCCCCACAGTAGTCGACAGGCAGCATGAAATTCCTTTGCATCATTTCTCGTAGTTGGGAGATCAATTTGGCAGATATGCCGGGATCTTTCGGTATATTGTAAGCGCTACAGGACAGCTATTGCCCCGAATTTTTATATGAGCACTCTTATGATGTCAAGGCACTTTTAGGATATGTTTATGGAGTGATATGACTCTAAGTAAACGGCCCACAACCTGGGAATATGCAAAATCAGGGGAAATGGCTCAATTGCTAACTTTCGGGGTGATATATATTTGAACGATAAAATATTGTAAGAGTTTTGGGCCCTATATCTTAAAGCCACCTCATACCGCTTATTTGGAGCCAAAAATCTCAGGAACCGGACCGGTATTAGACGAGAAATGTTTGGTTGTCCGAGTAGTAGGTTTAATCCGGCGGGGTGGGTGGGGGAGGGGAGGGGGGGATAGTACCTCCGATGCTCTGGCGGGGTTTGCGAAAAAGACAAGCTCAAGGGATCGTACATGAGCGTCTCAAATCGTTTATTCGTGTTTCATGGCAAAGCTTAAGCAAAAAGGACAGTGATTTATTGGTCATTATTATATCGTCAATCAAACTGTGGCTGGGTTTCAATTGTCAGAAATTGCACCACGAAAGCCAAAAAAAAACATAATTTACGGGTAGTTGATGAAGAGGTGTCCTTCTCCGCGTTTACTTCTGTCCCACTTTCTTGGTCTTCGGGAATCTGATCGATCCATCGAACAACTGAGGTAGTCTAATGGATTATCAGTTGTCATTATCCAGGAGGGATGTCGTCTAAAGTGCTACACACCACATGAACAGCTCCGTCGACGCTATTTCCCGAGAAGTTCCGACGATTCTCTTCGTTGACCGCACCCGTTACATCATAGGTACTGATAATCCCGTCTTGGCCTCTGAGTTCTTCCAAGAGAGACTCTCGAGACATCAACCTAGGACTCGGGTTCATTCCAGGAACATTTGCATCAGGTTTTTGACGTACATGCCGCAAACGGAGATTACATAGACTATAGAATATATCAGCGGACATTTAAGAAGTGAAGTTTGGGACTCACGTTGACAACTTGGAAGAATAAATAACATGCTATTCAAAGATTAGAATGACAACCTTTAGCAAAAGGACAACCGTACAAAACGAAGGATCCCGGCTTGGCGACGAACTTTTTGGTCATCAGTAATCAAGGTATCATTCTTGGGGAAATAGTGCATACGAAGATCAGCTGCAGAAGCGCCCATAGACTGTCAGAAATTCAGACTCATGAGCTCGGTGATTAACAATGATAATGCTGCATGCCTTGTCATTGCCCCACGGTTGATAGCATAAAGACTCATTTTCTCCAGCACCGAGTCCGTCCTGATCGTTTGTTCAGCACAGTGTTGTAAAAGATGCAACTGACTCTCACCGCTTGTTACCAGTTCTCGATCTTCGAAGAATATATGAGAGGACAAAGGTGATTGTCAAATCGCAAGCTAAGGCGCTGCCACTTTGAGTTGAAGACACTGGCTGCCATGGATTCACATAAGTGCTGTAGGAAAAATGAACGTTTTCGATCTCCCGCACCGCGGTAGCGAGTAGCTTTGAAAAAAGATGTTCACGAGCACTGTTATAAGTTTGTCAAGGCTTAAATAGTTATAAATGATCTGAATGACGAACACTAAAAGAGTTTGCCCTGCGATTGATGGCCATCACGAAAGCCATGCCAAAGACAGAAATAACATGGGCGTACCGATACCAGCAGCTACGAAAGAAATGTCAACAGGAGAAATTTGGGAACTAGGTATGGATTCGGACCAAACTGCATAGTAGCCAGAAAAACCTATCAGAGCAGATTTCAGCGAGCTGGACCAACAGGCGGATGAGCGGGAGGCTTACTACAGGCGCAACAAATACCCAACGAGGTCTAGTTACTGATGTAGAGCATTAATATTAAATAGCTCCCTTAAATGTGTGCGCGTACACATCCAAATCCGACTGGCGTAAAACCTCAATGACTGTCAACGGCAAATAGAATGTAAGCTAGTCGGGCCACACATTTGGGCTGTGAAAGCAACAAGGAACTAACGCCCGTCATTTTTAGTCACAGAGAATGATGGTTGAATTTCTGCATACCACTGAGCCAAGCATCACCTTAAAGAATCAGCGATTTCATAAGAACAGACGATTTGACAGGGCAGATAAATGCGGACCCACATTATCCTCGTTTCTATGTACAAGAGGATGGCAGAACGCGGTAAGTAACTTCTCCAATCTACAAGTTTACCGAAGCGTACATGATGACATTCTGGGCTTCATAGTTCCCGAATAATAAAATAAGATCCTTGTAGTTCTGGACCGCGTAAAGAACAATGTGGTTTGTCGCTATTAGTCTGGAGATGAATAAGTCCAATGCTTGAAATAGATACAATTTTAATTTCCATACCCTAGAAAACCGACCTGAATTTACCTGCTGTCAAAATTCAGTTCTTACTTTGCATTGGTGAGTTTCTTACAACGAGACGAATCCCCAGAGGATCTTTCTTCGCATATCTGTGGAAATATTGAAGAACGAGTGACTTTGCATGGTGAGAATCATGAGTTGCGATCTAGCATTTGTTTATACGGGTGTCGGTACTGACCATCGCTGCGCCCCATAAGCTATAAAAAAAAGCCAAAGGACAACGAATGAGATGTGGGATCGGTGTATAAAAAGCGTCGAACGCACGCCACATCCAAGGTATACGCCACGAATTGGAATCCTCCCGTCATACCAAACTGCGCCTCATTCTGAGAGTCATCTGAATCCGACATGCCAGACAGCGTAGTCGATTACGGAAGATGAGGAGAGGGGACGACAGAGGGAGTAGCGGCCTAGATGTCCCGGTCACCTAAAGCGGGGCGTGTCCTTATATCCCGGTGCGCAGCCAATCGTCGCCGTGTGTACATGGCAGTGTATTGACACTACTCTTTCCGCTAAAACATACACCGGTGGGTGTGGGCTGTTCTCTCATGAACTGAGAAGTGAATTGTGATTTGCGATAAAAAATAACTCGATACACTCACGAAAGTCTGGAGAACCTTCACCTTTTAGCAAGGGTATATGATCTCTGAAATGGCTTCCACCATAGCTTGTTATTCTCGTATGCTGACAGTGATGTGGGGTTCTGGGGAAATATTATCAGCCAGCACATTTTAACACCCTGTTCTCATCGCTTTCAGCGATCTTTGAATTGAGCCTTCGGTTAGCTCGGCACGTACTAGTATGAATGGCTGCGGCTTCGCGCGTGCGCGTGTGGCGCGAGGTGAGAGTTTCTTGCTCGAGTGGAAGCTTTTTAGACTTTCAAATACTCGAACTTCCATATTTGGATGTGGTAGTTTTTAGCACGACTTCTTTTTCCGGCAACGGCATATTGTTCAAGCTAAAATGACCGAGGGCATGTGAGAGTCGGAAAAGGCTGCCGGTCAGCCGGAGTCAGCTGTTTGGGTCGGGATCTCACAATACTTTAAAGTGGGTCACGACGTACTTTACCTAGATACCACTAGGGAACGGGAGACTTATTAGCCGACACTTGCGAGAAACGGTAGCCTCGGGTTTTACCTTTATCGTTTCCGTCCGGTGGAGCAACGCTCCTTCGGGGAGGCACCCCTCTATTCACCACCGTTGGCGGCGTCGTGGAGCGCATTCCCTCTGATGACCCGAGGGAACTCTCGGAAATCATCTCCGCTCAGCCGACCATCCTCATAGACCGCGATATCGCGATGGCTTGGACCCCATATGAATTTTACATCGACGGCGTTCTCGCCCACGTCGGCTCGGATATCTGGGGCTTTACAGCTAATAACAGTACCGAGGGCGCGGCCAAAAAATTTCCCATTTGAGGGGTTTTCAAAGAATTACCCATTATGGGCGTATGGGAGTGCTGGTGGTCGGAGAAACACATCTGAACTCTGAACAGGTAGATGAGATAGAAACCAGTGATTACGGCCGACGCCTAAAAATCTTTAATTCAATTGATATCGAGAACCCAAATGCGAAAGGCGTTGCGATAGTGCTGAATCGCGAAATTACAAATACCGAAGGCATCGATGTACGGCGCCTGATCCCTGGACGTTCCATCCTTACAGTTCTTCCTTGGCATGGTAAATTGACCCACACCGTCCTCGGATTGTATGCTCCGGCAGACTCGATGGAGGAAAATCGAGCATTTTGGGTAAAACTGAAAACCATGTGGCTTGAGCTTGATCTCCCAGTCCCAGATTCTGTATGGGGTGACACAAATATAGTAGAAGAGCCAATAGACCGACTTCCTCACCGAAGGGATGCGGAAGCAGCCGCACAGGCGCTTGCGGAATTTAAACAACTTTTTGGACTAACGGATGGCTGGCGAGCTGTTAACCCGGACACTAAAGATTATACATACACTCACCCTTCTGGGTCCTTATCACGAATAGATCGTGGGTATGTCCCTCACGATTTTATGAAAATGTGCCGCCACTGGAACATAGAGGATGTCGGAGAAATCTCTGACCATAGGATGGTGTCAGTAACAATAACAGCCCCGGGGTCACCTTATATTGGAAAGGGCCGGTATGCTATGCCCCTTTTCATCCTGCGAGACAAAAAGTTTCTGGAATATGCCGTCACTGAAGGAGCGGCGCTCGAACAATCCCTATTGGGTGATGGTGAGCCCGAAGAAAATATCCAGATTCAACATAAAAGATACAAAGAGGCCATACTAGAGATGGCACAACAACGGGCCAAAGAATCGCAAGGGGCGTTGGAGCAAAATAAAAGGAAACTGCAGGGCGAGAGAAAGGCCCTCCTTAGTAAACCGACAAATGCCCTGCCAGAGGAAAAAGAGACAGCAAAAGAGGCAGCCCGTCTCCAAGGGGAGATAAATAGTATAATTACACGCCAGGTATCCAGGAAACGCACCGGGATTAAAATACGCTGCCGCACAGAGCTTGATAACATCACAAAATTCTCTGTAAGTCTTAGCAAGGAAAAGACCCCCAGAGACACCTTTCATATCCTCCGACGAACAGACGTTCAGCCAGAAGTATCCTGCAAACGGAGTGATAAGATGGCTGAGCTTGCCAGAGACTATCACAATGACCTACAATATGACGAAACAGATCGAGATCCCATCCAAAAAAACCAGGATATTGCAGACGTACTCCAACATGTGGATAACCAGGCAGATGCCCCTGGGATGAACGACCTGGGAGAGGAATTAACAGAGCAGGATGTTTTGAGGTCAATGCACACTTCCGCAAAGGGGAAGGCTGCCGGAATTGACGGGATTCCGACCGAGTTCTGGATCAAACTACACCAAATATACCGAGAGACGTTAGACTCAAATAAAAATTCGAAAGACCCACCCAAGCCATGTTTCAACATTATAAAGGTTCTAACAGCAGTCTATAACGACATTGAACGCCATGGTGTAGTCAAAGGAACAGAATTTGCCACAGGCTGGATGTGCCCGATTTTTAAGAAAAAAGATCAGACTGACATCGCAAACTATAGACCAATAACTGTTCTCAACACAGATTATAAGATATTTACAAAAGCTCTATCTGTGAAACTAACCAAGGTTGCACCACACCTAATCCACAAGGACCAAGCTGGTTTTATGAAAGGACGCAGTATTGCGGACCAGATTTTTCTCTGCGAACAGATGGTGGAATATGCAGAAGACGAGCTTCAAAATGGTGCCATTGTCGCATTGGACCAGGAAAAGGCTTACGACAAAACCTCGCACACATATTTATGGCAGGCAATGGCACGTCGCGGTATTCCTGAGAAATATATAAATACAATTAAGTCTCTCTATTCCGATGCCGAAACGCAAGTGGTAATAAACGGTGTACTAAGTTCACCATTCAAAGTAACACGCGGGGTTAGACAAGGTGACCCGCTATCCTGCCTGCTCTTCAACCCAGCCATAGAACCGCTGGCAGCCATGTTAAGGCACTCAAACCTTACTGGATACCGAGTCTCAGAACTCTTAGACAGCATCGTCACTGCCCTCTTTGCGGATGATACAACGGTTTACTTGAGGCAGAAGACAGTTTTGAGAACTTGCAAAAAATTCTCACAACTTGGTGCCAGGCCTCCAGCGCTAAATTCAATGTCGGGAAGACAGAATAATTCCAATAGGGACACACGAGTATAGAAACACAGTCATTGAAACACACCAGTTGAACCCACAGGATCCCCCCCTTCCAGGAAACATCCACATCGCAAAGGAGGGTGAGTCGGTCCGCATCCTCGGTGCAAGGATTGGGAATGGCACAGATGCCCACGCGATATGGACCCCAACTATTGAGAAAATTAATGCAACACTGGAGCGGCGGGAACGCACACACCCGACACTCGAAGCCCGTCGGCATATCATCCAGGTAACCATTGGGTCTATGACCCAATATCTAACGCAAGTAAATGGCATGCCGAAGAGCGTAGAAAAAATACTCACCAAAATCGAATGGGATTTCGTGTGGGGTGGGAAGTCGCCGCCAGTACAAAGAGAAACTCTACTTGCCCCAATAAGCGAGGGCGGGAAAAAGATGCTTGATCTAGAGGCACGAAATGAGGCCATCCAACTCATGAGATTGAAGTCGTACCTTAACCTCGATCCCGAAACTAGAGCCCAATGGGCATATGTAGCAGATGACCAAATCAAATGATACGATGTTAAGTCCTCCAACGTCGACGAGCTCTCGTATGCAAACACGTACCTACAAACATGGTCCCCGAGCCTCCGTAAGCTACCAGGTCAAAAACATATGCCAAATGCTCTGAGAGAGATGATCCGAGTTGCAAATAAGTATGGAGTAGCCTTCGATACCTTAAACCCCTCTGAAGAACTCAGAAAACTCCTCCCGATGTGGCACCACTTTGGTGAGGACACCAGCAAAACCAATACAACAATAAGGCACAGAGTAAGTGCCTGCGGTCGACGCACCATGTCCACACAACTGGGATGGCATGGAAGTAATTAGCAGGCTTGAAGATGGGGTCACCGCGCAGAAGCAGGATGCACATGCATTCCATGCACCGAGATAGAGCCATAAATGGCTGCAAGGATCCACACAAGTGTACTTTGGCAACCAGAGAAAGACTCGGCTCCTGCTACCAAAGTGGGACCCGAGGACAGACGAAACAGAACAAATTGAGATCCCGGATGATGGAATGACTTACTTCCAGGCACCAAAGCAGATAGAATCTCTGGCAGAAGGCTTCCGAGTTTTCACGAAACAAAATGACTGTGATCCTCTGGGAGAAATACCATTAGATCCCATAGTGCCAGAGGATGAACCTGAACAGACAATCTGCCTACATATCCAAGCAGAACCACCCGAAATGAAGGGATCCTCCAGGTGGGCGGTGGAGTCTGGTGGGGAGAAAATGACCCCAGAAACACGTCCATACGACTGGCCACAACACAAATCAACACTACAATGTGCTGAAATTGTAACAGCACTTATCGGCATTCAAAAGGCCCCTCGACGCCACACTCGAAATTGTAAGCAGCCGCGATACACTCATCTCCACTGCGGTAACAAACCTACAAAAGTGGGAAGACTGCGGATGGATCGGAGTCACGGACCGTAAAGAAAAACAAGCCCTCGCAGTAGCACTCCGTAGCCGGAAAGGGAAGACCATCTTTAGAGGGAAGGATGATGAAAAATCAGTAAAAGGCGCAGAGTGAAGCTGCCTACTGCCCAGCAAGGAGCCCGAAGGAGCTCCCAGATTAGACCTGAGGTTCCTGAAGGGAGCATAGTACGTGGAGCGAAACTGTGCACGATGACACAGGCGGTCGCATACGCGGGATCAGAGAGTGAAAGACAGCATCAGCTCGGCTAACAACGGAGGCAAATACCAAACTAATACAAACCTCGACACATGAATGCTACGGCTTTCTTCCTACTACACAACAAATATGGAAGTCAGTTCGACACAAAGACTTTACACGCCAAATCCGCAACTTCCTGTGGAAGACTATACATGGTGCCCATCGTACTGGGAAGTACTGGCTCCATATTCCCGAATGTGAGGAATGTGCTCGATGCCAACACTGCGATGAAATTGAAACAATGGAACACATTTATTGAAATGCAGCAAGCCAGGGCAAGCCGAGGTGTGGCAGCTAGCACAAGAAATGTGGCAGAAGAAGCACCCAACTTGGCTGGTGCTGTCTATGGGCAGCATTTTGGGTTGTGGCTTGGCCTCCATACGAGACGACAAGGGCCGTAAGCTTCCTGGTGCGACTCGGCTTTACAGAATTCTAGTATCCGAATCTATGTACCTCATATGGAAAATTCGATGTGATTCGGTCATTGGTCGCGGAGGTGAATCTCTCTCTGAGACCGAAATACATAAAGGTGGATATCTTTGATGAACGAACGTCTAACCATAGACCGACTCCTCACAGATAAAATAACTTATGGGAAGCAAGCATCTGTACCTCGCTTGCTAGTTCTCCAGACATGGAGTAAACCCTAAAAAACGAGGATAAAATTCCCGACGACTGGCTTAGAGAGCCCGAGGTTTTAGTGGGTATGGAGCCGAAACGATCACGAAGATCGCCACACCGATGCCTGAGAGGCGCGGTAGGAATCGATAATCTCCTTAACGAGCTCGCAGCCCCACACTGTAGCAACACGCTGCGTGCACAATGCATTTCCTTGGGGTGGGGTGGAACCAGTTTTCATCTCTCTCTGGGGGTCGTGAATCCCCCGTCCCTTACGCAGTCGAAGTCTAACCTTGTTAGATGTTCTGTCTGAATATCATACCACCAAAAAAAAAAAAAAAAAAAAAAAAAAAAAGAATTACCCATTACTCGGCCAATTCTCAACGGATTTTCTTGGAAATAGGCTAGATTTGCTAGGCTAATTCCTGCGGAATTACTGATAGAAATAAACTTGTAAAAATATTGTATGGTAGATGAACTTGAATTTTGAGCTGTTTCGGGGTTGAATGACACCTAGCAAGCTCAGGACTTGTTCAAACAGCCTGGTTTGTGAGAGGTGAGGCTTGTATGGAATTAGAAGATTAAAAGGTCTCAATTAATGCGCGAAATTGATAACCTGAAGAGCAGCCTCATTTCAGTGCTCACCGACTCTCAAGAATCCCATCAACCTCCACTGCAGAGATGAGAAAGTCCATTTTTATTATTTATCATACTGTAGTATTTCGTTCAAATCGACAGTCACGCGTCACACACCCCCCTGTCGATATCGAAATTTGGCAAAGGTCACGCGTCACACGGCCGTTTGTCGAACCTCCCGGGCGTCACACAGGGCTCAAAATTGCCTGTAAGACCCCAAAAAGGCAAAATTTTCGATTCAATGTCGAAAATTTCGCTGATGTCACGCCAAATTTTGGCTGTTGTCGAAATGTCGAATTGGTTTTTTGGGTCACGCGTCACACCCAGTGTCGATTTGAACGAAATACTACAGTAATCAGGAATTCGACAGCTTACTGAATGGTTCGTGACCGGAGGAGATCAATTCCGATGCGCAACACAGCCTGGAATTCCCTGCGCACGAATATCGGATTCCGACTCGAGCCACATTGTTTGTCAGTTCCCTATGTGGCGACAGCCTTCGGCACCCGCCATTCAAAATCATTTACGATGTCACTGTCAGTACCGGTGTCAGCGATATACACTCCGCTGGATTTACATTCAGGCTTCAATTGTTGAACAGGCGGCAAAGTTCTCAGGTCGTCCTGACTCGGTTGAGGTCATCATCACCCGTGTGGACTGGCCGAGTATCTTTACTCCAGGTAGCCTACCCGACTCGCGGCAACGTTTTTTGAGGACCGAAAGAATATTCCGTTGGCTTCTATTTATTTCCATCCTCAGGCACATCAATTGTTTTTCAAGGAACTAATGTCATAAATCTGGCTTCTTCTTTCAACATTTGAGGTACGAGCAATAGGTGAGGCGTCAGTCTCCTCTGAGAGACGAGCTTCTTCCCCTTTCTCGAATTATACTTAAACCACTGAACATTCCTCTCCTCTTCAGTTCGTCAATGCTTCGCCTTTTCGGTCTCGCTGCCCTTCTCCTCACCGTTGTCGTTGCTTCTCCCGTTACACATGTTACCAACCTAACGGCAGCCATCGGAAATATCGTTCGGATAACCGACGCCAGTAACTTTCAATTGACCGTGGATCCAGGCTATCCACAAGGGCCAGAATTCACTCCAGTCAACGGCGTCCCAGCAATGCCAACTACTACGAGGACGATCCAAGATGCAAGGCATTGCATATGATTTGCTTCCACTCACTAACTTTCTCCACAGTGGATTCTCGTTCCTCAAGACCCCAGTGGCACTGGTAGTACATTCATGATTCAGAGCGCTACCTTCCCCGATATGTTTATTTCGTACGCGAGCTTCGGCGCTCCTGCAACTACACCGATCCATTCCCAACTTGTCCTACGTGGCAGCTCCAATGCTGCCGTCTTGAGTCTTCAAACCCTCGCTGGTGGCAACACCTTAAAGTGAGCCAATATTTTTGTCTATGTTATTAGTCGCTAACGACGTGTCCGATATCTTTTAGCATTATGGTTCCCGCTATCGGCAAAGTCATAGCTTCCTGGACGAGCACGCTCACCGACACGACCACCCCGGTACGTTGATTTTCTGACAGCACAATGGACAGCGCTTATATTTTTTCACTATCAGGTCACTGTCAGCACTCTTCAAACTGGATCCGTACGGATGACATTCACAATCTCAGTCATAGCATAAGAATGTGTAAGAAATACGTAATGTCCCCGTCACCATACTCACTCCCTTCCGACAGGCCAAAATCACTGCGTGTTGTCCTGACGGCAGCCCACATCCCGTTATCCGACCGTTCATCTATCGTATATATTTCCAAAAAAACTCCTATACACGCAATATACGCGACTTATGCAAAGGACTTAAATTGACCATGAGCACGGGCGACTTTTCTGAATACTCGGATCTTCAGAGACATGATTTTGGTAGGTGGGAATGTGCCGCCGTAAAAAGCAACTAATGAATTTCAGCATATTCATACGAGCCCGGGGAGGTTCCAGCCTACTAGCAGCGATGACTTTTGAGGCACCCGATGTTCGATATCCCATTGAAGACGACAGGGAATGGGCTACTCATGCGCCGCCGCATCGTCATCTTATTATATAGATTGTAGGAAAAATAGAGGCTGGTCTTCGCAGTCCCAGCTAAAACGTTTTGGTTCTTTGCTACCGTGTATATGTGCTTGTATATGCGTTCCCCGTTCCCAGCTTCGCGTCCCCTCAGCATTCCCGGTTGATGCGTCACGACGCCGACACCATAGCGCTTCGTGCCACCTGACGCTTAATCCCTAAATACAATTCGCACTTTTCAAGCATTTTTTTCGAAATATATCACAAAGTTACAGAACGCTTGAAGAATGTTTCCCAAGTTTATATGATGTGCCGTTAGTACGAGTTACTAGCCCCTATGGACACTGCTCTGAATGTGGGGTGGGTTAGACTCTGCTGAGTCCCAGGGCGCCCTAAAATCGAGGTCAATACTTACAGGGGTAAGGGACAGCGATATTAGTAACAATGGGTGACGATTGTTGCTATGGAGTATAAGTATAAGTCGGACTGGGATTTGAGCGGGACCTTGCCAGGTAATACTACGTACCTACATACCTACCTATTCATACTCAAAACACGTTCACATATCAACTCCTTCCACGCGGGATTTTCTGAGCGGCAATTCAACTACATTCGATGCTTCGATACACACAAGAATCTCCATCGCCCGGCTCATCTAATTTAAGGATCCCCACCGTAACCGGACAACGTCGTATACGGTTACGGCTTTGTACGGCAAGGCGTGCCGTCCCATTATGGCCTTTAAATTGGCATGTATGTTAGTTCAATACTGCATGTACGAGATCATGTTTTGGTAGTAATCGGTTGGAGTCTTCGGTGTGATACATACAGTAGCTATGCCATGGCAAAGTGGAGTGTGGGGCACTCTAGGATGGCAGTGAAAGTGTTACAGAATTGTTGTCGAGCTTTGAAGTAGCCAAATCAATGTAATCTTAGCTAACTGAACATTGGCAATTTGGCGTCGGAAGGTAGGATGGTACGACAGACGGTCGCCAACGCGATAAAATCCGTGAAGTTCAGGAGTCAACATAGCATAGCTAAACCATTTTTTATTCTGTTCATGAGGCCTCGAGGAGTCAACCACGACGAGCGACGTCTTCAGGATTCGGCACACGGATGATGACTGCATTGTCATTCTGTGGCGAAGACCCGGGTAACTGCTAGTATATACACATACGATGTTCGATACACACAACAATCTCTATCGCCCCTCCTTTGCGCTTCACCGTAACCGTACAACGCGCAATACGGTTACGGCTTTGTACGGCAAGCCGTACCGTCCCATATAGTCTTGGGATTGGCCTCTTTGTTAGTTCAATACTGCATGTACCAGATCGTGTTTTGGTACGAATCGTTTGGAGTCTCCGGCACGGTGATAGCTGTGGCATACCAAAGTGGAGTGTGGAGCACTCTATGTAGCATCGCAATGAAAGTGTTACGCGATTGTTGCCACTTACCGGTGTAGTAACGTCCGGCTAAGAAGGTAAGTGATACTGCGCATAGTTAAAATTACAAATTTTCTTTTGTATATAAAGGCCATCATCTTCGCCCCTCAAACCACAATCTACTTCACAAACTACATCAACCACACTTCCCAATAAAACCACCTTCACCATCATGCTCTCTACCACTTTTTTGATCACCGCTATCGCTGCATCCCTCCAGGTCAGCGCCGGCCCCGCCGTCCTCCCTCGAAGCGACCTTGGCAGCGAACAGGGCAACGTCACGACCAGAGACTTCGACTTGTGGGCGCAGTTCTGCAATGACAAGGCGTGCTCGGAAGGTTGCGGCGAGTCAGTCGCCGTAAGCAACCCGGGGTGTCTCAACGAGAATGGCCGCCAATCCATCATGTTCCACGGCTCTACAAGCTCGTTAAACAGATTTGCGCTGGTTGTGTCGCCCTCGGGCAACTGCCCTTGCCAGGACACCTGCCGCGTGCTGTCCAACACGCAGTGCATGGACATCAGTGACTTCGGGGGCAAGGACCAGTCGTTCCGGTTCAATGGGGCCAGCCAGGGGGGTGGGAGACGCCTCTGAGCGTTTTACTTGCCGAATTTAGGACAATAACCACATTGCCAACCGCTCTGCACGGCTCGTGGGCAGATCTTGAAGCAAGTCGTGTTGCCGCGCCAGTGGATGTACATTTTATCCGTGGCGTCAGTCATTTTGGAATTCTTGGGGACGAGGAGTGCGCCGCTTTGCTTCAGCGGTTGGGATCAGGTATCGAGGTCTCCTAGATATTACCCAGACATGCTGAACATAGATGCAGACGGTGGTAAGTAATAGAATGTTTGTGCGTCAGCCACTGGAGCCACATTGGAGCCACTACCACAGGGGGCATGCCCCACTGCTTAAAAGCTATAAGCCGCAGCCGCTTATAAGCGGCGGGTAACTCGCAGGTTGCTCGCTTATTGATGGCTCGGAGAATTGGCCTCATGTTTCCCTCGTGCATATGTGTAATAAATATTGATGTGTAGTTGGTTCGAACCTGGGTAGTAGCATTCCTTTTGAAAGATTGCATTTTATTTAGTGGCGGCCTAAAAATATAAAATGAATATTGGCTACACATTCAAAGGGAATTTTGGACTGAGTTCCAACGGTCTGACTCTGACAGTTTGAACAAACTAGAATCACTTCGTGTCTTTGTCATCCCCGACACTGTACTATTTTGTTTTGGTGGTTGGATCCTGCATGCAGATTGCAAAGAGAAGACATTACGACAACTAGCTGGGACTTGTGGACACCGGGGATTTTTACCTGGGAGGTGAGAACTCCTCCGTACACCTGCGCAGTCCGCTCGTGGTTAGGTCCCACTGGGTTTAAACCAGAAGTCCCGCCATTCTAACGGCCGGCCAGTCCACAGCTAGTGAGTGTCTTGTATTGATCGCCCCCTGGAATATCTGTGTTCTGTTGGCATCTTGTAGTTTTATGTATGGATAACCACCCGTACATTACTTCATGTTTGTCTTCGGTAAACTCGTTGTTCATATTGTGGACCACGCGAGTATAATATATAACCCCCCCCCCTGATATCTCTGTAGACATATTCTCTACATTGGCTTTTTATCTTTGCAACCGTCACAACCTTGTGTGCTTTGCTAGCAACTCATCGTAGTGATGCCCATGGCAACTCTTTGAGCAGGGTACTCACTCCTTCCCCAGAGAAGAAGTGGGGACAGCATCTGCCATCAGGGTGGGTCGCACTTGTGCTATTCTGTCAATGTTTTTTGGAGCAAAATTCTGGTGCACCTAACAACACACCTGAAAGAATCTCAATGATGCAGACAGAAAAATGTCTATAGAGTTCGGTAATTTTTTGGGGGTGTAGGCAACATTCCTTTGTATTTTAGTCTGCTGCTAAATAAAATGCGATGTTTCAAAAGGAACACCACTACCCAGGTTCGAACCAACTACACATCAATATTTATTACACGTATGCACGAGGGAAACATGAGGCCAATTCTCCGAGCCATCAATAAGCGAGCAACCTGCGAGTTACCCGCCGCTTATAAGCGGCTGCGGCTTATAGCTTTTAAGCGGTGGGGCATGCCCCCTGTGTATGTGGCTCCAATGCTGTGTGCAAACTGATGGCTCCACCGCCAAAATATGGTGTCAGAGGCCGCTGAATGGCTTGGTGGAGCCATTCGCCTGCTATTTTTGCGCACTGCAAAACAGCCACGAGGTGGCTCCAATGGCAGTTGCACAAACACGCTACTAATGCATACTTATTTTCGCTGTCATATGGCCCATTTTGGTCTACAAAACTGAACTGAACACTCCTCAGCTTACCACAACCATCTGTTTGAGCTCCCAATGGTGAACTTGACCCCCCAAAGGCTCAGAGACATGTTTTAGAGGATCTTTTGGCTCCCAGCTAATATATAAGTAGAGAAGTTTTTTTCAGCCCTCCCGGGACCCCCCGCCCCCCTACCCCTGTCGGAAATTCGAATCCCGATTCCCCCTTGCTCTGAGAGTGATACTGCATCCCAATGTTTTGCCCTGAAGATCCAAGCCAATAGAATTTACTCGCAAGCCTGCTCAATGATCAGGAGTTTCAGCCAACTATATACTCTGAGGGATCCAGTTGCCTCTTCATTCCTTCAGGCGCTCAAGACTTGGCCAATTCTTCAACAATCTCCTTCCCTCTCGTGCTGCACTCGAGCAAGATCTCAATTTATACTGCAAACCATTCAAGATCTTCCAGGAGTGCTCCGATTAAATCGTCTCCGACAACAAATGACACAGTCTCGGTCCCTCCCTTCTCCCCATTCACCCGAGCAGGACGTATTTTCACCTGAGATTGAATGGTTTTGCCTAGCTTTCTACCCTTGAAGGCGCAGTTTATTCTCTAATTCTGTTCTCGATCTACATGTGCCGGGTATTTCAACACCTCTGTCTGACGAATTCCAACAGGTCGCTCAACGGCGACGCTGAGTGTAAGGGATGGCCCTTCCGCATCCGGCATCATGCGCGGCCTGATCGCCGAGACGGAGATGCCGTTGTTCGCAGCTCGCAGTTGACTTTGCCGCAGGTAGCCGCAGCTCGCAGCTGCCGTTGCCGGAGGTACTCGCGGCTTGTCGCAGTTCTCGTTGACCCATTAGTGTAGTAAGCTTTTAGTATAAAGAGTCTTAGTTAGTTGGTAGTTAGACAGATTTCTACAATCTAAACCTCACCCACTCACCTCCCGTGCGAACTACTTGGATTTTGACAAACTCTAGCGGGGTCCTGTACCTCCGAAATATCGGGACCTGACACTGAGGGACTGCCAAACACACTGTCGGTTCTACCGTGCCGGACGCGGTATGTTAGGATCGAATCATTCATTTGTACACTTCCATCTTCGTCACAATCCACCTACCTAGAAAAGAAATTTGTACTTGCTCAAAATCTGTTCCCGTCGGTTTTCTGACAATAAATAGATACGCATTCGAAAAAAGTCTGATGCTTACGCCGGAGCGAAGCGAAGGAACACCTTGTAATTTATGAAGAGAGTGAAAAAGAGGACGGAAAAGCCATCAGTTTCAGCCCATGTTCCAAGGGGGTATCCAAAGGGAGAGACATGTTTGGATGCCATGTTTTGGTCCCAAAAATCCTTCGGCCACCGCAGTGTCGACAGCTTACTAAATGGTTCGTGACCGGAAGAGATCAATTCCGATGCGCAACACAGCCTGGAATTCCCTGTGCACAAATATCGGATTTCGACTCGAGGCACATTTTTATCAGTTCCCTGTTTGGCGGCAGCCTTCGGCACCCGCCATTCAGAATCATTCACGACGTCACTGTCAGTGCTGGTGTCAGCGATATACACTCCGCTCGACGTAAATTCAGCCTTCTATTGTTGAACAGACTGTAAAGTTCTCAGGTCGTCCCCCCGGTTGAGGTCATAATGACCCGCGGGACTGGCCGAGTGTCTCTATTCTAAGTAGACTACCCAACTCGCGGTTCAATCGACCAACGTTTGCCAAGGAATCAAAGAATATTCCTACTTCCATACCCAGGCACATCATTCGTTTTTCAAGGAACTCATGTCATAAATGTGGCTTCTGCGTTCAACATTTGAGGTACGAGCAATAGTCGAGGCGTCAGTCTACGAGGGACGAGCTTCTTCCCCTTTCCCGAATGATACTCAAACCACTGAACCTTCCTCTCTTCTTCAGTTTAGCAATGCTTCGCTTTTTCGGTCTCGCTGCTTCAAAGAATCAATGTTGACTGCGTGAAAATATTTTAAACACCCTTTCCTGACTAGTTGGACCCATTATCATTCACCTTACCATTTATTTCATTATTATTATTTTTGTTGAAAAGTAAGTTTGGCACGTCTGGGCATTAAATTGATGCAGTCTTCAATCGGTCTTCAAGCAAAATTCTTCGTTTGAAATACTTGGGGCCACATGAGAGTCTTTCAAAAAGTTTCTGGCAGTTTTCCTTCTCATTTTTGTCCAGCAGCTCAAATACCCCGTTCGACTGTGTTAGTCTCCTGTAAATTATCTTTACAGTAACGAATACACTATAGACTTTTAGGTCCCTCGTGATTATCAATAAAAGTGAAGATTATTCTGGTGTAAATTATTTGGCATCTTGATATTTCTATTTCACGTATACAAGCTCCACACTTATCCCGATTCACAAGAGCAAAGAGCTCTAGGTCATTCGGGTGACATGAAGATATGCGCATTTCCTTCCATCGGGTGTCATAGGCACCAGCGTGCCCCGCATATGTGGACTGACGGAATGGCCCTCCGGTACAGTAAAAGTGAATTTGCCCACTAGCTCGTGGAGGAATATCTGCATCTCCATGATTCTGCGTTTAAGTAAAGCATGGAGAGGTCAATGATCACTTGAACGATCAGAGAGACATTCAGTCGCTCACGCAAAACGCCACCTGAATTGGAAATGAGAAGTACTCATGATTGAACGGCAGGTGCTCACCCGAGACAGGTATGTGGTCCTCCCAGGAAGCTCAGCCTAGAAAGTGGTTACGATATACCTGAAAATAATGAGAGGCATAACCAACAGATTGGCATATGGGCCGAAAGCTTCTCCCTTCTGGACCGATCCATCCAGCCATCGAGAAGGCCTGAATTCGTGTGGGTCGCTGCCCCATCGGCTCTCAACTCTATTGGGGGATCGAGGAGTAGACCGATGAGTTCCATTGAATATTTCATTGTTAAGCACACCTTTGGTAGGATCCAAGGGCGGCTGTCACAGTTTGCCCTTGTCGCACAGATATCTCGGTCAATATCTCTCCTGTGGATGTCCTGACACCCCCTGTGATAGGGACAATCGTATCCCGCGCTGCAACATAATCCGTGAAGGGTGTAGCTGGATACATCCTCAGTGCCTCCTTCGACATACGTCACTTTCGAGTATTGTCAAATCTCGGAGATTAAGTGTTGCACGCACCTTGATAACAGCATTCAAAAGGGCCATGTCATCGTAGCCGCGCAACTTGAGGGTGACATGACCGTGTATCTCAGCGCGGAGTTCTTGCCGTAAGGACGGCTGTCTCGCGAGTTCCAGGAGAGTGAAAGTGAGGGTGTTTGCCTGTATGCGTGTTAGTCTGCAGCGAGAAAAGGAGGCGGCGCAAATTACTGTGGTATTCTGCCCTGCGATCCAAAGAATTGGAATCTGCTGTGCGACCTCTTGTCTGATGAGGATGCTCATCGCTTTGTTGGAGCGAACTGTAACAGGATGGCTGAGCTCTGGAAGGAAAAAATCTCACTTGGAAAGGAATTACTGAGATTACTTAGTGCATCTGAATTTGTCTCCAGACCCTGGCTCAATGCGTCCTGCCTCTCTTGCATGAGAGCTTTCCCTAGTTTGAGGATGTTGTCCCTGCTCTTTTTGACAGTGCTTATCGCGGGCCTGGGAAAATTGATGACTGTACGCAAAATTTGTGTGGGTAAACGTATCAAACAGGCTTCAAGTAAAATTGCAGCCTGGGATTGGGTGTTGACGAGCCCGCTGAAAGAAATGAAAATTAACTCATGAACTCAACAACTAGAAATACCCATACACGATTTGTAGATTCTGCTTCAAAATCCTGTCACCAAACTGTTCCGCTGATCGTCCCAGGACCGCTTCAAAGCTGTTCACGATTCCCTGGCCTCTTGTATCTGAGAAGAACACGCACCATCGCTTATTGCATCAAAAGTAGCGAGTCCAAAAACTGAACAGATGTCGATAATTTGAGTGTCGGAGGCTTCCAGCTGTTGACTCATCTGAATGATCGACATTCAGAACTGTTTGAATGTGACTATCGGGAATCGCACCTCCCTAGCAACCCGTTCGAAAATCGGCTCATAGTGGCACAAGGAACTGGTGGTGAATGAACTGTTGAACACCGCTCGGATTCGTTTGTGCGACTCTCCTATAAACGCACAATCCCGCCATATTGAGCAAATTACGTCGCGAACAGATGGATGAGTACCTTTCAGGCAGGACATATTTCCCTTCCCGAATACCACCTCTCTGACATTCCACAGGAGAGGAGCTGTTTGGAAATGAGAACTGTTGAAGAGGTACTGAATGGCGACCGGGTCGGACACCATCAGGCGGTCGCGCTGTCGACATATTCATATGCAGATTATAAGCACAGGAAGGGGATATTTAACAGACCCCGAGACAGCCCTTCACTCGATAGATCGAACCATACATTTTCATCCACGCGTACTCATAGTCGCCGTGCTGGGGAGGGAGTAGTTGTAGCATATTCCCTGGTGAGCTCACCATCATGAGGGTTCGAGCATGATAAAACAAGGGGAAGTACCGAACAGCCAGGATGGCGATGGCGGCCCAAGTATATGTTGGATAGTGCTTCTACGGCGGAGGATAAAATAAGCGACCAGTAATAGAATGAATGTTGATAAGGGGAGAATGCAGTCCATGATGAGAAGATGGAGCTCCTTTGCGGGAGCGGACGGGGTGTGGCTTATAAGAGTACTCATCGGCGTTATCGGTCATCTCATAAATTGCCACAACCCTTTGATCCGGACCGGCCTACTCTTTACTTCCCGATCCTCATCATAACACAGAAATAACGCGTCTCGAGAGTTTTCATTTTCACCCACTGCAATGCGACATTGATGGCTGCAGTATCGTTTGTTAAGGAGTAGTATTTGGGCCTAGACTTACCGTGTATTTAGTTGTTGTTTTGACATATGATACAGGGGTTCTCGAGACCAAAGTCGATCGGTGAAATTCGGTTATCAACGGAAAGTCGATCTAGGCGGTTTGATGCGCCGCGACTACATCCTCCGGATTCACATGCCGTAAGTCCAGTCTATTGTCCATACTAGTAACACATCAATCAACAGGGACATAAAAACGGCGACCGGTGAGGATCGCATCTGGAGACAGTTCATTGTCGTGTTTCAGGGCAAAGTTTTGGCGCCGCTTATGGGATGGTGCATATTTCCTTTCCCCAGTACTTGGCATTTTGCTTCACCACTTTTCCAGGGTCCGAACCTTCCATGCACACATCCTGACTGATTACCGCGACGGCACGCAATACGGCCTACCAGCTATATCATTTTGCTTGTGATCTTTCATCCTCTTCCAGAACAGCGGCGCGATTGACATGATGCACGTCGACGCTGTAAGTTGTCTGTCTACTGCATGCAGCTTGCTTCACGCATCCTTCACCTCAGTCCGGTTATGATTTCCTCAACGAGGACGATCATTGCGTGGCCCATGTCATGGCCAAAGTCGGCAATGCATGCCAGTATGCATATGATCTGGGAGATCATTTCCGTCACGATATCATCGTCAGTGCCCATTACTTCCTCCATCCAAATTCCCAGCCAATATTGCTGATTTCAGATGGAGAAAATTGTGCCGCTTGAAGAGAGCTACGGCCGCGTCCAAGTCCTCGGCGCCTCTGGAATCTGCCCAATGGAAAACGGCAAGGGGAACGACACTTGGGCCGAACACATCGAGACCCTCACCAAATCCGGCACGCCTGCCGCACGGCGCGAACTGCTCTCCGAGATCTATTCCATGCCCAACTACACCGATCGCGGCTGAAATAAGAGATCGAAGTTCGATCCGGACTATTTCGATCTCTCAGAGACGACGCGGGCTGTCATGGCCGCGCTGGGAGCGAAGTTGTCGTACTCACCGGGCGCGAAGACATTCAAAATGCCTCTTGCGCCAGAGGTGCTCCTTGGCCCTTTGAGCGCGAGTAAGCGCAAGACGACGCGGGAGCTGAAGAAGGACGGGAGGGATAGTCGGCGGGCGACGGCGTGTGCTGCCTGTGGGAATCCGAACGATTTGAAAGCGTGCTCCGGTTGTGGACAAGATTTTATTGTGGGCAGGCATGTCAGAAGGTGAGGCTTCACTGTCGGCTGGAACATGGGCTGACGCTTGCTAGGCTAATTGGAAATCTACTCACAAGCGGGATTGCGCCATGGACAAGAAGAAGCACGCTTCAGGTTGACTTCTCAGTCAAAATATGTACACCGACCATCAGGCTGTTTTTCCGTGTATTTTACTGCAATCTTGAGACGCACAGTCGATTTCCAGGTGAAGAACGACTCGAATAAGTGACTTGTTGAGTTGAAGGCCGAACTTTACTATCGGTCGCGAGTTAAACGTATCCGAGTCGTATCATTCGTGCTTCCCCAGCATACATACACATCCAAAACTTGCGTCGCCTGGCAGCGTCTTGGGCGTAAGGTAATTGATTCGCCTCTGGGAGACCAGCACTTCTCTGCTACCAATTCCCTGTTGTACGGGGTAAGCGATGACGACAAATGGGCGGGAGAACTGAATACTCCCCGCTGAGCTGTCCTATATATCACTACGTGTTCCCTCCAAATATCTTCCACAGCATCTCATCATTGCGGTCACAACAATGGCTTGAGTATCCGATCCGAACCTCGCGCAGGAGGGGGTAAAGCTGACCGAGGGCTGCGATGGCCTCGCACTTCCCCCTCAGAGGAATGCACCATTGGGATGTACTATCCAGAAACTATCTCTTTAGGAACTAGGCTGGGGGGCGCCCCTACCTCAAAAAATGAAAATGGGCGCACATATAGCTACAACTCAGAAAATGATATTCTATCTATAAAGTACATGGGACTCGGTACGGAGTGTTTTGACCCCCACCGGGTCCTGATACAATACTCGGATATATACTTGCGTTGAAGCTGTGCGGTTAGTTAGGGTTCACGGTTAGGGTTCCCCAGGAGCGTAAAGGTTTCGGAACATAGGAAGTCATTCTTACGCTTATATTTTGGAAAGTGGGACCACTTTCTGGGATTAGACAGGTAGGAATTGGACGTTTCTGTGCAAAAAAAGCTCAGAAATAATCCTATTTAGAAGTGGGACCCCACTTCTCGGGTAAGATAGTTAGTTTGCCATGCACTTCGTTCACGTTGGGTTTCTATTTTTTTTCTTTTTTGCGGACGATTAAACTGCTGCGTAATTCGTACTATTATTGGGCAGCGATGCTGGAGAGAATATTTCGGATAGATCCCTATTTTCCCATTCCCCAACTCATAATTAGGGTACAAATTATGGGCCCTGTTAGGTCGAAGTAAATCTGTGGCAACGGTCCGTTCGTGATGGCGACGTAAAGATAGTCCTTTATCTGAGCACCTCAGACTCGGGGAATAATCTGGCGACGAGTGCCGCTGCCACGTCCACCGGCACCCTATTTACCTCCGAGTGCGGATATAGCTTTAATCCGGGGTTCATAAACCGCTTTCGCATCTATTTCTGGGAACATTGGTTTAAGTATAGTTTAGATCCGGGGTTCATAAACCGCTTTCGCATCTATTTCTGTGAACATTGGTTTAAGTATAGTTTAGCAAGTCCGCTGTGATCCTTGTGTCGTCCCCGATTCTGATCAGCGCCGTTGTTTCAATATCGAGGTGCGGAATGGGATATGGAAACTGAGCACAGATTTTTTTTAAAATCCGCCCGCCGCGCATCAAAAACAATCTCGTTTCGCAACATCAGTGTCCCATTGAAGTTCCCGGTAACTTAACCTCTCAAGCGTCACCCGTCGGCATTGTAAAGTGTCGTCAGGAGCTGGCCAACTTGCGATTGGACAGTGTACGAAACCTAGTACCCCGTCACAGATATCAGTGATCCGCAAATCGCCGTTGTAAATCTAAGAGGCTTGTGGTAGCATAATATGTGTGCAGATCGTTTGTGAGCGATCAATGTGAGGTTTCTCGGATAAATATGATCAGGTTGCAATACAATACCCACTGTCGCACGACACTACCACCAAGAAAGTTGCCTTGCCCTAGCCAAATAAATGACGATGCAATCCGGCATCCAAAATAAAACAAAGACCATGGGCCAAGTCTCCATCCCCCCTCGTCTTGCTGCACTTTGCGAACCGAAGGGGCTAGCTGAATCTCTGTATATAAATATCCTTATATACACAACCGCACATTATACGGCACATCCGAAAGAAGATCCACCTCGGCACCAGTCACCGGCAAGCTCAAATGTGATACGCTGGGAAATGAAATTATGGGGATGCTCAAATCCTATGCCAGATCTCGCACAGGGTAATGACGCCGCTGGTACGCTTAACCTACATTTACACTCACGAGGACGAGAGAATCTGCTCGCCATCGTCAGCGAGCTTCAACGAGGTACTCAACCGGTGCCAGTTCCGCAATCGTACTGCGGGATCACAGTTTCAAAGGGTGCTTGAAAGCCGAGACTCGCTAGACAAAAATGGGCAGACTGGCCCAAAACTTAAATTTTGCTCAGAGGACCCTACTCCTGGGTGGCTGGAGTATGGAATCATTGGAATGTATGGAAAGCCGCTACGAAACAAATGATTTGATCATGACGAGTGATGGCCGAAGCGATGGCCGTCGACGACCTAATCCCCTAATCGAACATGAGATTAAAGATGAGGTGATTCATGGTGTTCTGCTATTCCTATGGCCCTCCGGGCACCCCTGGTACCGCCGACCTGTCCCTGTACCTCCTAGCTAGTTGCCTTCTGGAGGAAAATCCAGCATTCAGGACAGTGATAATATTTCTGGGACACCATATCTAGGTTTTAGGGGTGCCTTTGAAATCAGCAGTTATTCTCGCAATGCCTATGTATCACGGATTGAACTCATTTTCCAGCACAGGTTGTTGCGGTAAATTATGTCCATAAAATCTCGTTTTATCTATTTATTCATTGCTGCGTTCCATTTCCTAATTGAACATGTGTGGGTGAGATATATATCAGGCCAAAATCTTGTCCACCTTTTGCTGTTGGTAACACCCGTGTGTGGAGGCAGATAATGGTACGTTGGATTAAGAAATACAACACAGCTCTTTCCAATGTATGGGGATATGCAATTGCAACGCATACTTCTGACCTCAACCATTGAGAAAGTTCCGCATGTTTGCCAGGAGTAATAATTCAGGCAGCCTCGGTCCCGGGTCAATGGTCTGATGCTGAGAACGGCGGGCTGGGCTCACCCTCACCCGAGCTTTGCTCGGCTCGAGTTCGCCCGTGGGCCCGGTTGCAAGGTTTACAGTGAGACGGCGATGCCGAAAAGCCGATTGTGGCAATCACCGAAATATTGGTAATCCATGATCTGGTAGTGATCTTGAGGACCACATTGAAAGGTTTTTCAGCCTCCGACCTAGATCACGGTAATCACCGCAGGATTGGTAATCCATGATCTGGTAGTGATCTTGAGGACCGCATTTACGGAAGGGAGACCTGGAACCTAAAACGGTACCAGGAACTTTCGAAAGCATAATATATCTTGCCTGGGAGATCGTTTTCCCGACTTTCTGTGTCGACAAGTGGGTGGTCCAGCCACTCATCCGGGAATAGTTTGGAGGTACATAACAGTCCATGTATTCTTGGTTCTGTTGGGGACCCTGATCGGGGCTCAAGAAACCCTAGGAGTTTAGTTTAATCAAGCCACTGGACGTTAGCTCGAACCGGCTAAGTATCCGCTTAGATATCCGGTGGGGCGAAATCAGACCAGAAAATCCACAGATCCAGTGGTACGAAATCAGTCCCAATATGGGGACTTTGTGATGAGTTTCGGGCCAGATGATATGGAACATATCGGCATGCACTTCAGCAATGCCGGTATAGGTCGCGGAACACACCCACCCTACGCTTTTGCTGGTATCACTGCACCGCTTCCATGCTACTTGGAACATTCTCTATCCCTCTGCAAATATATCTGTTGGCTTGGATAAATATATCCGCGTTCGAGTCAAGTATTTTTGTCCCCGTCGTTTTAGTGGCTTTTTGGGCTGCATTGCCGTTGCCTGGGTTATTTATTTACAATTTTAGTCAAGGGTTTGCCTCGGGCCTCAAGAGAGAGGTGGAATGACCTTTTTCAAACCTTTTGGTTTCTGGGCTTACTCAGAATTGAAATGCTGCTGTGCGGAGAAGTCGCGTCCGCTCGCTTCGCGGACTATATGTCTATTTTTGTATATTTACTTCCAT